>CM067174.1:24931907-24956314 GCA_034093135.1 Erigeron breviscapus
CAAGATTTCAATTATGGATACAATAGAAACAAGGGAGAATGAAGAATGTGGGGATGGCGCCAAAAGAGGGAAAAGAAAATAATAAAAGAGGAGGGAGATGGATCGGTTGTATAGGGATATATTTTGTGGGGGTATTTTAATGTTAAAACGACGTAGTATTAGTGGTTCTATACCCAATGTTGTGTATCTATCAGCCATACACTCCCTTTACATGTGTATTAAAATTTCAAAATTTTAAGCTGTTTGCCATACTTGTACTTTACACAGTTCATCTTATACTTTTTGCTATAGTGATTTGCACTCACACACCGACATTACAGGTCATATCAAAGTTGTATGAATACAACAATCACACCAAAGAAAAACTTGTAATATGAAATTTCTTGAAAAGTTTATCATATCAATATACATGTATATAACAAATATACTTAAAATTTGTCATATTAAACTAATACAACTTAATCATATGTATAATAACATGTTTAATTAAAAGAAGAAAAAAGACAAACAAAACGATAAAATAGCAAAATGGCAGGTTTTTTGCCCAAAATCGCCCATACTCCCCTGTTATAACAAAAATAATTAAACATGTTATTATACAAGAAAAATGGCAGAGACTAGGGAGGCTCGTCAAGAAGGATGGTATGTGGCAATGGATAACGGGAGAGAGTCGACTCCAATCTGACTCTATCATTGTGCCTAATCTGCATCAACACTCCTCTCGAAACCCTAATCTTCAAAAAAATCAAAAAACTAAAGGTATTAATCGCTTCCCAAATTTTCAATCATTCTCCAATCAACGGTACATTGATAAAATATCTACTTCGATCTTTGTTTCCAATATTCCTTGGAAAGCTTCGGTTCAAGACGTTAGGGAGTCTTGCAATCAATGGGGGGGTGGTCGTGGATGTGTTTATAGCGTCTAAGAAATCAAGTTCTGGTCATCGGTTTGGTTTCGTTCGGTTTAAGAAGGTTAAAGATGTTCAACTTTTGGTCAATAATATTCGAAGTACTTGGATGGGCAATTTCCATCTTTTCGCAGATGTAGCTAAATTTAATAGATTTGAAAATAAACTGAGGGGATATAATCCTCCTGAAAAATCATCTGGGTTTCCTAAGAAGCCGCCAGTTCTTGTCAGTGCTAATGTTTCCTCTAATAATAAGTCTTATGCTGAAGCATTGTCGGGTAATGTCGGGGTAAACAAAAGTTCTCAAAACGAAGAGTTGATTATTATCTCGGAGGATGAAGGTATGGATTATGCAACTTTCGAACATAGTATTCTCGTTAAGGTTAAAGATATCACTGTTATTAGGGATGTACTAGCTCACATTGAATCTGAAGGTTTTGATAACGTGGTTATTCGCTACGTCGGGGGGAGATGGGTGTGGTTGGAATTTGATTCGATGGAACAAGTTGATAGCTTTAAAATGTCGGAGTCCTTGTCGACTTTGTTTTCTGAATATAGAGAAGTTGCCCCGGATTTTATTCCGGATGAAAGATGTATTTGGATTGATTTAGTGGGTTTGCCGTTGGCGGCTTCGGCTCCTACAGCTTATAAGAAAATTGGTGAACGTTGGGGGAATAGTGTTTTTGTTGATATGGATAAAGAGGGTCCTATGTCTCACGGGAAGGTTTGTGTTCTCACTAATACAATGTCTCGTGTGCTAGATTCATTCAAAGTTTCTTTTCGTGATAGTATTTATGTTGTAAACGCGATGGAATTTGCATATTGGTATCCTGATTTTGGTGGTCAACAGGATGGTAGTACTAGTGATTCTCAAGTAGGTTATGGTGAAGAGTTTGCTGATAACAATTATGATGATGACGCGTCATCTTTTGGTGAAGATAAATATGAAAGTGATAAGTCTAGTGAATTACTTTCCATAGAGCGTCTTATGAATGAGGTTGATGTTCGGGGGGATGATAATGAGAGCGATTGTCATGGTAAAATGGTGGATCATAATGAAAAGCCGATTGATGCATTTAATAGCGTTGTTGGCAAGGAAAAGGAGGAAAACATAAGTGTATCCGTTGATCATTTCAATGATAAGGTGGGACCAAGTAACATTAATTTAGTAAGTGATAATTGTAACAAGAATGGTGCTGTTGATTCATGCAAGGGTACTTCGAGTGTTTCGACCCCTCCGGGGTTTAAAGGTGCAACAAAAGTTAATGAAGTGGAAAAACAAAAACCTATTCTACGCGAAAACAATTCGGATGCTAATTCTCATGTGGCAGGGGTTTCGTATCGTGGTAAGAGTACTTTGGACTATCCTACTTCCTTGTTGTCCAGATTAAGAAAATTGGGGAACAACATGGGGTTATAGCTTCCTTCTGAGGTGTCGGCTTTGAAAAAATTGAAGCTTTGGACATTCAACGAAAATCCAAGGTCAAATGGTGTACGGAAGGTGATGAAAATACTCGTTTTTTCCATGCTTGTGTTAACAAGTCTCGTAAGAATATGGATATTCAAGGGATCAAAGTTAATGGTGTTTGGATTGATGACCCCGAAAGTGTTAAAAGCGAGTTTGTGGATCAATTTGCAAGAAAGTTTAAAAGAGGGCCTTATGTTAAGATGGTTACGAGAAGTCAGCAATTTAAATCGTTGTCAGTTGATCAAGTGTATAGTCTAGAGAGACTAGTGATTGAAAATGAAGTTAAGGCAGCTGTGTGGGACTGTGGGAATGATAAATCTTCTGGACCGGATGGTTTTACATTTGGTTTCATCAAGGAGTTTTGGGATCTCTCTAAGTCAGATGTGCTTAGTTTTGTTCAACGGTTTTTTCAAACAGGGTACTTTCCTCCTGGTTGTAACTCTTTTTTCATCACTCTCATCCCTAAAGTCCTCAACCCTATTGTCATTGACGATTTTCGACCAATTAGTCTTATCTGTTTCCAATACAAGATCATTGCAAAAGTTGGTTGTCTTCAAACAACATTAATGGCTGTCCTATCTCTAAGTTTCGATGTAGAATGAAATTGTTAAAAGCCGATATCAAGAAATGGAAGTGTTGTAATGATTCTAAGTCCAAGTTGGCATCCTTGCAAGATAATCTGTTTGCATTGGACAAACAGATTGATGATGGGCTGATTGATAACTCTTTTACTAATAAGCGGTCAGAAATTTTGCATGAAATCTTGGAAATTGAAAAAATTGAAGCTTTGGACATTCATTATGCAATTCATATCTCATCACGGTGACAATGTTATCATTTTTGGAGAATTAAAGTGCACAGTTTCCCACATGTTCTTATAGTGGAAGGTTCGTGGATATCCCTGAATTTACATTGTTTTATGTTTAACGTATATGCCCCGCAGGATGAAACCGCTAAAAGGGATCTTTGGACATTCATTATGCAATTCATATCTCATCACGGTGACAATGTTATCATTTTTGGAGAATTAAAGTGCACAGTTTCCCACATGTTCTTATAGTGGAAGGTTCGTGGATATCCCTGAATTTACATTGTTTTATGTTTAACGTATATGCCCCGCAGGATGAAACCGCTAAAAGGGATCTTTGGACATTCAACGAAAATCCAAGGTCAAATGGTGTACGGAAGGTGATGAAAATACTCGTTTTTTCCATGCTTGTGTTAACAAGTCTCGTAAGAATATGGATATTCAAGGGATCAAAGTTAATGGTGTTTGGATTGATGACCCCGAAAGTGTTAAAAGCGAGTTTGTGGATCAATTTGCAAGAAAGTTTAAAAGAGGGCCTTATGTTAAGATGGTTACGAGAAGTCAGCAATTTAAATCGTTGTCAGTTGATCAAGTGTATAGTCTAGAGAGACTAGTGATTGAAAATGAAGTTAAGGCAGCTGTGTGGGACTGTGGGAATGATAAATCTTCTGGACCGGATGGTTTTACATTTGGTTTCATCAAGGAGTTTTGGGATCTCTCTAAGTCAGATGTGCTTAGTTTTGTTCAACGGTTTTTTCAAACAGGGTACTTTCCTCCTGGTTGTAACTCTTTTTTCATCACTCTCATCCCTAAAGTCCTCAACCCTATTGTCATTGACGATTTTCGACCAATTAGTCTTATCTGTTTCCAATACAAGATCATTGCAAAAGTTTTGGCAAATAGACTCGCTAAAGTGATTGATTCGGTGGTGAGTCCTACTCAATGGGCTTTTATCAAAGGTAGAAATATTCTTGACGGTCCACTAATTCTCAACGAGGTACTCGATTGGTATAAGAAGAAGAAAAAGAAAGTTCTTTTCTTAAAATTGGATATCGCAAAGGCGTATGATTCTTTAAATTGGGATTATTTGTGCACTGTTATGTCTTTTATGGGTTTTGGAGAAGATGGATTAATTGGGTTTCTGGATGTCTTTTTTCGGCACGTTCTTCTATTCTAATCAATGGGAGTCCTACAAAGGAGCTCAATGTAGAGAAAGGCCTAAGACAAGGGGATCCGATGGCTCCTTTTTTGTTCATTCTTGCTATGGAAGGGTTGCACGTTGCAATGGAAGACATGAAGCTTTCTAGAGACATTCACGGTTTAAAGGTTGGCACTCTTTCTCTTTCTCATCTTATCTATGCCGATGATGTCTTGATTCCGGCAGATTGTTCAGAAGAAAACATCGTTAACATAAAAACGACTTTTGCCTGTTTTTTATGGCGTCTGGTCTGCGAATTAATTTACAAAAATCAAGAATTTATGGGGTGGGCGTTAACGGGAGTGATTTAGTTACCTTCGCTAGACTTATGGGTTGTGGTCGTGGTGTTTTTCCTTTTCACTTATTTGGGAGTCCCTATTGGTGGTAACTTTAAAAAATTGGAATCTTGGTCCCCGGTTATTGATAAATTTGAAAAGAGACTTTCAAAGTGGAAGGCTAACATGCTTTCGGTTGGTGGGCATTCTATTTTGATTTCTTCGGTCCTTGGTTCCGTAGGGAATTACTGACTTGTTTCGGCTTCCCTCTATTGTTAGTAAAAAACTTGAATCGTTGCGTGCGAAGTTTTTTGGGGTAATACCAAGGATTGCAAAAAGATGCATTGGATTAAATGGGAAAGTGTTATTGCTAGTAAGGCATATGGTGGTCTAGGATTTGGTAGTTTGGATGCTCTTAATAAAGGTTTACTCATGAAATGGAGATGGAGGTATGTTACTGTTGAGTCAAGGATTCGCAGACAAGACTTGGTCGCTGACGCGAGTCGTCAGCAAGTCATCAGCGAGTCAATGACTCTCGTCAGCGGGTGGTTTACTTTCCAAGTTGTGTGTCAAGGCGGGAAGTTTTCAAACAATAAGAAGACAAGAAGTCACATGGTGGTTCCTCCAACTGAACATTACCTTATATGGCAAAGGTACAGTTGGGACCAAAACAAGGGTTTTCTCTTTCATACCCGTTTTGGTAAAGAAGACAAAGGCTCCTGGATCCAAGTACAACGTGCCTATGAGAAGTCGACAACCACCATTCTATCACTATCATTGTAAGGCTGTGATGCCCTAATTCCTCCCCTATATAAAGCAACACAGTCGCATCATTTATACTTGTGTTTGTCACCACAAAGTATGTGTCACTTTATTTTCTCTCTTGTAATTGCTTAAGTTTATAGTGTGTCTAGACTTAACAATTATTTAGTTCATTTGTATTCTTGTAAGACAAGTTGTAATATCGACCATGTATTCATCGTTTAATCAATGAAACATATGATTAGACTTGCTTAGATACTTGCATTTGAACTTATTCTTGTTCATGTTCTTTACTTTCTATTCTTAACTTTCTTGTCTAGATAAAACAAATATAAGTGTGCAAATTGTGGACTGTCAAGTGGTATCAGAGCCAACGTTTCTAAATTATTGAAACAAAGATCCGTTTGCATACTTATTCTCTTAAATCTCTGTTCTTTCTTAATCTTTTCTTAAAAACAAGAACATGACTGCTGTTCCCACCCTCGTTAACACACGTGACTTCGGTTACGTGTCTGTCCCTCCAAGATTCGAGCCCGATGACTTTGGGTCTTGGAAGGAAAGGATGTTACTCCACATAGTGGGTGTGGAACCCTACCTTATGTCAATTCTGACTGTTGGTCCATATATTCCTACTCTGGTGCAAATAACACCAGGAGCAACTGTCGATGCTCCTGAGATTGTGATTGACATTGTCAAACCAGAGGTTCAATGGACTGACGATGAGAGGAGACTTGTTAATCTTGATGCTAGGCTTAAGAACATGATTATCAGCACTCTTCCTTCTGATATCATGAAAGTCGTCATCAGATATCCCTCTTCTAAAGAGGTGTGGGATAGGCTCTGTAGCATGTATGAAGGCTCTGCTGCTACCATAGCCACTAAAAAGATTGACCTCAAAAGAGCCTATGAAAAATTCTTCTCCCTCCCCAACGAAGGTCTTAACGGCACTTATACCCGATTTAAAGGGTTGCTGAACGACATGACCACTGTTGGCATCTCCCATGACGACTTTGAGGTATGTCACAAATTTCTTGATAGTTTACCTATCAAGTGGCAAGGTCTAAGACAAATCCCCAGGACCACAGAGCGTCTTAATGGGCTTGATCTTGAGTCTCTCTTCGGCATTCTTCAATTTGAAGAGAGAGCTCTTGCTCAAACTTTAAAAGCCGCTGCTGACGCACAACATCGTGCTGGTCCCTCCTCTTCCTCTTCTTCAACTTCTACTGCTTATACTGCTACTGACCCCCTTGCCCTTGTCTCTGCTGAGCCCATTAATTTTAATAATGGTGCCAGCTCTTCTCATCTCCCACCTCTTATTCAGTCTCTTGTTAATGATCTCGACGCTGATGAGAAACAAGAGATGTTCAGCGACTTTATGGACTTTGCCTTAGTAGCTGGTAAGAGGTACTCTCGTAAATGGAACAACCATAAGTCGGTTGCTCCATACAAGCCTCCTATTGACAAAACTCAAGAGGAGTGCTGGAGATGTGGTAGAAAGGGACACTACCAAAAGGAATGCAGAGTTGCTTTACCAACTCCTGCTGCTCCTAAAACTAACACTTCCAAACCTGCTGATGAGTACAGGAACAAATACTATCAGCTAAAAGCCAAGGTTGCTGAAATGGAAGATGCAAAAACACCAACAAAAGGGCTGGTAGCTGAAGAGCACGACTGGGCTGAATCAGATGATTCAGACAGTGAAGAATACGTCGATGCCATGTGTCTTATGGCACTCGCTGATGGTGATGCTCTGACTAAAGACCAAGTCTCTTCCAGTCAGTGGGTAAACGTCACCATTAAAAAGGTATGTGCTCACTCTTCTGCCTCTGACGAAGATAAACCTAAAATCTTCGAATCTCTTCTTTGTGATATCCAGTTCGTTGAATCTATACGAGCTGATATCCAATCTAAACTCGACTCTGTCTATTCAGAGTTGAGTGAAAAATCTGAAAAACTCAATGAGTTGAGAAATGTTTACGTTGAACTTCAATCTCATGAGTTGTTGGCACAAAAGGTTCAACTTGAGAATGAAAGACTCAAGCTTGAAGTTGCCAACCTTAAGAAGATTGTGACCTCCTGGTCAAAAGCTTCCAGGTTTCACCACCAATGCTTAAACGAACAAGTCCCTGCCCAAGTTCAGGCAGTAATAGGCGGTGACTTTAATGCCGCTGCCTCTCTTTCTGACTTGTTCAATGATGAGGTGAAGCCTGAAATTTCTATTCCTCCATCTGCTGTCATCTCTCCTGAAGAGATGAAGAAATGGTATTTTGTTAGGGGTCTTAACGATTACCACAATGAAATGGAAGCTCGTACTACCTCTTCTTCTACCAGCGACCCATCTAATTCTGCTGAGGAAAATGGTGCTGGCTCCTCAGCAAGCACCAGCAACCCCTATCCTCATCTTCCCATCATTGGCATGATGCCAAACGAAGGAAGAGTTCAATACTCTTCTGGGGAATCTTTTGAAGGGGATATTGGTAGTGACGGTTTTAAACCCATCGCTCCTCAGCAGCTCACCATCAGACCTTCTGAACCCTTCAGAAGAAGTAAGGTTGCTGTCCCATATGACTATAGCTCGCCTCAGCGAGCTAATGCTGTCAGTCAGCAACCTCAACCCATTGCTCAACCCTCTTCTTCTTCATCTTCTCAGCAAGCTCCTACCGATGCTGACTGCAAAACTGTGCAGAATGATCGTGTCATGCAGAGACGCGTCAGGTTTGGTGATGCTAGATATCAGCAAGTTGGACCTTCTTAGGTCTGACCTGCTGATAAACAAGTCCACCAGCAGGCACCACAATCGATGCCTACTCCTATTTTGAGGCATAAAACTCCTCAAAAAGTGAGAATGTCTAATACTCAGGTAAGGCCTATTACTCCTCAAAGAGGACACTTGCCCCATCAGCAAGTAAGGTCTATTACTCCTCAAAGAGGACACTTGCCCCATCAGCAAGTAAGGCCTATCACTCCTCAAAGAGGACACTTGCCTCATCAGCAAGTTAGAGCCTCTACTCCTAATAAGCAGTACCTACCTCATAGGCAAATGAGGTCAGTTACTCCTATCCAGCAACCTAGATCGATCACTCCCAAAAGAGTGCATCCATCTCAACAGGGTCCTTCTTCTTCTTCTCACCCTGCTGTTAATCTAGCATGGAGTGTAGTCAAGGGATCAAAAATTCCCTCTACCTCTCAATCTGAGGATCCAAAAGGAAAGTCCATTTTGGGTCCTGCTCCTAAGATGCCTCAGCTTACACTTAAGCATAAGCAAAAGTCTAAGCAAAAGAAAAGGGCATCTTCCTCCTTTAACCCTAAAATTAACGAGCTAACTCAGCAAGTTAATGATCTTACCTCTCAACTGAAGGAATTTTTCCTTCAAAATCAAAAAGGCAGCACCTCTGTTAAAAAATGCTACATATGTGGCAGCAGAGGTCATGTTGCTTCTGAGTGTGACAACTCCAGGGATGCTCCTGAGGTTGTCATTCAACCTAATCCTTCTTCCTCAGCGGCTGCTTCATCCTCCACTTATGGTCAGCGAAAGTTCTGCTTCTGCTGATCATATAGATAGTATAGGAGAGTCAACCGATCTCACTTAGGAGAACATTGCTGACTTCATTGCTGCTCAGCGAATCTCCCTTCTCCACTCTGAAAAGATCATCAATTTCATCAAGAAAATGGAAAATCTCAATAGCATAATGGTGAAAGAACTCAGGAGCGATCATGGTACTGAGTTCAGAAACCACACTCTTGAAGCCTTTTGTGCTGATCAAGGGATCTCACAAAACTTCTCTTCCACTAGAACTCCTGAGCAAAATGGTGTCGCTGAAAGGAGAAATAGAACTCTCATTGAAGCTGCACGCACCATGCTCAGTGTCCTCTTTGCCTAGTAAATTCTGGGCTGAAGCTGTCAACACTGCTTGTCATACTCAAAATAGATGTCTAATAGTTAAAAGACATGACAAGACAGCGTATGAGGTGTTGAAAGGTAAGAAACCTCAAATCAAATACTTCCATGTATTTGGATGTCCTGTCTTCATCTTAAACAACAAGGATCACCTAGGAAAATTTGATCCTAAAGCTGATGATGGATACTTTCTTGGGTATTCGTCCATCAGCAAGGCATTCAGAGTATTCAATACTCGCCTTCAGAAGGTTGATGAATCCATTCATGTTACTTTTGATGAAAGTTCATCAGCACTAAAGGACATTCAATCTTCTTCGTCTGAGGTCATTTTTAATGAGCTAGCTGACCCTCTCACTGAGGAAGCTGACTTATTTGTTGATGCTTCTTGCTCGCTGCCTGATACTATTCAGCATATCACAAAGGATAGTTCAGCTGATGTTGAACTAGAGCAAGTTGCTGCTCATATCTACTCGATTGAGCCAGTTGAGCCTATCTTAAGATCAATCCATGCAGCATCAGCCAAACCTAGATCACTGGCTGATGACGTGCATGCTGATGACCCCACTAAAGAGGAGTTTCATGATGCTTCAGCAAATGCTGAAGAAATAGAGTCTGCTGAAGACTCCACCATCAAAGATAACTCAAATCAGTCGAATAGCTCTGCTGATCATTCTCCTGAACCCATTCTTACCATTGACCTCTCTACTTATAATACTCCTGCTGATCCCATCGCTCCAATTTCCGCTGCCACTCAACTTGGTGTCTCAAGTGCTCCTGCGCGAAAGTGGACGTCTAGTCATCCAGGTCACCAAGTTATCGGTGATCCTCAGCAGGGGATTACCACTCGATCAGCGACAAGAAATACATGTCTGTATGTAAACTTCTTGTCTATGATTACTCCCAAAAATATAGGAGAAGTAATGGTTGATCCCTCATGGGTTGCTGCCATGCAAGAGGAACTCACCCAATTCAAAAGACAGAATGTCTGGTTTTTGGTTCCTCTACCTCCGGGAAAAGAACCCATCGGAACTAAATGGGTTTATAGGAATAAAATGGACGAAGATGGTGTTGTTACTCGTAACAAGGCTAGGCTGGTTGCACAAGGATACCTTCAAGAAGAAGGTGTTGATTACGATGAAACCTTTGCACCAGTGGCCCGATTAGAAGCAATTCGCTTATTCTTGGCACATGCTGCTTACAGAAACTTCACAGTATATCAAATGGATGTAAAGAGTGCTTTCCTAAATGGAAAACTCGATGAGGAAGTTTATGTTGAGCAGCCACCTGGTTTTGAAGATCCAGCCAAGCCACACCATGTCTATCACCTCTATAAGGCACTCTATGGTCTTAAACAAGCTCCCAGAGCTTGGTATGACACTCTCTATGAATTTCTTCTCTCTAATAAGTTTCAGCGAGGATCCATTGACAGCACCCTCTTCATCTATAGAAAGGGTGCTGATGTCTTATATGTTCAGATATATGTAGATGACATCATTTTTGGGTCCTCCAGCAAGAAACTTTGTACCAAGTTCAGCTCACTGATGTCCTCTCATTTTGAGATGAGCATGATGGGTGAGCTGACCTTCTTTCTTGGTCTTCAAATTCGTCAACTCCCAAATGGGATTTTTATCAATCAGGAAAAGTACATTCGAGAAATGCTGGCCAAATTTGACATGTCTAATGTCACTACTAAGGCCACTCCTATGTCTCCTCCCAATAATCTTCATGCTGATCCTGATGGCAAGCATGTGAACCCCACTCACTGTCGGGGAATGATTGGCTCACTGATGTATCTCACAGCGAGTCGTCCTGATATCATGTTTGCTACTTGCTTGTGTGCAAGATATCAAGCCTCACCTAGGGAATCTCATCTTCTCGCTGTTAAGCGAATTTTCAAGTATCTAAAAGGTACTTCAACATTGGGTCTCTAGTATCCCAAAGACTCCAATTTTGACCTAGTTGCATATTCTGACTCTGACTATGCTGGTTGCATGTTAGATAGGAAAAGTACCAGTGGTGGATGTCAACTGTTGGGGGGGAAGCTGACTAGTTGGTCTAGTAAGAAACAGCATACAGTAAACATCTCCACTGCTGAAGCAGAATATGTATCAGCAGCGAGTTGTTGTGCACAAGTCCTATGGATGAAAAACCAACTCGCTGACTATGACTTAGAATTCTCTAAGATCCCCATTATGTGTGACAATACAAGTGCAATTGCAATCACACATAATCCTGTTCAGCATTCTAAGACCAAACACATTGACATTAGGTACCACTTCATACGTGACCATGTCATGAAAGGGGATGTTGAAATCTACTTCATTCCCACTGATGAACAACTTGCTGATATTTTCACTAAACCTTTAGATGAAACCAGATTTAAATATCTGGTCAGCAAGTTGGGAATGCTGAATGGTGAATCAGCAACATGACTTGTCATGTCTGCTAATGCCTCAACTTACATCTCTCTTATAAGTTGAAAAGTGACCTTATTTCTCTCAGCAAGTTCAAGTGTCTTACTTGCTGACCAAAACAAAAGCAATAGAGAGCTATAAGTCTCTATCTAGTCCAGCAGCAAACGGCTGCTGGTAAAGACTTATCAAAACCGTTGATCCCTGTTGCTTTGGGAAAAAGCAAAACAAAAGCAATAGAGAGCTAAAAGTCTCTATCTAGTCCAGCAGCAAACGGCTGCTGGTAAAGACTTATCAAAACCGTTGATCCCTGTTGCTTTGGGAAAAAGCAAAACAAAAGCAATAGAGAGCTAAAAGTCTCTATCTAGTCCAGCAGCAAACGGCTGCTGGTAAAGACTTATCAAAACCGTTGATCCCTGTTGCTTTGGGAAAAAGCAAAACAAAAGCAATAGAGAGCTAAAAGTCTCTATCTAGTCCAGCAGCAAACGGCTGCTGGTAAAGACTTATCAAAACCGTTGATCCCTGTTGCTTTGGGAAAAAGCAAAACAAAAGCAATAGAGAGCTAAAAGTCTCTATCTAGTCCAGCAGCAAATGTTTTTTTTTGGAGTCGCTGACTAATACATGTTTTCTAAATGGGGTAATCAAATTTTCTAACTTGGTCAGTGGAATATATTTCAATCTCAACTACTTTATCGTGTGAATATATCCACCAAGTATTTTTATCAATATTTTATTGAAATCTAAAAACGGTTACCTCGATTTTCTCCCTAATGGACAACTTGTACACTGTACCAGCCGTAAAACTCGAGTACTTTTAAAATAATGGTACAAGTTGTCACATCAATCTTTTATACGTTACTCAAATACGTATATATATGTATATATTACGTATGAGAGAGAGTATTGGTGACGGTTCACTATCATAAGTTATAGGGCCCATATCCATGCTATATATTCAAATCTTTTTCAATCACCATTCTTCATACTCTCAAAATTCATCCTCTCAATTCTTCTCTCCTATTCACAAAATCTTCAAATCCCTATATATCTTTTCTATTTTTCTCTTAATCCTTTCATCTTCTTCCTCATCATCTTAATATCAAAATGACATCTTCCTCATCTCAACATCAAGAAACCTTGGAAATTGTTCCTCTCTATCTCACGTCCAAGGAATTCGATCCTGAAGGCATTGTTCCATCAAAACATGTAGCCTTTCAAGCCCATAAGTTGGTTATTAAACCAAATAACTATCTTGGATCTATTGAAATTCCTTCCCAAGTTAAAGGTTACTATCAGATGCTTGATTTTATAAGAGCATGTCCGGCTAGAAGGGCCATCTATAAAGATCCAAAAGAAATGTGTGTCCATCTGTTGAGGGAATTCTGGTGGACATGTGACTACAACCTCGTGAGCAGCACCATTTCCGGTACTTTTATGAAAGGAAAACACACAATCACCATCTCTGTTGATTTGTTAAGAGATGTTCTTCGTCTTCCTTCACAATCTGAAGAAAGACAATTTGCTGACCTGGTATCTACTAATGTATGGAAAGATTGGTTGCTTTCCATAGGCTATGGAACAAACATGGAACCAACTCAACCTGTTCACAACAACCCTCAGAAAAAGTTCCTGCCTAGAGTATGGAGGTTACTTTTTTCTCATGTCATTCAATGCCTTGGTGGGAACAGTGGATCATTTGATCAGGCCACTGCTGCCCAGATGCAGATGATATATGCACTGGCAAATGGTCGTTTCATTGACTTTGCCAGTGTCATCTTTGAAGATCTAAAGGCAAAAGTTCTTGTCAAAAATAGATCGAGCTCAGTTCCCTTCACTCGATTTCTCTCGCTAATTTTTAAGCATGAACTGAAGGAAGAATATCTTCCTAATGGTGCTACTGTCCTTTTCGCACCAAGGATTGCCAGCACAGTGTACAAGGTACCTGCTTGTGACACTGAGGTGTTTGATGCTAAATATGTTGTGCTTCCTCCGGCAATGAAACAGGTACTTTACTCCACCTATCCTGATGTATACAAAAAATGATCCTCTGGAGCTGGCTCGCTGGAAATCCCCCCAGCAGCCTCCAAAGCTCCCTAAAAGACCAACAAAACACAAACTATATCTACTTTCACTTCACCTCCTGCTGATGTCCCAAAACAGAAGCAGCGAGTACCAAAGGGCTTAACCACAAAGGCTAAGACGTCCTCACAGCCCAAGGACATTAGAAACCCAGCCGGCCCATCAGCAGCCTCAAAAAAGGTTGCTGACGAGAAAAAGGGTAACCGCAAGCAGCCACCCCAATCTTCTGTAGGAGGGGTTGGTGAAGTACAAGGGTCACCCCAGCCCACTAGAGTTGAGTCTACCACTCAAATAATTCCTTCCTCCTCTCAACCCTCTGAGTCGTTGTCAGCAGCCAGATCACAGGTGATGCTAGAGACAACACATTCTACGGCCGATGACGTTTCAGTGGTACAACACACTGAGACAGAGGCACCAAATTCCCCAACCCCTTTAAATTTTTCTCTGGATGAAAGGCAGGTGCTGGTTGGTGAAATTGAAAAGGTTGTTTTGAGTGAGCATGCTGAGGTGGATGCCAGCATTGATGAAAGAGAAATTGTTGAAAGAAATGTTGATTTGGGTGATGCTGAAGGTGCTAGTGATGGGGATGACGAAGTTGATGATGTAATAACTATTGATGAGGAAAGTGATTTTGAGTTGGGAGATATTGTGGCAGATGACTTTCAACTAGATTTTTACAGTCATGCTGATGAAATAGAAGCAAGTGACATGGAGGAAGATGAAAATGATGATGCTGCTGTTGAGGGTCACATTGAAGCCTTTGGTGATTTGGAAGAACAGTTTGACCCTGAAACTGTCAAAGCTTCATGGGAAGCTGGGTTTGCTGAGGAAATGGCCAGGGATAGGTCAAGCGAAATGTTGCCAGTCTTTCATAGAAGATATATGGCAAGTGCTGAAATTACCCCACTCTCTGATGAACGGAGAAGACAGCTCACCGAATCTGGGTTCTTCAAGAAATCTTCCGCTGCTCAACTCTCTATTCAAACATCAGCAGGCCATCAACATCAAGCAATAGATATACTTGCCTTGACTGCTGATGGAAAAACTCAAGAAAAAGCCATCAAGGAGTTGGATAGGATTAAGGCAAATCAAGAGAATGAAAGAAAAAATCTTGAGTATATCAAGCAGCTACCTCTTCTTGAAAAAGATCAGCTGGATGGTGAGCAAAGGATGCTGCTGAAAGCGGGTGGTGCTGAAGCTCTATACAGGCAGAAGCATAAAGAAGTTGAGAAGCAACTCAGCGAGAAGAGAGCCAAGTTTGAGGAAGAAAAGGCTAAATGGTTGAAACTTATGAAGGATAGGAAGAGGCCCCAAAAGATTATTGCTGCTGAAGCCTTTCGTGCTGAAATGTGCCAACTCCACCAGCTACTCAGCAAAGAAGGCAGCCTCTACCAGCAAGTCTGCTGCTGCTGAGGTAAAGAAGTTGAGTAATCTCATCTCCCCACTGACTACTCAAGTAGAAAATAACACTAAGGCAATTCATGCCTTAGAAAAACAAGTGGCTGATCTTCCTATTCCTCAAATTTCTTTCACTGAGGAGGATCGCCAGTGGCAAGTTAAGCTGGAGAAGGAGGTTGATGAAATCAAGAATTTGTTGGCCCAGCTTGTTAAACAACAATCTAAACAGCCAGCGACTATGGAAGTTGTCATTAACACAACAACTTCCAAGGGGGAGAAAGTTGATGCTGCTGTTTTAGATATGGTAAATAAAGCAGTGAACAAGGCAGTTGCCCAAATCTATGAAGACTCTGCTGAAGAGATACTAGAAATGGATGACACAACCAAGGCTGATGATGTTCCCCCTACTGGTGTTGAGGGGGAGACTGAAAAAGAGGCAAATGTTGAAATTCCCCCTGCTGGTGTTGAGGGGGAGACTGAAAAAGAGGCAAATGTTGAAATTCCCCCTGCTGGTGTTGAGGGGGAGATTGAAAAAGATGGAAATGATGAAATTCCCCCTGCTGGTGTTGAGGGGGAGACTGAAAAAGAGGCAAATGTTGAAATTCCCCCTGCTGGTGTTGAGGGGGAGATTGAAAAAGAGGCAAATGTTGAAATTCCCCCTGCTGGTGTTGAGGGGGAGATTGAAAAAGATGGAAATGATGAAATTCCCCCTGCTGGTGTTGAGGGGGAGACTGAAAAAGAGGCAAATGTTGAAATTCCCCCTGCTGGTGTTGAGGGGGAGATTGAAAAAGATGGAAATGATGAAATTCCCCCTGCTGGTGTTGAGGGGGAGACTGAAAAAGAGGCAAATGTTGAAATTCCCCCTGCTGGTGTTGAGGGGGAGATTGAAAAAGATGGAAATGATGATATTCCCCCTGCTGGTGTTGAGGGGGAGACTGAAAAAGAGGCAAATGTTGAAATTCCCCCTGCTGGTGTTGAGGGGGAGATTGAAAAAGATGCAAATGTTGAAATTCCCCCTGCTGGTGTTGAGGGGGAGACTGAAAAAGAGGCAAATGTTGAAATTCCCCCTGCTGGTGTTGAGGGGGAGATTGAAAAAGATGGAAATGATGAAATTCCCCCTGCTGGTGTTGAGGGGGAGACTGAAAAAGAGGCAAATGTTGAAATTCCCCCTGCTGGTGTTGAGGGGGAGATTGAAAAAGATGGAAATGTTGAAATTCCCCCTGCTGGTGTTGAGGGGGAGATTGAAAAAGATGGAAATGATGAAATTCCCCCTGCTGGTGTTGAGGGGGAGACTGAAAAAGAGGCAAATGTTGAAATTCCCCCTGCTGGTGTTGAGGGGGAGATTGAAAAAGATGGAAATGATGATATTCCCCCTGCTGGTGTTGAGGGGGAGACTGAAAAAGAGGCAAATGTTGAAATTCCCCCTGCTGGTGTTGAGGGGGAGACTGAAAAAGAGGCAAATGTTGAAATTCCCCCTGCTGGTGTTGAGGGGGAGACTGAAAAAGAGGCAAATGTTGAAATTCCCCCTGCTGGTGTTGAGGGGGAGATTGAAAAAGATGCAAATGTTGAAATTCCCCCTGCTGGTGTTGAGGGGGAGACTGAAAAAGAGGCAAATGTTGAAATTCCCCCTGCTGGTGTTGAGGGGGAGATTGAAAAAGATGGAAATGTTGAAATTCCCCCTGCTGGTGTTGAGGGGGAGATTGAAAAAGATGGAAATGATGAAATTCCCCCTGCTGGTGTTGAGGGGGAGACTGAAAAAGAGGCAAATGTTGAAATTCCCCCTGCTGGTGTTGAGGGGGAGATTGAAAAAGATGGAAATGATGAAATTCCCCCTGCTGGTGTTGAGGGGGAGACTGAAAAAGAGGCAAATGTTGAAATTCCCCCTGCTGGTGTTGAGGGGGAGATTGAAAAAGATGGAAATGATGAAATTCCCCCTGCGGTTGGGAAGGTGTCAAGCCAACCTCCTTGGGTGCCTCTGAGTGGGCTGAAGTATACATGCTGGTGAAGGACAAAAAGGCTGTCAGCTATGAACAACTCCAGAAGATGCTCAAAGATTATTTTGAAAAAGCCAGGGAGTATGAAACTAAGTTCAAAGCCGACTTGCCCATGCTGAGGCAAGTGTTTGGCACTCCAGCAGCTGTCTCCTCCTCAGCAGGAAGAAGGGTTCAAAGTAAAAGGAAAGCAGAGCACCGAACCTTGACAATGGACCTTCCTCCTATCACTGGTGATGCCTCGCTGAACACCAGACTTCCTCCCAGAAGCTTATTTGTGGAAGGGAGAGTGATAGAAAGTCCTGCTGGCATCTTCTTCACAAACTTACAGAACAATCAACTGTTCTTTCACTTGGATGAACTTGAAAAAGCTTCCACTGGGTTCATCTTAAGCATAAGAAGAAGGTGTGCTGAAACATCGAACAACAGATGGTTCATCAGCAAGTTGGATGAAGAATTGATAAAGCCTCATAGAAGGGATGACCCAGCGATCAGAATGGCCAAGCAAGAGGAAGCTTGGGAATTTGAAGCTGCAAACTTATAGATGTCTTAAAATGAAAAACTATATGTATCAGCTTGTAATAATTTAAGATGATATATAAGACATCTTTTCATCATTCCTTATTCTTATCAAGTCTAGTTTACTCAGCAAGTCTTCTCAGCGAATAGGGGGAGATTTTTGAGTCAAGGATTCGCTGACAAGACTTGGTCGCTGACGTGAGTCGTCAGCAAGTCATCAGCGAGTCAATGACTTTCGTCAGCGGGTGGTTTACTTTCCAAGTTGTGTGTCAAGGCGGGAAGTTTTCAAACCATAAGAAGACAAGAAGTCACATGGTGGTTCCTCCAACTGAACATTACCTTATATGGCAAAGGTACAGTTGGGACCAAAACAAGGGTTTTCTCTTTCATACCCGTTTTGGTAAAGAAGACAAAGGCTCCTGGATCCAAGTACAACGAGCCTATGAGAAGTCGACAACTACCATTCTATCACTATCATTGTAAGGCTGTGTTGCCCTAATTCCTCCCCTATATAAAGCAACACAGCCGCATCATTTATACTTGTGTTTGTCACCACAAAGTGTGTGTCACTTTATTTTCTCTCTTGTAATTGCTTAAGTTTATAGTGTGTCTAGACTTAGCAATTATTTAGTTCATTTGTATTCTTGTAAGACAAGTTGTAATATCGACCATGTATTCATCGTTTAATCAATGAAACATATGATTAGACTTGCTTAGATACTTGCATTTGAACTTATTCTTGTTCATGTTCTTTACTTTCTATTCTTAACTTTCTTGTCTAGATAAAACAAATATAAGTGTGCAAATTGTGGACTGTCAGTTACATATCCCAATGCCCTTTGGGTTAACGTCGTTAACAATATTCATAATCCGTGTTCGTTTTCTGATCGGGTGAAACCGGGTTTTACTAAGAGAGGTGTGTGGCACAATATTAATAGTGTGGCTCGTGATATTGATTCGACTGACATTGTTCCTCTTCAATCTCTTTCGAAAAAAATTGGTAATGGTAATGGCACTTGTTTTTGGCTTGATGAGTGGAATGGTAATGTTAGTTTGGCTTCCAAATTTCCAAGATTATTCAATTTAGAGCTTTCAAAAAACGCTCTCATTTCTGATCGATGGAAAGGTAACGCATTGGTTACTAACTGGAGAAGACAAATCCGTAGTGGGGCTGAATCTAGTGAACTGAATCACCTTACGAATCTGCTGAGTTCGGTGGTTCTTGTTGATGAATCGGATAAATGGAATTTTTCTAACTCGAGCATGAAGGAATTTTCGGTGAAAGGTATACGTCACATGATTGACGAGGCTTTGCTTACTAACAGTCAAGTAGCTACTAGATGGAATAAATTGGTGCCGCGAAAGGTCAATATACTAGGGTGGAGGATCCTTTTAAATAGAATTCCAACTCGTAGCAACTTGGTTAATAAAGGTGTGGATATACCATCGTCCCTATGTCCGTTGTGTGATAATACAATGGAAACATGCGATCACTTATTTGGAAATTGTGACATTGTTTCAAGAGTATGGAGTTTGGTCGTCAGATGGCTTCAGATTGGTTCTTTTCCTTTGCTTGGCCCTACTGATATTATCCAATTTATGGATAACATGCATATATCAATGGTTAAAAAAATATTATTGAAGCCATAATTTTTTGTACTTGGTGGTCGATTTGGAAGTTTCGGAACGAGGAGGTTTTCAACAATAAGAATCATCGCAAGGAGTTTCTGTTCGATCTCATAGTTGCACAATCGTATTCGTGGTATTCTGCTAGGTGCAAAAAGAAAATGATTACTTGGGTGGAATGACTCAGTTGTCCTCTTCTTGTCTCTTAGTCGTCGTGTTCCATTTTGTTTAGTATTGATCTAGATATCGTTTCATTCTTGTAATTGTAGCTTCTTGTACTTTTGGGCTCTCTAGTACTTTGCTAGTGGCCTTTTAATTTTAATATATTTTTGTTCCAAAAAAAACAGCATACAAAATTATAATAACATGTAAAAACATATTAAATAAAGATTAAAAACTAAATTCAACTTACGAATATATGTTTGATTTATACATTTTCGAACACTTCATAAATACATGATAATTTCTAAAGTAATTTTTATATAATAGCAAAAATACATAAACTATAAAAGTAAACATAGTGTGTTGTTTTTTAGTAAAGGTTAAATCAAAAGAAGAGAAATAATTCAGAGGTGACCACGTGGTCCATGCGGTCGCGTTTGGTTCGCAGATTCTGATGGAATATGATGGAATTGGAATTGAATTCCATTCCTTAGTGCGTTTGGTTGCTCAATGATGAAGGAATATCATTCCGTTGTAATGTAAACATTCCCTCATTTGATGGAATCTCCATTCCATGGGGATGGGGGAAGGAATCTCATTCCGTCCGTCACTTAAATCTTTAAAAAATGAAAAACATTCCGTCAAATTCCATTCATCAGATTCCAATTCCTTTGAAAGATTCCATTCCTTCCAAAAATATTTTGTGAACCAAACGCGCCCTTAGTTTACATATAGTTTACATCCTATCTGTCTCTCATCTCACTCTCCCTATTAACAAAATTCTTAAACTACCACCACCACCATCTCTCAGCCGCCTCCGCCTCTTTTTCGTCTCCCCCCTCTGACCACTGCAACGACACCGTCGCCATCGCCACCCCTGTTCCGACACCACTCTGCTACAACATCATCTCTTATGTTTGTGTGTAGATCTGCAATTCGAAGATTTTATTATATGTGTGTTTTCTTTAAACTCCTGGATTTCATTTGAGTGCATTTTTATTGTGTTGTTGTTGTAGATATATAGTGGGTTTTAAAGAGTATGTCTGTTTTTCTTTTTTAAAACCTCTAGGCTAGAAATGGAGGCTGCCGGAGTTTGGAAGGCGGTCATCGGAAATTGATAGTGGTGGCCGGAATTATACTTTAAAAGCATGTTAGTTGTTAGTTAACGTTACCTTTACGCGGTGAATACAGCTGCCGGAAGTTAATGGCATTCACCGGAATCGGTGGTGGTTAATGGCTGCAGTTGTTCCCGGTTATTTTTTCGTTGAAATGTTAATGAATGAAAAAAAGAAGTTGTATCTCATGTTTGTACACTTCTATCAAGGCCATCTATAAAAGGTTGTACCCGCTGTAGTAAGGAGTGTCGGTGGTTGATCCGGTGGTGTTACAGGCAGTTTTGGCGGAGTTGGTTTAAGAAGAGGATGTGTGTTTATGTATTTTGTAGGTAAGAATGTAAGATGGTAGTTATATGTATGTATTTTGTAGGTAAGAATGTAAGATAGTTATTGTATGTATTTTGTAGGTAAGAATGTAAGATGGTAGTTATTGTATGTATTTTGTAGGTAAGAATGTAAGATGGTAGTTATTGTATGTATTTTGTAGGTAAGAATGTAAGATGGTAGTTATTGTATGTATTTTGTAGGTAAGAATGTAAGATGTAGTTATTGTATGTATTTTGTAGGTAAGAATGTAAGATGGTAGTTATTGTATGTATTTTGTAGGTAAGAATGTAAGATGGTAGTTATATGTATGTATTTTGTAGGTAAGAATGTAAGATGTAGTTATTGTATGTATTTTGTAGGTAAGAATGTAAGATGGTAGTTATTGTATGTATTTTGTAGGTAAGAATGTAAGATGGTAGTTATATGTATGTATTTTGTAGGTAAGAATGTAAGATTAGTTATTGTATGTATTTTGTAGGTAAGAATGTAAGATGGTAGTTATTGTATGTATTTTGTAGGTAAGAATGTAAGATGGTAGTTATATGTATGTATTTTGTAGGTAAGAATGTAAGATGGTAGTTATATGTATGTATTTTGTAGGTAAGAAGTAAGATGGTAGTTATTGTATGTATTTTGTAGGTAAGAATGTAAGATGGTAGTTATATGTATGTATTTTGTATGTATTAGTCAGGCTTTAGAAGTTGTACCTTATGTATAAGTATTTGTACTTTAGCTACAGTAAATTGTGTGAGTAAACCGTCATTTAGTTTTTAGTAGTATACTAGAAATTTTGGACCCCGCGTTGCGGGGCTCAATTGTCTTGTTGAAACGGTTACATTATTTTAGTATATTTGCGTTGGACATCCTAACGCTTAACTAAAAATAATTCTGTCATGAATATGTTTGTTTAAAGGTGTGCAAGAAACTAAAAAGTAACCCGTAGTAGAAACACGAACGGGATGTAATATGACAAAACATCAATATATCTAGTTAATGACACTCTTACGGCGGTGTTGAAATATAAAATTTGGGGTAAGAAATTAAAGCAAACAAACAGAAAAAATACTCATAAATGTGTGAAAGTTTTTACACGAACGTAAGACATAACAGCTATTTAAATTAGGTATATTAAAAAGGAGAGTAAAGGATAGTAAAACCAAATGTTAAGAAAAAGTAAGGGTGAGAATCGTAAGGTTATAAAGTTCGTATGTGGGAAAGGAAGCAAAAAAAAATAAATACATATTTCTGAGGTGTAAAACTGTAAATATGTGAAATTTATGTGGTAAAAACATGAGAATATAAAGTTTGTTATCAATAAAATAGAAATAAAAACTTGAGGGAGGTCAAATGTTAAAAGGTAAAATATAAGGATTAATTAGAAAAAAAGGGAAGATGTATAGGATATGATGCATTAGCTATGTTGTACTTTATGCACTTTAACTTGTAAAATTTAAGTTAGTTTTTTAGTATATAGGTAAATAAATATATTGTTTATGTATTTTGTAGGTAAGAATGTAAGATGGTAGTTATATGTATGTATTTTGTATGTATTAGTCAGGCTTTAGAAGTTGTACCTTATGTATAAGTATTTGTACTTTTAGCTACAATAAATTGTGTGAGTAAACCGTCATTTGGGTTAATGTGTTGTGTTCGAGACTTCGAGCTAACCCAAACATGTAGTGTTGACCCATTTTAATTTAGTTTAATTAGGTACGATTTCATTTCATAATAACCTTTGACTTTGAGAAACTATTTGAAATGAATTAATTTTGACCATGTAAGTCATTAAGTTTAGAACAATAATAAGCATAGACTTGCATGGTAAACTATTAAATATCCTCCAACAAAGAAGTTTGAATGATTAAACAATGACAGTTTAATTAAGTCACAATCAAAATAGTAAATTTGTTTCATTCACTTAATTAAGCAATGCGATTTTGCACAATCACATTACGATTTTATAAATCTCATAGAGATTTTGAAGATCTAATCGCGATTTTGCCCGTTTATTGCGATTTTAATAGTTATTTTGTGATATAATCTTATAAAAAATTAGCTACTCATGTTATTTTCACTATACTCTCTAATTTAGTAGCATGCATCATATATCTTTTAATCTCAAGATCCCAATCTTTTTAAATATCAATTATTGATTGATGGTTTTTTCTATAGATTATTCTTATACTTTTGAGATTCATCCATTTCTTATAGTTATAAGAGTAGTCATGACAGACTATTTGGATAAAGTTCAATTGGTTAAACATATGACTGTTCAAGTCTCAATCAAAAAAGTATATATTTTTTTATTCACTTATGCATGTATGACAACAAAAACACAAAACCATTATTCATAAACTGGAAAGTACAAGCTCGATCGGGACATCAATATTAGACGATCATTTGAACGGTTTAATTAGAACTTGGCCTGAATTTTAGTAATGACATCGACGTCAACTTGAAAGGCCTTCGCAAGAATATTTGCATCGATATCAGGGTTTGATCCAAACACAACATTTGCGATGGTAATTGCCCCTGGATTTTGACTACTCAAACCAGCAATAGCAAGAGCATTGCCATGTCCAACGTTCGCTTACAATTAAACCCTATATAAAGGGGTTAAGGGTTATGGTTTTTTCTATAGATTATTCTTATTCTTTTGAGCGCTTCATCCATTTCTTATAGTTATAAGAGTAGTCATGACAGACTATTTGGATAAAGTTCAATTGGTTAAACATATGACTGTTCAAGTCTCAATCAAAAAAGTATATATTTTTTTATTCACTTATGCATGTATGACAACAAAAACACAAAACCATTATTCATAAACTGGAAAGTACAAGCTCGATCGGGACATCAATATTAGACGATCATTTGAACGGTTTAATTAGAACTTGGCCTGAATTTTAGTAATGACATCGACGTCAACTTGAAAGGCCTTCGCAAGAATATTTGCATCGATATCAGGGTTTGATCCAAACACAACATTTGCGATGGTAATTGCCCCTGGATTTTGACTACTCAAACCAGCAATAGCAAGAGCATTGCCATGTCCAACGTTCGCTTAGAATTAAACCCTATATAAAGGGGTTAAGGGTTATGGTTTTTTCTATAGATTATTCTTATTCTTTTGAGCGCTTCATCCATTTCTTATAGTTATAAGAGTAGTCATGACAGACTATTTGGATAAAGTTCAATTGGTTAAACATATGACTGTTCAAGTCTCAATCAAAAAAGTATATATTTTTTTATTCACTTATGCATGTATGACAACAAAAACACAAAACCATTATTCATAAACTGGAAAGTACAAGCTCGATCGGGACATCAATATTAGACGATCATTTGAACGGTTTAATTAGAACTTGGCCTGAATTTTAGTAATGACATCGACGTCAACTTGAAAGGCCTTCGCAAGAATATTTGCATCGATATCAGGGTTTGATCCAAACACAACATTTGCGA
>CM067174.1:24957314-24998190 GCA_034093135.1 Erigeron breviscapus
GTATGACAACAAAAACACAAAACCATTATTCATAAATTAGAAAGTACAAGCTCAGGACATCAATATCAAACGATCATTTAAAGGGTTATCTAGAATTTCGCCTGAATTTTAGTAACGACATCGGCGTCAACTTGAAAGGCCTTGGCAAGAATATTTGCATCGATATCGGGGTTTGATCCAAACACAGCATTTGCGATGGTAATTGCCCCTGGATTTTGACTACTCAAACCAGCTATAGCAAGAGCATTGCCATGTCCAACGTTCGCTTGGAAGTGAATTAGACCTTCTGGGAACACGAAAACGTCGCCCACTTCAAGTA
The DNA here is from genome assembly GCA_034093135.1 of Erigeron breviscapus. Taxonomy (NCBI): domain Eukaryota; kingdom Viridiplantae; phylum Streptophyta; class Magnoliopsida; order Asterales; family Asteraceae; genus Erigeron; species Erigeron breviscapus. Next base: position 24,957,634 of record CM067174.1, read on the forward strand.
CTTTTGTGAAGAGATTGTTATCAGGGTTGGAAGTGACAAACCCAACTAGAAGACTACCTTCAATTACAGTCAAGATTTCACTGGCTCGAGGATGAGTGTGTGGGGCGTTAATACCATTTGGTGCGTAGTCAATACGAGCCAAGGAAATACCTAAAGTGTTTAGTCCTGGTAACATGTCTACATTCACAAGAGTCACATTAGACCCAACATCATTGTATGTGTTTCCCATAATATTAAGCCCTTTAAAAAGAAAATCATCCGCTTTCACAAGTTTAGGATCTTTGCAAACCACGCCATTCACGAAAACTGTGAAAACATACACATTGAAAGTTTTTAGATTAGTCCATATAAATCATATAAGCGTGCTAGGTTTTAAAATGATAACTGTTAGAGCATTTCTCGACGTTTTACCTTTGTTATTTGGATCTGCCACACAAAAGTCCTGGAGAGGACTAGGGTCCGAAGCCAAAATGAGCGAACAAGTTGCCAACAAGAGACCGAGTAAAAGCAAATGAGACGCCATTAGTAAGAGCCGAAAACTTGTTGTTCAATTAACTTTGGTAACTCAAGAAATCTATGAAACAAACTAGATTACTTGGTACTGCTTTTATAGTAAAAACATCTAGTTTTGTGGAAACAGTAAAACGATGATAAAGTCAGTAGTTACATCCTCTAAGATACATTCATTTTTCTTTCAATTTTGTATTAAATTTATATAAGTTAAGATAGAAGGCTCGGGCAGGTATGATCGATTCGCTTCATTAATTTTTTAATTTGCGGATTAACCTCGGTGGAGCGTTGAATTGTTTTGAAGCATTGATTTGGTCCATAAGTTTAGTTTCTTTAAACCAAATTCTGTATCTAAAATCAGTAAAAAGGATCCAGATGATCTAATAGTGGTTGAAATATGTCATTAAGCCCATATTAATTTATTTTTCAACAAGACCTTTAGCTTTAGTACAGTAAAACCTCTATAAATTAATAATGTCGGGACTGAGATATTTTATCAATTTAACGAGATATTATTATCTCGATAACTTAATATTTTATTAATTTAAAGAGGTTTTATGATGTAAGTTGTGGGGAACAGACATTCCTGAGCTTGAGAACTTGATTATGAGTATGCTTTATCAACAAAAAATGATGTGAATCACATGCTTATTAATTCCTGATGTAAATAATGAAGGTTATGAGGTTCAAGACATTAAAAAAACTATGACGAAATTATTCAAAATCTGGTTGATGACGAAGTCGAGGATGATCTAATAACTTTAAAAAGAAGCATTGTAAACGGCAACAACTCTTCGCAACTTTTTGTTGCAATACGAAGAAACAATGCCGCAACTCTTGAGTACAATAAGAAGATTTAAAGATAAACTCAATATAGATTTGAAGTTAAAAAAAAAAACAAGTGGTTTCTTACTAAGCAACCTTAGAATTTGGAAGCTACTAATAATTATTAATTTATAGTTTCGTTGAGACCAATATAAATACACTGAGATTTCAAAAAAAATATTATCTTATTATTTTATTGATTGGGGTCCAATTTTGTACTGGTCCCAAGTTGGGACCGGACAAATTATTAGTTTTATCGGGGTTATTAATTTATCGAGTATCAATTTATAGAGGTTTGACTGTATATTGAATTGAATTGACCAACAATTAGTATACTTGAGATGAATATGTAATTTTCTTTTAATTTAGAGCGGCAACTTTCTAATTAAAATCAAATTAATCTAGTTTATGGTTGAAACTTTTCGAAAAATACAAATTTTAACCTTTGGTATAGATCTTTAAACCTATGTAAATATATAAATATTAAACCTATGTTGTAAATTTCATCAAATGTATTTGTGACGAGATTGATTTTTCTATGACTATAGATATATGGTCAAGTGACTATCAAATCCGAAAAAGGGTGCCTTTACATATACCAAACCAAAATTTTGCTATATCTTCTCATTTCTAGTTTACAAAACACATATTTTACTCATAAGCCTTCCTTCCATCCGAGTATATCCAACACATAAACCGTGCGTTAATTCCAAGCCCATGAGAGATATCCTATGCCCGTTTTGATTAATCATTAGCGTGTTCGTTAGGCCTCACCCGCTTAGTCGTAGATCCATGCCTAACTTTCTTCAAGTCTTAGCTAATCTCTCCAAACGATGGACGGATAAGTTATAACCATAGTTATCATTAAGGGATTTTAAGACTTCCGCACACTAAGGAAAGATCTGAAAGGTTGAATTTATTTGGGGATTAAATTTTTGTATTATGATGGATAAGTAACATCTAGAAAACACAAACGAATTTAGCACTTAAGTTGTACCTATAGGAAATACAGGGTAGAATATGGCATTTTAAGACATTAATGGTGTAGTTGGATACAAGTAGTATTATTACGATAAGATTTATTAGGGACAAGGCGGTAAAAACAAACTCGTGTCCCTAACATTAAGTTAATGAAATTCAACACGAGCTACCGACAACGCGACTTAAGTTTCGGGGCGAAACTTCCGTTAACACGGGGAGAATGTGACACCCGCAAAATTTCGATTTGCTAAACTTAGAAAGTTTACTATTACATGATCTATTTTTAGAAAGTTCAGTTTAGATATTTGGTGTTTGAATTTCTCATGTGTCAACATGATCAAACGTCGCTATAAAATAACGATGCCGACACACATTCATCGGGTTGATGAACCAGTCAAGGAGGACCTCCATAATATGCATTTTTGCGATATATGATTTTATGTGACAATATGTATCTAGTTAAGGCCTCTTTCGTTAGTAAAAGTGTCATATGAAATATATGTCGTTATATATTTACTAAATAATTAAAGAGCGCACTTATGCAATAATAATGATTGATACAATTTATAAAAACAAAACATGAATTATAAAAACATGACATATTATTTTTAGTTTCCTAACTAAAAATTATACAAATAATATATATGACATTATAAAAACTTATGGGCCAACTAACTAATGTAATTAAAAGAGGCTAAATAAAATAACTAGTCAAATAAGCCCACCCATCCTTTAGCCCATGCCATTTTCGGATCCAAGAGCCCAGCCCAAACCATGACCCAAGCCCACCTATCTAGCCTTATAAATTGCTAGAAATGCTCCTGCCTTTTTCTTCTTTGTACGTTACACACACACACACGTGAGGATTTTATGCAAACAAACAAAAGACACCAATAGGCCATCCATCTTCTTCCCTTTTTCACCCCAACCGCCGGCCACCACCTCCAGCAGCCCTCCAGCCGCCGACCGCCGCCTGTTTCACCGGAAAACAGATCCGGCAGCCACCCCCATCAACCCCATAGGGTTTCTCTTCAACCCTAGACACCAAAACCTCCATCACCACCACTGCTCCGCCGCTGCTGCCTGCTGCTCCGCCGCCCAGCGCCGCCGCCGCTGCTTTCTCGACTTCCAGCCACCACCATTCAACTCCATAAACGTCCAGGAAAGGTAAGGAACTTAGGTAAGGGTCTCCTACACAAACCCATTTAACCTTTCTCTTCAAAAACCCTAATATTCTCTTCTCTTTTTCTCCTTTCTTTCCCGTCGCAGCCGAGCACCACCGCGCCACCACCAACCCACGACGACCCAGCAGAGAAGAGGAACGTTCCAGCTTCATATCAGGTCATTACATGGCTGCCCATGCTTGGTTCTTGAGCTTAAACCTTAAAAACGTTTTTCTTATTCGTTTTTCTAACTCACAGCCGTGAACCACCATATGCCGCCATCTCCCGCCACTGTCAACAGCCCAGGGACCCATTACACAGGTTGTTAAACTATCCTTAAGGCTTTCATGATGATTAAATACGGCTGTGCAAAGTTTTTAATGCTTTCTTTATGCTTTCGGTTCGAAACCACCGCGAACCGCCATGAACCGCCACCTTGAACCACCACAGCCAACCACCACTGTTACTTACTATTTTCCGAGCTGTGGTGTCTGTCCAAGGGTTGTCTAGATCAGAACCTATCACCGTTTTGGCCATAAAGTTGTGGCCGAACCTAAAACTAAACAAAAACAAGTTTTCGACATTTTAACTATAGTAAAACTTATGACTTTTGGTTTAGTTAACGACTATTGTTTTCGATTAGAAAATACACACATAAAAATGTTAAGAGTTTATAAATTCCAATTATCTTAATTTGTTTATTGATTTTATTGATTTTAATTAAGTTATTTAATTCTTGATTAGTGATGATTACATGTACTTAATTGTTGTATATTTTCTAGGTGAATGTTCCCCCTCTTCCAAGTAATACCTTTATGACAATAATCCCAACATGCATAATGATTAATCTTTTCTTGGAAACATGCAAGCATGCTTTAAGTATAATCATTGTTGTGATAATCGATGTTGGTGAAGCTTGGAAAACGTGCTAGTTAAATGCCCATTAAATGCCTATGTATGTATATATATATATATTATATATATTATATACGTATATATATATCTACTAATATAACTTGACCCACCATGCCCAAATCCTATTTAGGACGTCGGTGCAAAGTGTGCGGTGACTTAGCACGCTTCGGGTGCAAACATGACCTATATGATTATATTATATTTATATATAGACCCACCATGCCCATCTTCTATTTAGAATGTTGGTGCAAAGTTGTGCGGCGACATATTTATATTTTTATACTTTTAATTCGTGGTTATTCCAACTCACAACCATACTTAATTGACAATTGCCCAACTCCTATATGGAAACCGGTGCACTCGTATGGGTTGTGAGGGAGAATGATCGCGAATGCCATGTTATGATTTATTTCAACACGCAACCATACTTCTTTGCCATTTCACGTGTATGGGTTGTGTGGGAGAATAGTCATAATATCGCTATTATTATTATTACTATTATATTATATTAATATTATATATATGTTAATATATATAAACCCATGAAAAGACCAACACCGACTAGCATGTCGACAACCCTAACGATTATCACATAAGAAAACATTTTTGATAAAATGTATTACAACAATGTTATTTGGAAGAAGAGGGAAATTCCTTAGGAACATAATAGCATAGATTGTTAAGACAAGTTTATATTTTATTTCTATAGGTTAACACATTCAAGAAGATTCTCTATTTGCAAATTGTTGCTACTCGAAACTAAGGTGAGTTCATAGCCCACACTTTTTTTACTATTTTGGGTGAGATGCATGCTCTATATTTTACATGTGGAACACAAGTACCAAACTATGTATATGATGATTGTCTAAGTCGCTTGATCCCATTAAAGTCCCCCCATCATGAATTGTTAGTTATGGATTTAAACGTAATATGATGAATAGTACTATTTGGGTTGACACCCCCATTCGGGTTGGTCGCACCAACTTGACCGGTGATGGTCGAACGAATGCATGCATATTTGGATTCCCAAGTATTATGGATCAAATACTTGCCGAGGCACAATGTTACTTATACCGTCGAGTTTCAATTCATGAGCTTAGTACAATATATACATTATGTTTCCTAGCATTGTTTTTGAGCAATGGCTACACGACATTGCGGGATTGCAATGGTCGCACTTAAATCTTGTGGTTCTATGCAAAAGTTTATTTACTTACACCTATGAATTCACCAACATTTTTGTTGACCCATTTTAGCATGCATTCTCAGGTACTAGATGCTCGCTTTATGTTTGGATTGCTTGACGCTACATGCTATATGAAGAACTTACCCCACCCATCATGCCTTAGGAATGTTCCGTCAATTTGCTAAAGACATGTTTCTAATTATGTTATCCTAATGACAACTTAAAGTTTTTGACAAACGATTTCATATCATATGTTGTTTCTAAATTTCTAAACAACGTTATCTTGCGATATATATTTTAAAATGACACGTTAAGTGGTTGTTATTTCTCAAGTACAATTTCCTTCCAAATACTTCGTCTCAACTTATCAAATAACGCTATTTTATAAATGTATTTTCAAACGACTCCATTTAATGGCCGCTCATTATGAACTTGTGTTGTGATCTCATGAAGGTCGCGCCCCGTACCTTTCCGCATTTTTCGGGTTGTGACACTAGTAAACATAAACGTGCATAACTACTCTATGTATCACATAACATAATGCATAATAAAATAGCATAATGCAAATAATGTAAATATCATCATGCATTAAAATGGAACATGCTCGTATCAATTCCCCACCGCTCAAAACATCCTTGTCCTCAAGGATGGAATGCGTGTCCCATGGAGGTCTCCATTCGAGTCGAACAACCGCCTCTGGTGCTGTCTCGACGTATAGCGATTGTGGCCCAACAGGTTGAGACAGTGGTAGTAATTGTGGCAGATGCCCTTTTGTGGGTTGATGGTATGATAAGAAAAAGTTTACATCTTTGTAAGTTGGTTGTTGTGATGGTGGATGGAAGATGACTTTCACTTGATGGCTTTTGGTAATGAGGAAGAAGGGTACCTCATATAGGCTTTTTGACACTTTCAGATTGGTGGTAAATGGATGGACTGTAGTGGCGGTTTGGACATAAATTTGTTCCGAGATGATTTCGAGTGGGGTTGTGGGGGCTGCTTTTGGGACCAGAGGGAAGGTCGTTAGCATTGCATTAGTGAAGGACTTCCATGTGAGATATTGCGGACCACGATACCATGAATTGAACCAATAAAAAGGTTCATCATCGAATAACTCAATAACATACGGAAATCTTTCTTCCTCATGAATTGCATAAAAGGAGAAGTACCTTTCAGCATCCCAAATCCACCGGATAGGATTGAAACCAGTGAAGCGAGATAGAGACATGGAGTGCTCGAGTTCTTCCATAGCCATGGAGGCTAAGGCTGTAACACCCCAAGCCAAGGCTCAGAATATCACGGAAATCATATAGCGCAAGGTGGGATTAATGTAGAACATGAACTAAATGCAAATAAAGGATTCAGTGAATCCAAACAATAAGATAACAAGTATCAAAATACATAGAAAGCATGTCATCACCCAAGATTACAACATACATCAAAATATGGTTAACGGTCCTAGGTACAATGCAAAAGAAGGTAGATGGATCCTTGATCCATATAAGTCCAAGTCCGGGTTCAACAGCAAGCTAACAATCAAACTCCACGCCCTGGATTAACCTGGTTACCTGAAAAGTGTACTAAGCATAGTCAACACAAGGTTGGTGAGTTCGTAGTAATGGTCCATAGAAACCATCGCCAATAATCATAATATAAGAGTAGAGGCTAGACCTGACTTACAGTGAGCCTCTAAGCACAACACAACAATGTCCACAACGAGATACACAAAACAAGTAAAACGCGATATAACATTATACTCAAATATCGTACATAACCTCAACTCAAAACAGGTATCATATCCTCTTCAGTGGGATTGATATACAACATATCCTCTTCAGTGGGATTTATCCTCTTCAGTGGGATTTATCCTCTTCAATGGGATTTATCCTCTTCAGTGGGATTTATCCTCTTCAGTGGGATTTATACACATCATATCCTCTTCAGTGGGATAGATACACAACGTCCATACATCACAAGCCGTCAATCATCAAACTAAAGTAACTATACGCACATACACTTAGGAGGATTCTACTTTCTTCGAATCCTAGATGCTTATATATAGGGTCACCCGCAGCCTTCCCACCACATCTAGAACCCAACGAAGTAATAACCGACTTCCATGTATGCACGTCTATCCTAGCAGTAATAATAATAATAATAATAATAATAGCATATAACTTCACAGCTTAACTAAGTCAATCAAACGAAATGACCCGTCTCACCAATCTCCATCACAGAGCCGCCGCATCCCAAATCAATCAAACTACAATGCACATACATTTCATACGGCTTTACATTTAAGGAATCATAGATGTTTATATATAGGGTCACCCGCAGCCTTCCCACCACATCTACAATTCATTAAAGGTATCATCATCTTCCGTGTATGTACAACTATCCTAATCACAATATCAAATCATTACAAGTTCATAAGGGTAAGCAATTCCGTATAATAACTGAGTACGCGAATTATCAACGTCAGATCATGTGACATACGCATGTAAGACCATAATGCATATCAAATGCGAATCAATAACATCATCAACACAACAATGACAGTATGTTGAGTGTGCACCGCACAAGTCAAGTATAACAAAGCGTTCGACAAATACGAGCCAACAATCAATAATCGCAACGGGACACACTTGTCAACAGAGGGACAAGGCCGCATCGCAACATACATAGTCAAATCCTCTATCAGTGGGATTTATGCACAACATATGCATCAATCAAAATTAATCTCTGACCACAATTTAAACCAACTATAGGTACATATACTTCAGAGGATTTTACTTTCATCAGGTTCTAGATGCTTATATATAGGGTCGTCCGCAGCCTTCCCACCACACCTAAAACCCTTTGAAGGTAAAGCCGACCTCCATGTATGTACTTCTACCCTAAAGAGTTTCATTATCACAAGCACAATCGTAAACCATCACACGATAAATCCAAACTGTCTACCGAACTACGATCAATCAGAAAGTAACTAGACAGGCAATCAAGTCAACCAAACAAACAAACAACACGTATATGTACACTTTTCAGCCCGAATCTCTATTGAGTAGGGAGCTACGAAACTCACCTGATCGGCAAAGAAGTTAAGTTTGATACAAAGTCAAGTTATTGTCGTACAATGTCCTTCTCGCGTCCAACACCTAAACGTCGATCATATACATTCACATCAACATACATATACACATATACGTAATATCAATTATTCGGCAAAACCCTAATTAGGGTTCCAAGTGCTATTCGACGTTAAATGGCTTCTAAGACTCTTATTCAACGTTACATAAGATAAGAAGTGAATTAGATTAAGACTCGGCGCGTAAAAAGGTCCCGAAAGTCAAACTAGGTCAAACAAGAAACATTTCAGAATACAACTGCCGTAACTTACGGTCGGTTTGGGCGTAAGTTACGGTGGCATATTTACAACTGGCGTAAGCTACGGTGGCAAGGGGCGTAAGCTACGCTGGGCAAGTTTTGACTGGGCGTAAGGTACGGTCAATAGGGGCGTAACCTACGGCCCTCTCTAAATGTCATTTTTGGCGTCTGGAGTGGCGTAAACAGAGACTTTTTGGGCGTAAAGTAAAGCTTAGGCGTAAGCTACGGCCATCCTAGGCGTAACCTACGCCCAACAAAATAGACCTGGCGTAACCTACGCCTGGGAGGGGCGTAAGTTACGCCCAATACTGGGCAGCTCAAGAACAGCAGCACCAGCAGCTGCAAGTCCGACCCAAAAACCCCCAAAATAACCCAAAACGATTTGTAAGCGTTTGTAACATAATTTGAAGCATCTTTAAGCATCGTTACACATAACCACACTTAACCCATACCATAAATCCGCCCATTAACATCAAAATCATACCGAATCGCCCCAACCCTAAACAAAACCCTAATTACACTAAATCGCCTTTTGACTCAATTCAAGACTTGCAATAGCACCAAATCAACTAGAAACATATAAACAAGCATAAATGGAAGTAAATGGGATGATTTAGACTTACCGAAACTCTTCCTAGTGCTCCAATCCGAATTTAGGTCAAAATGGGTAAAAACCTAGCACTATGACTTTGATTCTTCGATATGGTGACAAAGAGATGAAGACGGTGATGATTCTCGAGTTAAACTAGTTCCAAAACGCCAAATGATGCTAGAGAAATGAAGAGAGGAGATGTTTGGTCTTGCTTTTTACTTAGAGAGAAAAGAGAAAGAAAGAAAAGAGAAGATAGAAAAATGAGAGGGGAAGGGAAGGATAAGGGGGGAGGATGGGTCATTGGTGGCTGGTGGGTCATGGATTACCCACGGGCCGACCCGCCTCTCATCTCCCGCCAAAATACAATCGTTACACAATTAAACACCCATCAACACATGTTATCGACTCGAAACACACAATGTCATTAAATTCACGAAACGACCCAAATAGTTTCCACATTGTCATTAAATCACCAAAACGACCCGACAACTTCATTTATCTAAACTGTTAGTCATTTTACACGTAAAGTCAACGAGTCAAAATTCACGGATGTTACATTATTCCCCCGTCAAAAGAATTTCGTCCCGAAATTCGACAAATCACTAATCGTTAAACAAACGCGGTTACTTAGGCCTCAACTCTAGCGATCTCCACCACACATCAATCCATTTCTTGTCTTCGGCGACTTCATAATGAAGTCCATCACCATTTGTTTTCCTTCAAATCTCTCTCTGGGTCTGTCACTACACACTTATTCACATCTCAGAAGTCCATAAGGGTTTTGACCACGCGCGCGATGTTAAGTAGTTAAGCGTATACGAAATTTAAGTTATCGAAATGGGGCAAGCCCGGTAAGTCACCCGGAAAAGCGTTCGGGAGACTCAAGAGTAACAGAGACGACGTTACTTTTCAGATTCTTAAGACGGTAGCTCTAAGGACGCTTGAGTTTGACAATTTGCATGAAACCCGAGGAACCCTACCGTTAAATATTTCTACATTGGTAACCCTACTACACAACTAAGAACCGTATTAACCGTTGGTATTCAAATTGCACTCACTCGATCATCAAGAACCTTAATATCATAGAGCACAACGTACGTGAAGAGTTTGTCGTCTCCTAGGTTAAGAGGTACACACGGGGTATTTGACCAAGTTTGGCTAGTGAGTCGTTAAACACCCGAAATCTTTAAACATACAATTTCCAAAACACACGAACGAGCATAATTCAAGGGAGTAACGTTAGGATAAACGAGGTCATAGTCGGTCTTGATATCGAATAGTGCCATAACATCATAACCGTGAAGAGAAAGGTACCTTAACCAACGTTTGGATCATTTTGGCCTCCATTGCCATTTCCCGCAAAAGCTCGGCCACGAGGATGCACTTGATGGCCTTGTTGGCCACGATTTTGGTTCGGCCCAGTAATTTGGAGTTGATTCGGATGGACCGCCACTTCAACTTGTTGACCAATCCATTGTGGACAATTATTCCGGTAGTGGTCAGGGCTTCCACATTTAAAGCACGTACCCCATGGAAAGTTGCCTTGAGGATGAATGGTTTGAAGGGGTACTACATTCAATGGTGCCGCTTTCGGTGCTCTACAATTCTTGGACATGTGTCCAACTTGGTTGCAATTAAAACACGCCCTGCATTGAACGTTAGTGGGGTGGTGATTGTTGCATCTTTCACATAACGGATGAGGTCCTGCATAAGCTTTCTTCACCGGTCCCGTCGCCGCCATCACTCTACCCCTAATAGCATCTTTGGGATCAAACCTTCCCATTTTCTTCACCCCACTTGATTCTCCCATTTCCTTTCTTTTGTTTGTTGAGGAGTTACTCAAGACACCGCTCCTCAACAAGTCTTCAGTCACACTACCGGCTCGGTTGACAGCATCGGCCAAAGAAGTAGGCATGTTAGCATTCACATAAGATCGGACCTGAGGGTTCAAGCCCAATACAAACTTCTCGATAGCTCGAGACTCGGAATCCACCAAGTGAGGAATGAGGGTAGACAACTCTTGAAATCGTCTAACATAACTCTTGAAATCGGCTCCTTCCATATTGAGATTAGCAAACTCAATGGTCAAGTTTTGTAGTTCATAGGGAGGACAAAACTTTGCCTTCACTTTGTTCTTGAAATCGATCCATTCCAAGTTATAAGTCCGCCCCAAAGTTATCTCTTGGTTCCACCAACTCAAGGCGTCGCTTTTAAACATGCCGGATGCATAAGGAATCCGGTCGTCATATGTGCAATGACTTCTTTCAATCACTGCCTCGATCTCCTCAAACCACCTTATACACTCAGTGGGGCCACCTCTCCCATTAAACTCCGGTGCCCCACAGCTTTTGAAATCCTTGAATATACAACCCTGTCGGTATCCCCCGTATTGATTATACATGGGTATACGGTTATCAATTCTCACTGGTTCCTCTTCTTCGTTTTCTTCGTCCTGAGGTTGTGCATTTTCATTATTCACATTTTCTGGGGCTTCATCGTTTTGAGGCTCATTGTTTTGCCTAAGACTCGCCGTGACTTGAGCAATTATGGTCGGCATGATATTGGCGACCGTTTGAGCGATCACTTCAGCCAAGTTTGGCTCAGGAACTTCACCACGACCCCTTCCTTGGCCTCTACCACGACCCCTACCTCTAACTCCTTGTACCTCCGGTTGAGCTTCCGGTTGAGGTTCTTCCGGTTCATCCCTGTAGTTCGTTCCGGTTCTCCTTGGTCTCACCATTTCTATAAAGCAAGTGACACATTGACCCGAGAGTTAGTCTTAAATGCTCACATGTTAGTCTCACAAGTAGTCAATGCTCTCGTACCGATACCACATACTCATTTCATATCATTAAGCTAAGGCAAGAGTGTTAGAATTCTATGAGATTGTTACTTAGCATATCATTATGTCAATTTCATTACAATCGTTCATTATTAACTCAAGTAATCATGCTCAATACATCATAAAATCAAACAATTAACACCAATGGGTTAAGTATAATCTGAATTCGATATGCTCTCTAGTTATTGACCGGGTATGTATACAGGGTGTACCAACGGCTAACCCTCCACCCAATCAACTTCCATTAAGCATATCGGTTCCCTATTATACTCTAAGCCATACATGCGCACTCCATGATGTCATTAACTTGTTATAATATTGGATAACCATAAAAGAGTTGATCGGGTTCTTTTAGGGTTGCCACAATATCATACTAAGTTAATAACATAACTTCATTTTGCTCTAAAATCAAAAAAAAAAAAAAAAAAAAAAAAAAAAAAAAAAAAAAAAAAAAAAAAAAAAAAAAAAAAAAAAAAAAAAAAAAAAAAAAAAAAAAAAAAAAAAAAAAAAAAAAAAAAAAAAAAAAAAAAAAAAAAAAAAAAAAAAAAAAAAAAAAAAAAAAAAAAAAAAAAAAAAAAAAAAAAAAAAAAAAAAAAAAAAAAAAAAAAAAAAAAAAAAAAAAAAAAAAAAAAAAAAAAAAAAAAAAAAAAAAAAAAAAAAAAAAAAAAAAAAAAAAAAAAAAAAAAAAAAAAAAAAAAAAAAAAAAAAAAAAAAAAAAAAAAAAAAAAAAAAAAAAAAAAAAAAAAAAAAAAAAAAAAAAAAAAAAAAAAAAAAAAAAAAAAAAAAAAAAAAAAAAAAAAAAAAAAAAAAAAAAAAAAAAAAAAAAAAAAAAAAAAAAAAAAAAAAAAAAAAAAAAAAAAAAAAAAAAAAAAAAAAAAAAAAAAAAAAAAAAAAAAAAAAAAAAAAAAAAAAAAAAAAAAAAAAAAAAAAAAAAAAAAAAAAAAAAAAAAAAAAAAAAAAAAAAAAAAAAAAAAAAAAAAAAAAAAAAAAAAAAAAAAAAAAAAAAAAAAAAAAAAAAAAAAAAAAAAAAAAAAAAAAAAAAAAAAAAAAAAAAAAAAAAAAAAAAAAAAAAAAAAAAAAAAAAAAAAAAAAAAAAAAAAAAAAAAAAAAAAAAAAAAAAAAAAAAAAAAAAAAAAAAAAAAAAAAAAAAAAAAAAAAAAAAAAAAAAAAAAAAAAAAAAAAAAAAAAAAAAAAAAAAAAAAAAAAAAAAAAAAAAAAAAAAAAAAAAAAAAAAAAAAAAAAAAAAAAAAAAAAAAAAAAAAAAAAAAAAAAAAAAAAAAAAAAAAAAAAAAAAAAAAAAAAAAAAAAAAAAAAAAAAAAAAAAAAAAAAAAAAAAAAAAAAAAAAAAAAAAAAAAAAAAAAAAAAAAAAAAAAAAAAAAAAAAAAAAAAAAAAAAAAAAAAAAAAAAAAAAAAAAAAAAAAAAAAAAAAAAAAAAAAAAAAAAAAAAAAAAAAAAAAAAAAAAAAAAAAAAAAAAAAAAAAAAAAAAAAAAAAAAAAAAAAAAAAAAAAAAAAAAAAAAAAAAAAAAAAAAAAAAAAAAAAAAAAAAAAAAAAAAAAAAAAAAAAAAAAAAAAAAAAAAAAAAAAAAAAAAAAAAAAAAAAAAAAAAAAAAAAAAAAAAAAAAAAAAAAAAAAAAAAAAAAAAAAAAAAAAAAAAAAAAAAAAAAAAAAAAAAAAAAAAAAAAAAAAAAAAAAAAAAAAAAAAAAAAAAAAAAAAAAAAAAAAAAAAAAAAAAAAAAAAAAAAAAAAAAAAAAAAAAAAAAAAAAAAAAAAAAAAAAAAAAAAAAAAAAAAAAAAAAAAAAAAAAAAAAAAAAAAAAAAAAAAAAAAAAAAAAAAAAAAAAAAAAAAAAAAAAAAAAAAAAAAAAAAAAAAAAAAAAAAAAAAAAAAAAAAAAAAAAAAAAAAAAAAAAAAAAAAAAAAAAAAAAAAAAAAAAAAAAAAAAAAAAAAAAAAAAAAAAAAAAAAAAAAAAAAAAAAAAAAAAAAAAAAAAAAAAAAAAAAAAAAAAAAAAAAAAAAAAAAAAAAAAAAAAAAAAAAAAAAAAAAAAAAAAAAAAAAAAAAAAAAAAAAAAAAAAAAAAAAAAAAAAAAAAAAAAAAAAAAAAAAAAAAAAAAAAAAAAAAAAAAAAAAAAAAAAAAAAAAAAAAAAAAAAAAAAAAAAAAAAAAAAAAAAAAAAAAAAAAAAAAAAAAAAAAAAAAAAAAAAAAAAAAAAAAAAAAAAAAAAAAAAAAAAAAAAAAAAAAAAAAAAAAAAAAAAAAAAAAAAAAAAAAAAAAAAAAAAAAAAAAAAAAAAAAAAAAAAAAAAAAAAAAAAAAAAAAAAAAAAAAAAAAAAAAAAAAAAAAAAAAAAAAAAAATAAGTTAATAACATAACTTCATTTTGCTCTAAATCACCAAATTAGCACCAATCAATAATAACAAATCCACATTAACGACAGTCAAAACCCAATCAATGCCAAGCGTCAATCAGTGACAACAATTCATATCAATGACAATCAATTTCAATCAACACACACATTAACCACATTGTACTCATACCACATTCATCACATTGAATTCAAGCCATCACATAAGTGGTCTTAACTACGAACTCACAAGGGGATCCACATAATTCACATTGCACACGAATTTCCTAACCATGCATGCTATATGAAGAGTTTTAACTTAAGCCGTAGTCTAGGTCAAACCGCCTAATTCTCTACGACCACGCATGGGCCACCATTCTGTAACACCCCAAGCCAAGGCTCAGAATATCACGGAAATCATATAGCGCAAGGTGGGATTAATGTAGAACATGAACTAAATGCAAATAAAGGATTCAGTGAATCCATACAATAAGATAACAAGTATCACAAATACATAGAAAGCATGTCATCACCCAAGATTACAACATACATCAAAATATGGTTAACGGTCCTAGGTACAATGCAAAAGAAGGTAGATGGATCCTTGATCCATATAAGTCCAAGTCCGGGTTCAACAGCAAGCTAACAATCAAACTCCACGCCCTGGATTAACCTGGTTACCTGAAAAGTGTACTAAGCATAGTCAACACAAGGTTGGTGAGTTCGTAGTAACGGTCCATAGAAACCATCGCCAATAATCATAATATAAGAGTAGAGGCTAGACCTGACTTACAGTGAGCCTCCAAGCACAACACAACCATATCCACAACGAGATACACAAAACAAGTAAAACGCGATATAACATTATACTCAAATATCGTACATAACCTCAACTCAAAACAGGTATCATATCCTCTTCAGTGGGATTTATACACATTATATCCTCTTCAGTGGGATTTATATACATCATATCCTCTTCAGTGGGATTTATAAACATCATATCCTCTTCAGTGGGATTTATACACATCATATCCTCTTCAGTGGGATAGATACACAACGTCCATACATCACAAGCCGTCAATCATCAAACTAAAGTAACTATACGCACATACACTTAGGAGGATTCTACTTTCTTCGAATCCTAGATGCTTATATATAGGGTCACCCGCAGCCTTCCCACCACATCTAGAACCCAACGAAGTAATAACCGACTTCCATGTATGCACGTCTATCCTAGCAGTAATAATAATAGTAATAATAATAGCATATAACTTCACAGCTTAACTAAGTCAATCAAACGAAATGACCCGTCTCACCAATCTCCATCACAGAGCCGCCGCATCCCAAATCATCAAACTAAAGTAACTATACGCACATACACTTAGGAGGATTCTACTTTCTTCGAATCCTAGATGCTTATATATAGGGTCACCCGCAGCCTTCCCACCACATCTACAATTCATTAAAGGTATCATCATCTTCCGTGTATGTACAACTATCCTAATCACAATATCAATCATTACAAGTTCATAAGGGTAAGCAATTCCGTATAATAACTGAGTACGCGAATTATCAACGTCAGATCATGTGACATACGCATGTAAGACCATAATGCATATCAAATGCGAATCAATAACATCATCAACACAACAATGACAGTATGTTGAGTGTGCACCGCACAAGTCAAGTATAACAAAGCGTTCGACAAATACGAGCCAACAATCAATAATCGCAACGGGACACATTTTGTCTTATTCTTATTTTGTCATTTTCTGCAGTTTTTTTTTTTTTTTTTTTTTTTTTTTTTTTTTTTTTTTTTTTTTTCAACGGGGCACACTTGTCAACAGAGGGACAAGGCCGCATCGCAACATACATAGTCAAATCCTCTATCAGTGGGATTTATGCACAACATATGCATCAATCAAAATTAATCTCTGACCACAATTTAAACCAACTATAGGTACATATACTTCAGAGGATTTTACTTTCATCAGGTTCTAGATGCTTATATATAGGGTCGTCCGCAGCCTTCCCACCACACCTAAAACCCTTTGAAGGTAAAGCCGACCTCCATGTATGTACTTCTACCCTAAAGAGTTTCATTATCACAAGCACAATCGTAAACCATCACACGATAAATCCAAACTGTCTACCGAACTACGATCAATCAGAAAGTAACTAGACAGGCAATCAAGTCAACCAAACAAACAAACAACACGTATATGTACACTTTTCAGCCCGAATCTCTATTGAGTAGGGAGCTACGAAACTCACCTGATCGGCAAAGAAGTTAAGTTTGATACAAAGTCAAGTTATTGTCGTACAATGTCCTTCTCGCGTCCAACACCTAAACGTCGATCATATACATTCACATCAACATACATATACACATATACGTAATATCAATTATTCGGCAAAACCCTAATTAGGGTTCCAAGTGCTATTCGACGTTAAATGGCTTCTAAGACTCTTATTCAACGTTACATAAGATAGGAAGTGAATTAGATTAAGACTCGACGCGTAAAAAGGTCCCGAAAGTCAAACTAGGTCAAACAAGAAACATTTCAGAATACAACTGCCGTAACTTACGGTCGGTTTGGGCGTAAGTTACGGTGGCATATTTACATCTGGCGTAAGCTACGGTGGCAAGGGGCGTAAGCTACGCTGGGCAAGTTTTGACTGGGCGTAAGGTACGGTCAATAGGGGCGTAACCTACGGCCCTCTCTAAATGTCATTTTTGGCGTCTGGAGTGGCGTAAACAGAGACTTTTTGGGCGTAAAGTAAAGCTTAGGCGTAAGCTACGGCCATCCTAGGCGTAACCTACGCCCAAACAAAATAGACCTGGCGTAACCTACGCCTGGGAGGGGCGTAAGTTACGCCCAATACTGGGCAGCTCAAGAACAGCAGCACCAGCAGCTGCAAGTCCGACCCAAAAACCCCCAAAATAACCCAAAACGATTTGTAAGCGTTTGTAACATAATTTGAAGCATCTTTAAGCATCGTTACACATAACCACACTTAACCCATACCATAAATCCGCCCATTAACATCAAAATCATACCGAATCGCCCCAACCCTAAACAAAACCCTAATTACACTAAATCGCCTTTTGACTCAATTCAAGACTTGCAATAGCACCAAATCAACTAGAAACATATAAACAAGCATAAATGGAAGTAAATGGGATGATTTAGACTTACCGAAACTCTTCCTAGTGCTCCAATCCGAATTTAGGTCAAAATGGGTAAAAACCTAGCACTATGACTTTGATTCTTCGTTATGGTGACAAAGAGATGAAGACGGTGATGATTCTCGAGTTAAACTAGTTCCAAAACGCCAAATGATGCTAGAGAAATGAAGAGAGGAGATGTTTGGTCTTGCTTTTACTTAGAGAGAAAAGAGAAAGAAAGAAAAGAGAAGATAGAAAAATGAGAGGGGAAGGGAAGGATAAGGGGGGAGGATGGGTCATTGGTGGCTGGTGGGTCATGGATTACCCACGGGCCGACCCGCCTCTCTTCTCCCGCCAAAATACAATCGTTACACAATTAAACACCCATCAACACATGTTATCGACTCGAAACACACAATGTCATTAAATTCACGAAACGACCCAAATAGTTTCCACATTGTCATTAAATCACCAAAACGACCCGACAACTTCATTTATCTAAACTGTTAGTCATTTTACACGTAAAGTCAACGAGTCAAAATTCACGGATGTTACAAGGCTCAATGAAAACACCAATTGATAGGTTTTACGGAGAAAAACCTACAAAACTCCCAAAGAACCATGGAAATACCTAAGGTGTTTAGTCCTGGTAATTGTGCTACAAACACTTGAGTCGCATTAGACCCAACATCATTATATGTATTTCCCATCATGTTGAGCCCTCTAAAAAAGAAATCATCTGCTTTCACAAGCTTTGAATCTTTGCAAACCACGCCATTCACGAAAACTGTGAAAATTAAACGGAAATTGAGAACTTTAATTAGATTCATATAAAAATTACTCCGTATAAGACTTTCAAATGACGAATGTTAAAGCATTTCTTAGTATTCATTTACCTCAGGGTTGTCAGTATAAATTATTTGAGTACATTAAAAATTATACTTTGATATGAAAAAATTCAATAGCTGTCAGTACTAATTTTTATGCATGTAATAAGCTACTAATAACAACCCTTATGGTTCTCATTATCATTTTCCTTATTTCATTATCATTTTCCTTATTTCATAATATAGCATTTTACCTTCACTATTTGGATCTGCCACACAGAAGTCCTGGAGTTGACTAGGGTCCGTAGCCAAAATGAACGAAAAAGTTGCGAATAAGAGACCTAGTAAAAGCAAATGAGACGCCATTACAAATTAAAAGTCGAAAACTTTTTTTTTTATTGAATGAAGTTTAAGAAATCTATGAAAAAACTTAATACATTGGTACTCCTTTTATAGTTGAAACATCTGGTATATTTTGTCTCACAACCATTAAAATAAGAAATAATTTGCGGAAATAGTAAAACTACTACGATGTCATTAGGTACTTAATTTAGCTAGTCAAATTTCATTTCATATATTAAAAAGAAAAAAAAAAGTAGAAGCCTAAGGCAGGCGATTCATTTCATTATTAATTTTGTCATTAGTTGGTTAATTTAGTTAGTCAAAATGTATTTCTATATCTAAAAAAAAGAAAAAGTAGAAGCCTAAGGTAGGCGATTCATTTCATTAACTTTGATTATTTCTATACAGTAAATTAAATTAATTTACTTAGTGCGTCAAATGTTATTCTAGCATTAAATTGTTCTAAAGGTTTAATCTTTAAAATCAAATTCTAAACCATTAGCACTACTAACAGATGCATCATGAATCCCATATATTCAAAAAACAAATGCATTATTAGTCCCAGATTTAACGAAGACTTAACTAAATGAAGATTAACTTTTTTATAAACTTGGTTTGCTGTCTTTATAAAAAAATATGGTATAAATTTACGTGTCTTTCGCAGAAAAAATAAGTAAATAAAAAAATTTGAGAGGGCAAGTCATGAATTGCCTCAGATTTTTGTGTCTTTTTTTTTGAACAGTTAGTCGGTATTCGACATTAAGGAACACCTCACCGTATAATAGTAAAGCTCTGCACGTACCCTAGACTACGAGATGTAGACCATAAGCCGTTACAGGTGATTCAGGGAAAAAACCTACAGACTTGTCACTCCTAAGAGTCGAACCCAAGACCTGTGGAAAAACCAGGGATGCATCTGTCAGTTGAGCTAGCTTCATTTGCTCAACTGAATCTTCATATTTTTGTGTCTTAATCGGATATCTTGAGTATATACTTTAACGTTATTCACTGAATTTTAATCATATAAAGGCTAATATAAAATTAATACCAATGACCAATCAATGTAACAAGTAATAAACATATAAGAACAGTTAAAGCGCATGCTACTATGAAATCACGCATCGTACACAAATCATTAATTTTAGTAGTAAGCAACTAAATTCATGCATCGTAGACAAATTAATAATTTTAGTACGGAGTAGTAAATAAAGTAAAAATCTATGATAAAAAAAAAATAACAACATTATTGACCTTAAATAAAATAAAAAAACAAAGACTTTAAAACTTCAAAAGACTTTGTGATTTACCAAATCAATCACTAATTTTAAAACAAGGATCGATCATATCGAGCTTGTAGATTTTGTAGTTTTAAATGTTTAGTTATGATTAAGTGGTGATATTTTGCTACATGTTTTTTAGATTGAAAAATTATAACAATTTCTTTGATATCATGAGAATGATTTATTAAAAACCTAGTTTTTAAATGTCACGCATTACAATAGGATGAATCCGAAGTTACGATATCATCATTACTTTACTAAATTATGTATGTACCTAGCTACTATGCTGGTTATAATGACGACAATCTTCCAAAAAACCATAACATTATTTGTTCGATCGAGTTTCATTTTAATAGTTTCATTTTTACTGTACTTCATGTAATTTATATCTTGTTTTAATAAATTACTAAAATAAGATGTGTTAACTAGTGATCATCAAATTTATGGTCCAAAAGAAAAAACAACCAACAATCACAATAAGATATTATAGTAGTGTTAACTAGTGATCATCATACAACAAACACTTAAAATGGCACCCAAAATTTTCTTTTTATAAAAACAACCAACAATCACAAAAAGAAAAAAAAGATCAATGACTACACTAAAACCAAACACGTGTTAATAAACAACAATGCTACAACCACACTCGAAATGCCAACATCCATGAGAAATTGAATGATAAAAATGTTAGAACATGCCCACAAAATCTAGTCTCAGAAAGTTTTAATGAACTTAAAATTCATATCGTTGGGTGTCAGGCTCTTTCACCACTACAATCCCAAAAACCGCTCTTAATCTCCTCTTTCGATTTCGAGAATTGATGTACGTGGTACAAGTTGTTAGTGACTTTTCTTTATAACAAATTTGAGATTTACAACCCTACACATTTATATCTTCAGTTCTTCACTATCTCAAAAACCTTTGTACAGTTAATTAATTAACAGTTCAAACAAATTATATGAAGAACATGCTCCAATGAGCAATGATCGACTCAAAATGGCCAATAATCAAACTTATAATAAGTTTGGGCCCTTAGTTGGGCCTCATTTTTTTAATGTATAAGTTGGGCCGTTGGGGATTCGATCTTATTCGGGTTAATGTGTTGTGTTCGAGCTAACCCCAAAAAATGTAGTTTTGACCCATTTTAATCCAGTTCAATTAAGTACGATTTCGTTTCATAATAATCTTGACTTTGAGAAATTATTTGAAATGAATTATCTTTGACCATGTAATCAGTTGTCAAAAAAGTCTAGAACAATTATAAGAATAGCTTAGCATGGTAAACTATTAAATATAGTAATAGTATTATCTTCCAAACAAGAAGTTCGAATAATCAAACAATGACAGTTAAAGTGACAATCAAAATAGTACATATGTTTTATTCACTTCATATAACAACACGGATACAAACCATTATTCATGAACTGAAAAGTACAAGTTGATCAAGGATCGACATCAACATTAGACCATCATTTAAAGGGTTTAATTAGAACTTGGCCTGAATTTTAGTAACGACATCGACGTCAACTTGAAAGGCCTTTGCAAGAATATTTGCATCAATATCAGGGTTTGATCCAAACACAGCATTTGCAATGGTAATTACCCCCGGATTTTGGCTACTCAAACCAGCAATAGCAACAGCATTGGCATGTCCGTCGATGTTTGCTTGGAAGTGAATTAAACCTTGTGGGAACACGAAAACGTCACCCACTTCAAGTACTTTTGTGAAGAGGGTGTTATCCGGGTTAGAAGTGACGAACCCTACTAGTAGTCTACCTTCAATTACAGTCAAGATTTCAGTGGCTCGAGGGTGCGTGTGTGGAGCGTTAATGCCAAATGGTGCGTAGTCAATACGAACCATGGAAATACCTAAAGTATTTAGTCCTGCTAACTGTGCTACAAAGACTTGAGTCACATTAGACCCGACATCATTGTATGTATTTCCCATCATGTTGAGCCCTCTAAAAAAGAAATCATCAGCTTTCACAAGCTTTGGATCTTTGCAAACCACGCCATTCACGAAAACTAAGAAAATTAAACGGAAATTAAGAACTTCAATTAGATTCATAT
Organism: Erigeron breviscapus; assembly: GCA_034093135.1. Taxonomy (NCBI): domain Eukaryota; kingdom Viridiplantae; phylum Streptophyta; class Magnoliopsida; order Asterales; family Asteraceae; genus Erigeron; species Erigeron breviscapus. The sequence continues at coordinate 24,980,057 of CM067174.1, forward strand.
AAAATTTATTAGATTTTCAAATGATGAATGTTAAATCTTTTACTAGTATTTATTTCATAATATAGCATTTTACCTTCACTATTTGGATCTGCCACACAGAAATCCTGGAGTTGACTAGGGTCCGTAGCCAAAATGAACGAAAAAGTTGCGAATAAGAGACCGAGTAAAAGCAAATGAGACGTCATTACTAATGAGAAGCCGAAAACTGTTTTTTTAATGATTGAAGTTTAAGAAATCTATGAAAAAACTAGATATCTTGGTACTCCTTTTATAGTGAAACATCTAGTATATGTTGTCTCACAAGTAACAACTCACAACCATTAAAATAAAAAATAATTTGCGGAAATAGTAAAACTACTACGATGTCATAAGGTACTTAATTTAGCTAGTCAAATTTCATTTCATATATTAAAAAAAAAAAGTAGAAGCCTAAGGCAGGCGATTCATTTCATTAATTTTGATTATTTCTACATAGTAAATTAATTTACTTGGTGCGTCAAAATGTTATTCTAGCATTGAATTGTTCTAAAGGTTTTATTTTCAAAACCAAATTCTAAACGTAAAGTCATGAATTCAAAAAACAAATGCATCATTATTAATCCCAGATTTATTATGGACGAAGACTTAACTAAATGCAAAACTTTTTTATAAATTTGGGGTATGTTTGGCTAAACTAGCTGGTAGCTGCAAGCTGGTGGCTGAAAGCTGTTAGCTGATAGCTGGAGCTGGAAGCTAGTAGCTGGAGTTTTTTTGACATATTTAAATGTTTGACAAAGTGGCTGTAACTTTTAATAAAGCGTGTAAATTGACAAAAATATACATAAGGATTTACTTGTATTTCATGAGAAAATGTGTGGTCTTTGAACATGGAACCTTTCGAATTGTTAAATTATTTATGGTCAAATATAAGAATACTATTGTGTTTTCAAAATAATTAACAAAATGGTATTGTTTATTTGTTAATATTAATAGACGTAAAATATGGGGGAAAAAAAAACTTTTCTTCCTTTGTCAAAGTTTTGCCAAATAAAAAGCCTACTCTATATTTTTGCCACGTATAGACATGAAAATAAGGAATTGTAAGTAGTCGTAGATAGTGTAGACCTCGTACACCATCTAAAAGCTATGTAAGTAATTTTATGTATAAAAAGCTTCCAGCCATTTTCAACGCTAGTGTGAGTAGCGTTTGAAGAAGGAGTTTTTTCATTAAATTTAGAAATTTGAAGTTTTTCTAACCAAACGAAACTTTTATAGCATAAGAGCTTTTATATAAAAACTTGAAGTTTGATTTTTATTTTCGAACTATGATGTTATATTCCAAAATCAATAGGAAGCTCAAGAGCTACCTAAGTAGTTACAAGACAAGAAGAGGATTTAACAACTAATCCTCCCATCTAATTACAAGACAAGAAGAGGATTTAACAACCAATCCTCCCATCTAATATTTGTACTACTATTTCTATATACATACCAATTGAAGGAATAAGAAACAATATCGTCAAAATAGTTTCTCCGTGAAACTGAATCCGGTTGGAAAATAAACAAATTCCGAACACGCCAAATGTACCACCAAGCTGTGAACATCACTGAGAGTACCAACTCCTTAGCATCCGTCTTGATCCTTGCGTTATCAATTGTTTCAATAATCGACGAGGGTTGATCTGGAACAATGCAATGCAGGTCTAGCCACTTCGCAATTCTTGAGATGATTTTAGAAGAAATAAAACAACCTGAAAACAAATGGTTTGTTGTCTCCGGGCGGCTCGAACATAATGGGCAAAGAATCGAGGGAATTTCCATACCACGTTTGGATAAGTTAAATCTAGTGGGTAGTCTGTCTAACAAAAGACGCCAAATACAAACATTAACTTTTTTCGGGACGTATTTTACCCACCTGGTAGCTCGATCAGAAGTTGGCAGTAAGTTGTTATCGATATGGTGTCTCAATGTCTTGACCGCAAAGGTAGTATCTCCATTAAGGTCCCATACCCATCTATCAGGTACATCAGAAAGCGAGCAGTTAACCAACATTTCCAATAATTCCTTATATTGATCCATTTCTCTACCGTCCCTAATCGTCCTCCTCCATTGGAATTTCCATTCCCCTTGAAATCTCAGGTTAGCAACTGTAGTATTTTTCTCAGTAGCCAGGGCATACAATCTAGGAAACCTCGACATAAGAGTATTAGAACCACACCAGATATCAGACCAAAAATAAGTATCATTACCACGACCCACTTGTTTGCGAATGACATCAGTAGGAGTGACTGTGGCAGAATAGATATCATTGATGGCCTTGGTAATTCTATTCCAAATACCACCTCTCGAACCGGACGAAGATTCCCCGAATTTACTCCCATGAATGGCTTTAATAACTTTGACCCATAGAGCTTCGGTCTTATTCAAAAATCGCCATTTCCATTTGAACAAGAGAGCTTTATTTAAAGCCGACAAGCTACCAAATCCCAACCCTCCATTGTCTTTAGAGTTAATAACCACATCCCACTTGATCCACGCCATCTTACGCCCTTTATCCTCAGCACCCCAGAAAAATTTAGACCGTATAGCCTCAAGGTTATGTAACACTTTTTTGGGAACATAAAAGGAGGAAAAGAAGTATGTACCGAGAGCACCTAAAACTGATGTAATCAGAGTCGCACGTCCACCGATTGAAAGTAAGTTAGCTTTCCAAGTGGCAAGTCTTTTCTTGAAGCGATCAATCAAGACATTCCAATTCGAGACACGTCCCATGTTTAAACCAACGGGAATGCCAAGGTAAGTAAATGGAGTACAACCTGATTTACATCCAACCTTTTCTGCAAATGATTTAACAATATCCAAAGGAACTCCAATACCATATATTGACGATTTATGAACGTTTATCGATAAACCAGAGGCTATATTAAAGCAGCTGAGCATAGCTATAGTATTAGCCAAGTTACTCAGAGACCATTCACCCAAAATAATTGCATCATCTGCATAAAACAAGTGAGATAGATGGAGGTCATTAATACGCACCCCTGAAAATAAACCAGCAGCCATAATGTCTTCCAAGAAGACATGTAACCCTTCCATAACAATAGTGAACAAAAATGGTGCCATCGGGTCTCCTTGTCGTAAGCCACGTTCATATACGAATTCATTAGTAGGGCTACCGTTTACTAACACAGATGCTTTGGATGAGTACAAACACCCTTTGATCCAACTACACCATTTGGGACCAAATCCCATAAAATCCATCAGAGTAAATAAGTAATGCCAAGAAACCGTATCATATGCCTTTTCAAAATCAATTTTGAATAATAGCATCTGTTTGTGTTTAGCAAGGTGCCAATCAATAACTTCATTAATGATTAAATGACCATCCAAAATATGACGCCCCTTTATAAATGCAGATTGTTCATGACTAGTCACAGAGTCAATAACAGTAGCTAACCTTAGTGCCAACACCTTAGCTACAATCTTATATTGCACCCCTATCAAGCTTATTGGACGAAAGTCCGACGGAAGGATAGGACTCTGAACCTTAGGAATGAGAGTGAGAAAAGAAGAATTACACCCACCCGGGAATATACCCTTCGTGAAGAATTCAATAACACAAGCAACAATATCATGCTTCAGAAGTTCCCAAAACTTTTTTATGAAACCAAATGAAAATCCATCAGGTCCAGGGGCTTTGTCATTCCCACATGCCCAAACAGCTTCTTTAATCTCGTTTTCAGAAGGTAAATTCTCCAAAGTGTCACTTTTGTCTTGAGCCAGTTTCTTAAAATTGTTACTGCGCTTCGTGATAGGAATTTCCTGACCCTTCTTAAATTTAGAAGAAAAGAAAGAATAGAAAACTCCTTTAACAACCGAAGGGTTGTCTAACCAGTCACCCTCCACTTTGACACCCGAAATAGCATTTTGTCTTCTTCTCTTTTTGACCACTCCATGAAAAAACTTGGTATTTTCATCCCCTTCAATATTCCATTTAACTTTTGCCTTTTGGGCAATGTCTTCCCTAATAGGTTTTTCAAGCTCACAAATGCGTTGCCACAAAGCAGCTCTATCCCGACCCAATTCCGTAGACAGATCTCCTTCCTCGTATTTAGCATCGATTTGATTTATTAGAGTTTGCAACTTTTTTATTTCTTCATCAGGTTTTGGACGGTTTTTGTTCCAAGCTTTGATGTGATTTTTCAACTCTTTCAATTTCAACCGGAAAGCATTCATACCGGTTCCAAACCCATCCAATTGATGCCACTTACTTTTCACTAGATCATCAAAGCCGGGGATAGACAGCCATGAGTTAAAAAATTTAAAAGGAACAGGCCCAAAATCAGCATAAACCTGGGATAATAAGATAGGCCTGTGGTCTGCAATGGACTTGTCCAAAGCAGCCACCGACAAATTGGGGATCATATCACAAACCGCGGGAGAGAGCAAAAATCTATCAATTTTACTAGCATTTCGTAACTTAGCATCGACACGAGTAAAATGGAAACCACTCATAGGTAGTTCCATTAGGCACGCCTCGTCAATGAAAGAATTAAAATTCACCATGTTTATTTTAGAAAGTGAAAGACCCATTCTCTCTTCAGGCTTACGGATGGAATTAAAATCTCCAAAAAGGATGAACATACCCGGATTAGACTTCATAAAACTTAGAATGGTTGTCCATAGATTTAACTTTCCAGCTTCTTCTTGTGGCGCATAAATGTTCACCATGAAACATCTAAAGTTAAAAGTCGACCATACTCCTTCAACAATAAGAGCATTCTTCAAAACAACAACATTATTTTTAACAAAAGCCAAAGGATCCCAAACTGAAACAATGCCCCCAGATTTACCAATAGCCGGACAACGAGCGTAATCAAACTGGAAATTACCCCAAATACTCTTGATCCGGGCCATACAGATCACCTCCATTCTAGACTCCTGGATTCCTAAAAAATTCACTTTATTAGCCGCTAACAATCTACAAACGTTACTTCTTTTCTTTGCATTCCCGCTCCCACACATATTAATAGATAATATCTTCATTTATCAACAAACCATTCACTCATCCGGCTGACAAAATTTTCAAAATCACAAGAAGCTCCATCCATATCTAAACCCATGATTTTGCCCATCTGAATAAACTTTGAAAAGTCGTTAAACAAGGAGCCTCCGTTTTCCTTGTTAGACGAAGGGACACCTTTAGTACCAATTTCCCAATTAGTTGATTTCAACGAATTAGACAAGTGGTGCAAGTATTCCTCAAAACCCGGGGGTTTACTCGGGCTAGAGTCAGTCTTTCCATTAGATTCCCCCAAGTCTGCCGTATCAGGAGGAATTGACGTTTGCGATTGATGACATTTATGACCCGAGTCTGAGTGCTTCTCACCAGGAGCTTCTGGAACGCTTTGAGAAGCGCCAAGTATAGGATTATTACCTTGATCTTTTTGAATCGTCTTCCCATTTTCCATATTACTATGGATACTAAATGGATGAACAGAAAGATTGTCGCTATTGTCATCATTCATAGAGTTAAATCCATTACAAGATGATTCTGTATCAGATCCCACGTCGTTTACAAACATGGAAGGAGCCCATGATGCAGATTCTTTTACCCAAACTTCACAATTGACCCCATCGACCTTAACAATGATTGATTCATGGACAGGAGCTTTACATTTCGTCAACACACAAATTTTACCTCCACCTAAAGGTTCATCCTTATCTTCATTATTAACTAGAAATTTGCCCCATAAATCTCCAATGCGTTTGAGGGCCGCAGGGGTGGTAGCTACAATCGGCAGACCAATAATGTCTAGCCAAATACACCTCTCGTCCGGAATGAACGATTGAGAAAACGACTGAATTCGAGAGAAACAATTTTTCAATACTGCACATTTATCAAATTGCAAGGCAGCCTCTTTATTAGGAAAAAGAATACCAACCCAACGACCTCCAATATATCTAATGACCACATCCTCAAATCCTTCCTTGAAACACATTTCTCCTAAATTTGGGATACAAGATGCATCCAGTACTTTAGCAAGCACAATACTTGTTTCTTTAACATTCAAACATTCCTCAACCGGAATGACAACATGTTTTTTAGACGATTCATTGTTCTGCGCCTTTTTGGATTCACCCGATTTAAAAAGGTCAGCAAAAGATCTCTTATCAGGTACATAGTTACGGTTCCCCAAAACAACCCCTTTATTACTCCCTGACTCTCCCATATTTTGTTTGCCTAGATCCGGTTTCGGGTTGCGATATTCTCTAGCAAAATCTTAGAAGAGACCTGCTGCCATCCTTGTTGATCTGCCTTCGGTTGGGAAACTAATATTATCAACCCCTATAAACCTCACGAAACCAAATCTCTTCCCTAATCGTGATAATCGGGCAGAGATATATACATCAGCTATAGTACCCCACTTCTGACAGTACTTCCATAGATCCGATTGAGAAATATCTTTAGGAAAATTGGTCACATACACAGAGGTTGAAATAGCCTTCAAATTAGAGTAATTAGGGTTTTTCTGCGGACGAATTGAACCCCTATTCGATAGAGGTTTCGGGTTTAGACGATTCATTGCTCTGTGCCTTAGAAGAGACCTGCTGCCATCCTTGTTGATCTGCCTTCGGTTGGGAAGATGGTCGCCGTTCACGAGAGTCGCCTGCCATCCTTGGTGTATTAATGTTTTTTGGAATGTAATCCTAAAAGCTCTTTACCAAACATATCCTTGATTTACTGATATGGTATAAATTTACTATGGTATAAATTTACTATATATATTTTCCAGAAAAAAAAATATATATAAATAAAATAATTTGAGAGGGCAAGTCATGAATTGTCTCATACTTTTGTGTCTTAATCGGATATCTTGAGTATATACACTGAAGTTTAGTCGTATAAAAGGCTATATAATATAAAATTACATCAATGACCAATCAATGTAACAAGTAATAAACATATAAGAACAGTTAAAGCGCATGCTACTATGAAATCACGCATCGTACACAAATCATTAATTTTAGTAGTAAGCAACTAAATTCATGCATCGTAGACAAATTAATAATTTTAGTACGGAGTAGTAAATAAAGTAAAAATCTATGATAAAAAAAAAAATAACAACAACATTATTGACCTTAAATAAGTAATATAAAGTAAAAATCTATGATAAAAAAAAAAATAACAACAACATTATTGACCTTAAATAAAATAAAAAAACAAAGACTTTAAAACTTCAAAAGACTTTGTGATTTACCAAATCAATCACTAATTTTAAAACAAGGATCGATCATATCGAGCTTGTAGATTTTGTAGTTTTAAATGTTTAGTTATGATTAAGTGGTGATATTTTGCTACATGTTTTTTAGATTGAAAAATTATAACAATTTCTTTGATATCATGAGAATGATTTATTAAAAACCTAGTTTTTAAATGTCACGCATTACAATAGGATGAATCCGAAGTTACGATATCATCATTACTTTACTAAATTATGTATGTACCTAGCTACTATGCTGGTTATAATGACGACAATCTTCCAAAAAACCATAACATTATTTGTTCGATCGAGTTTCATTTTAATAGTTTCATTTTTACTGTACTTCATGTAATTTATATCTTGTTTTAATAAATTACTAAAATAAGATGTGTTAACTAGTGATCATCAAATTTATGGTCCAAAAGAAAAAACAACCAACAATCACAATAAGATATTATAGTAGTGTTAACTAGTGATCATCATACAACAAACACTTAAAATGGCACCCAAAATTTTCTTTTTATAAAAACAACCAACAATCACAAAAAGAAAAAAAAGATCAATGACTACACTAAAACCAAACACGTGTTAATAAACAACAATGCTACAACCACACTCGAAATGCCAACATCCATGAGAAATTGAATGATAAAAATGTTAGAACATGCCCACAAAATCTAGTCTCAGAAAGTTTTAATGAACTTAAAATTCATATCGTTGGGTGTCAGGCTCTTTCACCACTACAATCCCAAAAACCGCTCTTAATCTCCTCTTTCGATTTCGAGAATTGATGTACGTGGTACAAGTTGTTAGTGACTTTTCTTTATAACAAATTTGAGATTTACAACCCTACACATTTATATCTTCAGTTCTTCACTATCTCAAAAACCTTTGTACAGTTAATTAATTAACAGTTCAAACAAATTATATGAAGAACATGCTCCAATGAGCAATGATCGACTCAAAATGGCCAATAATCAAACTTATAATAAGTTTGGGCCCTTAGTTGGGCCTCATTTTTTTAATGTATAAGTTGGGCCGTTGGGGATTCGATCTTATTCGGGTTAATGTGTTGTGTTCGAGCTAACCCCAAAAAATGTAGTTTTGACCCATTTTAATCCAGTTCAATTAAGTACGATTTCGTTTCATAATAATCTTGACTTTGAGAAATTATTTGAAATGAATTATCTTTGACCATGTAATCAGTTGTCAAAAAAGTCTAGAACAATTATAAGAATAGCTTAGCATGGTAAACTATTAAATATAGTAATAGTATTATCTTCCAAACAAGAAGTTCGAATAATCAAACAATGACAGTTAAAGTGACAATCAAAATAGTACATATGTTTTATTCACTTCATATAACAACACGGATACAAACCATTATTCATGAACTGAAAAGTACAAGTTGATCAAGGATCGACATCAACATTAGACCATCATTTAAAGGGTTTAATTAGAACTTGGCCTGAATTTTAGTAACGACATCGACGTCAACTTGAAAGGCCTTTGCAAGAATATTTGCATCAATATCAGGGTTTGATCCAAACACAGCATTTGCAATGGTAATTACCCCCGGATTTTGGCTACTCAAACCAGCAATAGCAACAGCATTGGCATGTCCGTCGATGTTTGCTTGGAAGTGAATTAAACCTTGTGGGAACACGAAAACGTCACCCACTTCAAGTACTTTTGTGAAGAGGGTGTTATCCGGGTTAGAAGTGACGAACCCTACTAGTAGTCTACCTTCAATTACAGTCAAGATTTCAGTGGCTCGAGGGTGCGTGTGTGGAGCGTTAATGCCAAATGGTGCGTAGTCAATACGAACCATGGAAATACCTAAAGTATTTAGTCCTGCTAACTGTGCTACAAAGACTTGAGTCACATTAGACCCGACATCATTGTATGTATTTCCCATCATGTTGAGCCCTCTAAAAAAGAAATCATCAGCTTTCACAAGCTTTGGATCTTTGCAAACCACGCCATTCACGAAAACTAAGAAAATTAAACGGAAATTAAGAACTTCAATTAGATTCATATAAAATTTATTAGATTTTCAAATGATGAATGTTAAATCTTTTACTAGTATTTATTTCATAATATAGCATTTTACCTTCACTATTTGGATCTGCCACACAGAAATCCTGGAGTTGACTAGGGTCCGTAGCCAAAATGAACGAAAAAGTTGCGAATAAGAGACCGAGTAAAAGCAAATGAGACGTCATTACTAATGAGAAGCCGAAAACTGTTTTTTTAATGATTGAAGTTTAAGAAATCTATGAAAAAACTAGATATCTTGGTACTCCTTTTATAGTGAAACATCTAGTATATGTTGTCTCACAAGTAACAACTCACAACCATTAAAATAAAAAATAATTTGCGGAAATAGTAAAACTACTACGATGTCATAAGGTACTTAATTTAGCTAGTCAAATTTCATTTCATATATTAAAAAAAAAAAAGTAGAAGCCTAAGGCAGGCGATTCATTTCATTAATTTTGATTATTTCTACATAGTAAATTAATTTACTTGGTGCGTCAAAATGTTATTCTAGCATTGAATTGTTCTAAAGGTTTTATTTTCAAAACCAAATTCTAAACGTAAAGTCATGAATTCAAAAAACAAATGCATCATTATTAATCCCAGATTTATTATGGACGAAGACTTAACTAAATGCAAAACTTTTTTATAAATTTGGGGTATGTTTGGCTAAACTAGCTGGTAGCTGCAAGCTGGTGGCTGAAAGCTAGTAGCTGGAGTTTTTTTGACATATTTAAATGTTTGACAAAGTGGCTGTAACTTTTAATAAAGCGTGTAAATTGACAAAAATATACATAAGGATTTACTTGTATTTCATGAGAAAATGTGTGGTCTTTGAACATGGAACCTTTCGAATTGTTAAATTATTTATGGTCAAATATAAGAATACTATTGTGTTTTCAAAATAATTAACAAAATGGTATTGTTTATTTGTTAATATTAATAGACGTAAAATATGGGGGAAAAAAAAACTTTTCTTCCTTTGTCAAAGTTTTGCCAAATAAAAAGCCTACTCTATATTTTTGCCACGTATAGACATGAAAATAAGGAATTGTAAGTAGTCGTAGATAGTGTAGACCTCGTACACCATCTAAAAGCTATGTAAGTAATTTTATGTATAAAAAGCTTCCAGCCATTTTCAACGCTAGTGTGAGTAGCGTTTGAAGAAGGAGTTTTTTCATTAAATTTAGAAATTTGAAGTTTTTCTAACCAAACGAAACTTTTTATAGCATAAGAGCTTTTATATAAAAACTTGAAGTTTGATTTAAGATCCTAAAAGCTCTTTACCAAACATATCCTTGATTTACTGATATGGTATAAATTTACTATGGTATAAATTTACTATATATATTTTCCAGAAAAAAAAATATATATAAATAAAATAATTTGAGAGGGCAAGTCATGAATTGTCTCATACTTTTGTGTCTTAATCGGATATCTTGAGTATATACACTGAAGTTTAGTCGTATAAAAGGCTATATAATATAAAATTACATCAATGACCAATCAATGTAACAAGTAATAAACATATAAGAACAGTTAAAGCGCATGCTAATATGAAATCACTCATCGTACACAAATCAATAATTTTAGTAGTAAGCAGCTAAATTCATGCATCGTATACAAAATAATAATTTTAGTAGTAAGTAAAGTACGTAAAACTCTAAAATAAAAAAAGTTACAACAACATTTTTATTGACCTTATATAAAATAAAAATACAAAGTTGAAAAAGAAAACTTTAAACTTCAAAAGACTCTTATGATTTACCAAATCAATCAGTAATTTTAAAACAAGGATCGATCGAGCTTGTAGATTTTGTAGTTTTAAATGTATAGTATGAAAATGAATATGTATTTCACTTTGATCATTTGGATCCCAATTTGCCAAGTTACTTATTCTATTTAATGGCAATTTTGATATATGTGAAAGGGCCAATAATAATGCTAAAACATCTTTAACAAAATGGTACGTCGCAAACTATAGTGAATTAGTGACATCTAATGATACGCCGCAAGACATGTGTTAACTCACGTCAAGTCGCACGGTATGAATTAAGCTTGTTAAGTCGCTACTAGTCAAGTGGCGATATTTTGCTACATGTTTTAGGGTAACGGGGGGAACTTTTGTTAAATGCCTTAAGAGCTGCATTTAATATTTTTCGATATAATATTACTAATCTTCCAAAAAATCAATAACATTATTTGTTCGGACGAGTTTCGTTTTGATAGTTTCATTTTTACTCACTACTACAAAACAGGGTTTTTTACACGGTTAAAAACTGGTTTTTTACACGGTTTTGGTTCCGTTTAAAAGGATTGTGTAACTGATTCTAACCCCTTTTTACACGGTTTTTAAACCGTGTAAAAAACCTACTTTTTGACACGTTTTTTAAATTCTTGTCTGTTTGTATCTTTTTCTGACACGGTTTTTAGTTCACCGTGTATGATTATCTACATTACTAGCAGCTCTTTTTTTTATACATTTCTGGACATTTTCATTTGACAAACATATAAACACTAAATCCGTAGCTCTTCTTACAACTTATAACAAAACATCTCAAACACAAATATTCATTGATTCATTCATTTTTGCATCGTACATCAAAAGCAACAATCCCAAAAATATATCGCAAGATGCCCCATGAGTTTACAAAAACATCGTCAAGGTAAAACATTTAGGAAGACATCAAAGATAAGCAAAACATGTGGAACCACGTTAGTGTGACCGTCACTGATCATATATCCTTCCTGATATGATAATTGACGATAACTGAAATCCCTATGTCTAGTAAATATTCGATGGACGTATTTACTCTTAAAGACGTATTATAGGGTTTCTCATTAGGTGATTGGACTTAAGAGGACTAATGAGGCACGAATTAAACACCAGAGGGACTAAATGTGAAAATATGCTCCTTATATAAATGGAGAGTAATTAACCTAATTAAAAGGTTAATCACAAAAAAAATCACCCAATTCGTCTCCTTCCTCTGAAGAATTCATCAATCAAGAATTCATCACTCCATCCTTATTCAATCATCTTATTTTGGGAACCCGAATCAATGGCATCAATGTTTAATGGCCTCACAGGTTCCTCAGGATCAACCGGTACGTGTTTATTACGAATTGAATCATGTTATATTCCAACATGTGGTATCAGAGCCAGGTTACGAAGTCCCCTTGATTTGATTCGTTTTCGTACCCTAAATCGCGAACTGAAGAATGCAGAAACTTAAGTTCGTACGCTTCTTACGAACTTAAAGTTCGTTTGAACTCTAAATTCGTTTGAACTCTAAATTCGTTTGAACTCTAAATTCGTTTGAACTCTAAATTCGTTTGAACTCTAAATTCGTTTGAACTCTAAGTTCGTAAGGAATTACTAAGTTCGTAAGGCTTAATTGTGTACGAAACTTCTGCTCATCTTCGCACTTACTTCCTCACGAACTTTATCTTCGTAAGCTATTTTCGTAAGCTATTTTCGTAAGCTATCTTCGTAAGCTATCTTCGTTGCTTATGTTCGTAAGCTATCTTCGTAAGTTACTTACGAAGATAGTTAACTACTTACGAATTTACTTTTATTACGAAGATAATTAACTTCTACGAAGATAATCACTACTAACGAAGATAATCACTACTTACGAAGTTAATCACTACTTACGAAGTTAATCACTACTTACGAAGTTAATCCTTATTACGAACTTAACTATCTTCGTACCATGCTTATTTTTTCATGGATTACTGATTAACTTAGTTGATTATCAAGTTCGTGCTTATGTTTTACCTTAAAGTTTAAATGGAAAAAAAATGACCCTTATTTTCGGAAAATAATTTTTTCTGAGGCGTTTTTACCACAGCTCGACCCCAGCCAGGGGCTCTGCCCCTTGGACCCCGCCAGGGGCTGCCGCCCCTTACTTCAGAGGATTTTACTTCCTTCGAGCCCCAGATGCTTATGTATAGGGTCACCCGCAGCCTTCCCACCACATCTGAAACCCAATGGATGCATAACCGACTTCCATGTATGTACGTCTATCCTAATGTATAAGTAACACTTAACGAAAACACAATCCAAGTCAATCAAACGAAAGATACGTCACATCAATCCAACAATCAAGTCAAACAATCAATACATCAATAAATACAAGTAAACACGCCAGGTTTACACTTTTCAGCCCGAATCCCAAGCGGGTAGGGAGATACGAAACTCACCTTGATTGGTTGTGAAAGATAAGATCGATATAAAGTTAAGTTATCTCGAACGAAGTTCACCTCGCGTCCAACACCTAATTATGGATCATATACATTCTTATCAACACACATAAACACAATGACCATCCACTGCGCCGCAGTGGGCCAGAGCTATGCCCACTGCGCCGCAGTGGCTAAACTGAACCAGGACCCGAGACAAAGCACTGCGCCGCAGTGAGCAAAGACCATGCTCACTGCGCCGCAGTGGGCTAAGAAGCAAAATGGCCGAGGGAATCCACTGCGCCGCAGTGGAGACTATGCCCTCCCACTGCGCCGCAGTGGGACTAAGGAGCACGAATTTGGTCGAGAGAATCCACTGCGCCGCAGTGGGGACTATGTCCTCCCACTGCGCCGCAGTGGGGGACAACCTGCACACCAGAAGCAGCAGCTGCAAGTGCAGCAACACGAACCCAAACACCCCATTTCAACCCAAACCACACCAAAACGATTTGTAACCCATTTTGAAGCATAACTAAACATCAATGACCATGAATACACATAACCCAACCCACAAATTCGGCCAAAACACCAAAATCATCCACAAATTCATCAAACCCTAACCCTAACCCTAATTTAACCCAAACTCCATTTTACCATTTTAAAGACTCGAAATCACATCAAATCAACTAGAAACACATGAACAAACATAAATAGAAGTAAATGGGTTGATTTAGACTTACCAAAACTCTTCCTAGTGCTCAATTCCGAATTAGGTCAAAAATGGGTAAAATGGTAAGAACTTCAATTAGATTCATATAAAATTTATTAGATTTTCAAATGATGAATGTTAAATCTTTTACTAGTATTTATTTCATAATATAGCATTTTACCTTCACTATTTGGATCTGCCACACAGAAATCCTGGAGTTGACTAGGGTCCGTAGCCAAAATGAACGAAAAAGTTGCGAATAAGAGACCGAGTAAAAGCAAATGAGACGTCATTACTAATGAGAAGCCGAAAACTGTTTTTTTAATGATTGAAGTTTAAGAAATCTATGAAAAAACTAGATATCTTGGTACTCCTTTTATAGTGAAACATCTAGTATATTTTGTCTCACAACCATTAAAATAAGAAATAATTTGCGGAAATAGTAAAACTACTACGATGTCATTAGGTACTTAATTTAGCTAGTCAAATTTCATTTCATATATTAAAAAAAAAAAAGTAGAAGCCTAAGGCAGGCGATTCATTTCATTAATTTTGATTATTTCTACATAGTAAATTAATTTACTTGGTGCGTCAAAATGTTATTCTAGCATTGAATTGTTCTAAAGGTTTTATTTTCAAAACCAAATTCTAAACGTAAAGTCATGAATTCAAAAAACAAATGCATCATTATTAATCCCAGATTTATTATGGACGAAGACTTAACTAAATGCAAAACTTTTTTATAAATTTGGGGTATGTTTGGCTAAACTAGCTGGTAGCTGCAAGCTGGTGGCTGAAAGCTGTTAGCTGATAGCTGGAGCTGGAAGCTAGTAGCTGGAGTTTTTTTGACATATTTAAATGTTTGACAAAGTGGCTGTAACTTTTAATAAAGCGTGTAAATTGACAAAAATATACATAAGGATTTACTTGTATTTCATGAGAAAATGTGTGGTCTTTGAACATGGAACTTTCGAATTGTTAAATTATTTATGGTCAAATATAAGAATACTATTGTGTTTTCAAAATAATTAACAAAATGGTATTGTTTATTTGTTAATATTAATAGACGTAAAATATGGGGGAAAAAAAAACTTTTCTTCCTTTGTCAAAGTTTTGCCAAATAAAAAGCCTACTCTATATTTTTGCCACGTATAGACATGAAAATAAGGAATTGTAAGTAGTCGTAGATAGTGTAGACCTCGTACACCATCTAAAAGCTATGTAAGTAATTTTATGTATAAAAAGCTTCCAGCCATTTTCAACGCTAGTGTGAGTAGCGTTTGAAGAAGGAGTTTTTTCATTAAATTTAGAAATTTGAAGTTTTTCTAACCAAACGAAACTTTTTATAGCATAAGAGCTTTTATATAAAAACTTGAAGTTTGAATTAAGCTCCTAAAAGCTCCTTGCCAAACATATCCTTGATTTACTGATATGGTATAAATTTACTATGGTATAAATTTACTATATATATTTTCCAGAAAAAAAAATATATATAAATAAAATAATTTGAGAGGGCAAGTCATGAATTGTCTCATACTTTTGTGTCTTAATCGGATATCTTGAGTATATACACTGAAGTTTAGTCGTATAAAAGGCTATATAATATAAAATTACATCAATGACCAATCAATGTAACAAGTAATAAACATATAAGAACAGTTAAAGCGCATGCTAATATGAAATCACTCATCGTACACAAATCAATAATTTTAGTAGTAAGCAGCTAAATTCATGCATCGTATACAAAATAATAATTTTAGTAGTAAGTAAAGTACGTAAAACTCTAAAATAAAAAAAGTTACAACAACATTTTTATTGACCTTATATAAAATAAAAATACAAAGTTGAAAAAGAAAACTTTAAACTTCAAAAGACTCTTATGATTTACCAAATCAATCAGTAATTTTAAAACAAGGATCGATCGAGCTTGTAGATTTTGTAGTTTTAAATGTATAGTATGAAAATGAATATGTATTTCACTTTGATCATTTGGATCCCAATTTGCCAAGTTACTTATTCTATTTAATGGCAATTTTGATATATGTGAAAGGGCCAATAATAATGCTAAAACATCTTTAACAAAATGGTACGTCGCAAACTATAGTGAATTAGTGACATCTAATGATACGCCGCAAGACATGTGTTAACTCACGTCAAGTCGCACGGTATGAATTAAGCTTGTTAAGTCGCTACTAGTCAAGTGGCGATATTTTGCTACATGTTTTAGGGTAACGGGGGGAACTTTTGTTAAATGCCTTAAGAGCTGCATTTAATATTTTTCGATATAATATTACTAATCTTCCAAAAAATCAATAACATTATTTGTTCGGACGAGTTTCGTTTTGATAGTTTCATTTTTACACTACTACAAAACAGGGTTTTTTACACGGTTAAAAACTGGTTTTTTACACGGTTTTGGTTCCGTTTAAAAGGATTGTGTAACTGATTCTAACCCCTTTTTACACGGTTTTTAAACCGTGTAAAAAACCTACTTTTTGACACGTTTTTTAAATTCTTGTCTGTTTGTATCTTTTTCTGACACGGTTTTTAGTTCACCGTGTATGATTATCTACATTACTAGCAGCTCTTTTTTTTATACATTTCTGGACATTTTCATTTGACAAACATATAAACACTAAATCCGTAGCTCTTCTTACAACTTATAACAAAACATCTCAAACACAAATATTCATTGATTCATTCATTTTTGCATCGTACATCAAAAGCAACAATCCCAAAAATATATCGCAAGATGCCCCATGAGTTTACAAAAACATCGTCAAGGTAAAACATTTAGGAAGACATCAAAGATAAGCAAAACATTCCCATTTGCAGAACCCAAATCTAACCTAGCTAAGATCTAAACCTTACAAAGACATTTTATGTCTTGAAGCAGCTTACATTAAGCCGTTTGACAACTGATACAACAATCTCGTCCAATTCAGCAACAGTAAAGCATTGTTTTTTCCATGGAGTCTACAAATGAAAATCAAGAAATTAGACAAATAGAGAAGGGCATTTTACAATCTAGTCACGCTTTTGAAAAAGTTCCAATTTAGACAATAGCTCCGTATGATACAGTGATAAACCTCACGGAAAGGACCTTACCCAATCAAATGATGACATATGGCTGGTGGGGCTAGTTGTACTCTAATGTGAAGTCAAATTGAGAAAAAAGGAAAAAAAACTTAAATGTTACTCTATCTCTTTCACATATACACTGCAATAAATATCTGTGTCATAATTTTTTTTTTTTGTAAAATGTCTTTGCATATATATCAGTCAGCACATATTGAGTCACAATCTGCAACTATTTTTAGCAACTTGACCCCGAAGCAACTATTCTTAACAGCTTGAGATCGATCGTTAGTAGCAGTAGCATACATTTTTATAACCTGGACAGTTTTATACAAATTTATAACCACAGTAGCTAAGTAGTAACCTGGACAGTGCTAAGTAGTAGCATCACCTGGACAGTTTTATACAAATTTATAACCTGGACAGTTTTAACCTGGACAGTTTTATAACCAACACACACATTACATGTTTTATAACAAAAACATAAACACAAGCAGCAACCTAACCACATTAAACACAAAACATAAAGTCTAGCAGCAGTAGCATTACGAAACAGAACCTAGCAACAGTATCATTAAACGGAAATATAAAACTAAAGAGTAGTAGCAGCCAGCAGTATCATGAAACATATATAATAAATAAATAACTTTTTGTACATATCTACTGCCAACACCACCAGTCCACGTACCACCATGTAACACCAAACTACTTGCATGCAGGGTCTTGATAACTCTGACCATTTCAGATATATACTTTTTCAAAAGTGTCTAGAATGTAAAATGCCCTTTTACTAAACTATAATAATTAACAAACTCGGGTGTTTCATATAAAACAAGGTAAATTAAGGCAAGTTTAAAACAAACCTGTTGGGGAAAAGT
>CM067174.1:24999190-25024928 GCA_034093135.1 Erigeron breviscapus
AATTCGCGATAAGGAATTGTAAGTAGTCGTAGATAGTGTAGACCTCGTACACCATCTAAAAGCTATGTAAGTAATTTTATGTATAAAAAGCTTCCAGCCATTTTCAACGCTAGTGTGAGTAGCGTTTGAAGAAGGAGTTTTTTCATTAAATTTAGAAATTTGAAGTTTTTCTAACCAAACGAAACTTTTTATAGCATAAGAGCTTTTATATAAAAACTTGAAGTTTGAATTAAGCTCCTAAAAGCTCCTTGCCAAACATATCCTTGATTTACTGATATGGTATAAATTTACTATGGTATAAATTTACTATATATATTTTCCAGAAAAAATAAGTAAATAAAAAAATTTGAGAGGGCAAGTCATGAATTGTCTCATACTTTTGTGTCTTAATCGGATATCTTGAGTATATACACTGAAGTTTAGTCATATAAAAGGCTATATAATATAAAATTACATCAATGACCAATCAATGTAACAAGTAATAAACATATAAGAACAGTTAAAGCGCATGCTAATATGAAATCACTCATCGTACACAAATCAATAATTTTAGTAGTAAGCAGCTAAATTCATGCATCGTATACAAAATAATAATTTTAGTAGTAAGCAGCTAAATTCATGCATCGTATACAAAATAATAATTTTAGTAGTAAGTAAAGTACGTAAAACTCTAAAATAAAAAAAGTTACAACAACATTTTTATTGACCTTATATAAAATAAAAATACAAAGTTGAAAAAGAAAACTTTAAACTTCAAAAGACTCTTATGATTTACCAAATCAATCAGTAATTTTAAAACAAGGATCGATCGAGCTTGTAGATTTTGTAGTTTTAAATGTATAGTATGAAAATGAATATGTATTTCACTTTGATCATTTGGATCCCAATTTGCCAAGTTACTTATTCTATTTAATGGCAATTTTGATATATGTGAAAGGGCCAATAATAATGCTAAAACATCTTTAACAAAATGGTACGTCGCAAACTATAGTGAATTAGTGACATCTAATGATACGCCGCAAGACATGTGTTAACTCACGTCAAGTCGCACGGTATGAATTAAGCTTGTTAAGTCGCTACTAGTCAAGTGGCGATATTTTGCTACATGTTTTAGGGTAACGGGGGGAACTTTTGTTAAATGCCTTAAGAGCTGCATTTAATATTTTTCGATATAATATTACTAATCTTCCAAAAAATCAATAACATTATTTGTTCGGACGAGTTTCGTTTTGATAGTTTCATTTTTACACTACTACAAAACAGGGTTTTTTACACGGTTAAAAACTGGTTTTTTACACGGTTAAAAACTGGTTTTTTACACGGTTTTGGTTCCGTTTAAAAGGATTGTGTAACTGATTCTAACCCCTTTTTACACGGTTTTTAAACCGTGTAAAAAACCTACTTTTTGACACGTTTTTTAAATTCTTGTCTGTTTGTATCTTTTTCTGACACGGTTTTTAGTTCACCGTGTATGATTATCTACATTACTAGAAGCTCTTTTTTTTATACATTTCTGGACATTTTCATTTGACAAACATATAAACACTAAATCCGTAGCTCTTCTTACAACTTATAACAAAACATCTCAAACACAAATCTTCATTGATTCATTCATTTTTGCATCGTACATCAAAAGCAACAATCCCAAAAATATATCGCAAGATGCCCCATGAGTTTACAAAAACATCGTCAAGGTAAAACATTTAGGAAGACATCAAAGATAAGCAAAACATTCCCATTTGCAGAACCCAAATCTAACCTAGCTAAGATCTAAACCTTACAAAGACATTTTATGTCTTGAAGCAGCTTACATTAAGCCGTTTGACAACTGATACAACAATCTCGTCCAATTCAGCAACAGTAAAGCATTGTTTTTTCCATGGAGTCTACAAATGAAAATCAAGAAATTAGACAAATAGAGAAGGGCATTTTACAATCTAGTCAGTTTTATACAAATTTATAACCTGGACAGTTTTATAACCAACACACACATTACATGTTTTATAACAAAAACATAAACACAAGCAGCAACCTAACCACATTAAACACAAAACATAAAGTCTAGCAGCAGTAGCATTACGAAACAGAACCTAGCAACAGTATCATTAAACGGAAATATAAAACTAAAGAGTAGTAGCAGCCAGCAGTATCATGAAACATATATAATAAATAAATAACTTTTTGTACATATCTACTGCCAACACCACCAGTCCACGTACCACCATGTAACACCAAACTACTTGCATGCAGGGTCTTGATAACTCTGACCATTTCAGATATATACTTTTTCAAAAGTGTCTAGAATGTAAAATGCCCTTTTACTAAACTATAATAATTAACAAACTTGGGTGTTTCATATAAAACAAGGTAAATTAAGGCAAGTTTAAAACAAACCTGTTGGGGAAAAGTATATTGTAGTTCCATCACGAAGTGGAACAACCACTTGCATACATAATAACCGCTCTCCCAAGCACTTTTTTGTTGATTGCACTAGATTGTAAAGAAAACATAACAGTTAGATACAATAAAAACGTAAAGTTGCAAAATGTAAAATGAACTAAATATACCTCAGCCATGACCCATGTCACTGGTCCGACTAAAACACTAGGACAAGTTAGTGAGCTGTATTTTCGAATAGCCCTATATGGAAAACAAAAGTTAGTTTGAGCTATCAAACAACATGCATACATTAACATCACACCATGATCTCTATTTACATAATTTGCAATACGTGATATGGCCCGGCCCAATATCGCCTAACCAAAACTGACCTAGACCAACCCAGACGTCTAGAGCAGCCCATGATACTTTAGTCCAAGGTAAAACTCAAACAAGTTACTTAAGCAGTCTTTACACATGTTAAACCCCTTTTCGTGATTTAGTCTGGCCATTTAAGGGAAAAATACCTTGCAATGCACATACATGATTTGGGCAAATATCATAAACACAAAACAGCTAAAAAACAACACTCTTGGTCGTTATCATAAACCATAACAACAATTTTAACAAGAGCAGCAAGTCTATGTATCTATCACAAAATCAAAAACGTAAAACAGGAGCAGGTGCATGCATATTTCACAATCCAATTCCTAGTACAACAGCAATAGTCAATGGACACATACAAACAGTTGATTCAAGATGAAACTAATTATAAAAACAACTTAAAATCTCTTAAATAGTCAATGGACACATACAAACAGTTTTATAATTTCATACAACTAAAATAAGTTACTTACGTGCCAAGTACTAATTTGATCATATATTGTAACATTCATATTTTTACCGTTTGACTGTGCATGTAATTTGATTAACTATTTCAATAAACGGAAATTTGGACATAATTTTGTACATTTATCTGTAAATTGGGCCAATTATAATGTCATATTTGAACTTCTAGAATTAGGGCCATATTAGCAGACTATGAAATTGGCCCAGTACATGTTATGGAAATTATAATAGATGATAATTGAGTAACTATGGTAACAGGAAAAACGTATATACGAAACCTTAAGTATAATGTACGGTTACAACAGTGTCGGTGGAACAGTGTCAGTGAAACAGTGTCGGTGGAACAGTGTCAGTGGTTAGATGATAATTCCATTAATAGGACAAAAACCGACACAACCTTTATATTATATGAAATGATTTATCCATATTATGGATTTATAATAATTTATAAAAGTTGTACGCTCGTGAGTATTTTTGTTATTAATTTCGGAATCAATTAACTAGTTAGATATATTGTACATACTAGTAAAATAAATATGCAATTGTGTACTTGAACTAGATAACTAATAAATATATAAATACATGTAATTGATTTATAACCACATAGATAAAAGTAATTATACTTATATAGACTAGTTACTACATTTAATTACACAAATAATAATCAAGAATCAAAGTTTAGAGTCAACCAAAGTCAATAAGTCAAGTCAAGCTTGTGTTCTTGACATAAACCCCACACAAACTAACCAAGACTTGGATTATAGCTTGTAATCATGCAATGAACATGTTCCTACTGAATTCTAGTTTTTCTTAAGGCCAAAGTTTCAGCCATTACACTCAAGGATGAGTTGTAAACACATGATGAACACCTCATGGTCAAGGTGTGTATTCTTGGCACTTAGTTGCAACTCTTGGGCTATATAAGCAAGCATTTGATGATCATTCTATCATTCATCTCTGCTCTTTTCTCTCTCTTTCACATTCATAACACAAAACAATCAAGTCCATAAAGTCTTGGGTTCATCACTTGAAGTTTCAAGTTGAATTTAAAGACTCTATAGGACTGAAATTTTCAGTCATCTTGCAAACATCATAGAAGATTCATCTGGACGAATTAGGAGACGAATTTTATATTTTTGGAAAGTCCAAGTGTCAGTAAAATTTGATAAGAACGAAGTTTCTTCTGGTTTTGCTCAGAAAAGTGCCAAAAACGACGATTTTCAGAACTGGTCTAATTTCTGACGAGGCTACAGGTTTGTTTTTGTAAAAATCATAACTCTTTTATTAAAGCTCTTCAAGAGCCAAACCTTACATTTTTGAAAAGGCCTTTGAGTGCCCAACAAATGTCTAGAACTAAGTTTTGTTGTATCTGGTCTTCCTGACTTCCCAAAGTCGTTGTCAAGTATATAACGCAAAGCTGGAAACATGCTGAAAATTCCTTATTTTGCACTTAGGCTTTGTGGTAGTTTATAAGTTGATCTTATACTTGTTCTTGGTACCCGGTAGTACATTTTGAGCATAGTAAAGTACTTTGCAAAGTGTTTTGAGCTGTACTAAGATTAACTTGTCACGAGGATTATCTACTGCTCTGATTTGCCACAACTAAGGTGAGTTTCGTAAACCCTCCCTACTCAATTGAGATTCGGGCTGAAAAGTGTACATGTTTGTTTAACTGTTGATTGTTTATTTGATTAATTGTATGATTGAATTGTTGATGTGGACTTGTTAGCGCATTATTTACTATGTAAGTCGCACCGTTAGCGCTTTGTTTACGATGTAAGTCGCACCGTTAGCGCATTGTTTACGATGTAAGTCGCACCGTTAGCGCATTATTTATTATAAGTCGCACCGTTAGCGCATTGTTAATTATTAACTATGTAAGCCGCATCGTTGTTGATCGTTATTGATTGTTATGGAACGTTGTTGAACGTTATATGGAAATCGTTATTATTGAATGTTGACTTGTATTGAATTGTGATAATGTGAAACCTTATAGGTTTTCCTTGGATGTGATTAGTTCTCCTAATCCTCATTTATTGTTAACGGTTGTTATCCGACGCGGTTATCCCATATTACTTGTCCCTACGAACTCACCAACTTTATGTTGACGTATTTTAGTACACTTTTCAGGTAATCAGGTTAATCAGAGACAAAATGGATGATTATGTGCTTGCATTGCTAAGATTGGACTAGCTTTGGACTTCTGGATCCGTGATCCTTATTTCCCTTTAACGGGTTATGCTTAGGATCAACTACTATCATTTAAACATTTTCATTTAATATTGATTGAGTGTGTATCTTTGATAGATATTGATTATTGTATACATTTGAGTGAGTTTATGGATTGTTTCAATCCTATGAATGCATATAGTTTGACTCTACATAATTTCCATGTCGTGCTGTGCTTTTCTAAGTGATACCCCATGATTCCGCCATGTTGGGGTGTTACAGAATGGTATCAGAGCCGTGGTTGTAGAGAATTAGGTGGATTGACCTAGTCTATAGCCATTGCACCCACATTTCATATTATCATGCATGATAGGAAATTTTGTGTGCAACGTGAACTGTATGATGCATAAAAATGGTTTAAACTGAGTTCGTAGGTTACTCATAGAAAAGAATAAAGTTGACTAAGAACTATCGAAATAGAGATTTCTTTAATAAAAATTGGAGTCTTACAACCTTGAGATACACCGGCTCACCCATTTGAACAAACTCTAAGAGAGGTATAAGTCGGAGTGCGCTAGCCTCCAAAATGGGCGGGTTTTTAATTGCGTCCTTCGCAAACCTTTGCCTTTGCGCTTCTTTGTGCGTTCAAATGGAGCTACCGAGCTCTCTTGTGTTACTAAGACTATAAAAATAAATTTTATTAAACATTATGTTATGAAGATTTGCATGAGTCTTCATACATAAACTTTTGATTCACATCAAATGCATTACCCATTTAAAGATAAGTCATTACCACAACTTGATGGACATATATGATAGTGTCGGGATACACCGTGAATTGTGGAATTATTGTGATAAACGTTGATATGTGGAATCTTGGAAGTATTTATTATTTGTCCCCCCAGTAAAATGATCTCGTGGATTGTGCCTTGTGGATAAAGTATAGTAGTTAACCCGGTATGCTTAATGAGTGTTGGTTAGGTGGAGGGTTAGCCGCGGTACACCCTGTATACATACCCGGCCAACACTTAGAGAACATATCGAAACCGAGTCTGACATCCATTCAATATATTAACGGTGTGGAGGGTTAGCCGATGGTACACCCTGTATACAAACACTTTTAATGTGTCGAATGTTGAAGTTAAGATCCGGACTATACTTTACCCACCTTGTTATGACTTGACCCTATATATATAAACATCGATAATTCCTTTAAAGTAGAATTATAAGAAATGTATGTGCATCGTATTTGTTGGTTGATTCACTTGTTATGATATGGACCAGAAATGTTAATTGTTTATTTGTTGATTATTGATATGATTACTTGTGGTTCATTCACTTGTTATGATATGGACCGTTCGTTCACTTATGTTCGTGAACGTTCGATAATATGTTCGTGAACGATGTTCGTGAACATCCGTTCATTTATGTTCATGAACATCCATTCGTTTATGTTCGTGAATATTTCATCTTTCTATATACTCTATATATTAATATTAATATTAATATTAACATTAATATCTAATCATTTATATATTTAAAAAGAAAATTAATATTAATATAATATAATATATAATATAATATTAATTTAATATTAATATATAAATAATATAATATTAATATGTAACTATATAAATGAATACCATAAAATTAATATTATATTATATTAATATTAATATTAATATTAATATTAATATTAACTATTAATATTAATAGTTATATTAATATTAATATAAATTAATATTAATATTTATTTATTAATATTAATATTAATATTAATATTAATATTAATATTAACTATTAATATTAATAGTTATATTAATATTAATATAAATTAATATTAATATTTATTTATTAATATTAATATTAATATTAATATTAATATTAATATTAACTATTAATATTAATAGTTATATTAATATTAATATTAATATTAATATTAATATTAAATATATATATTAATATTAATATTAATATTAATATTAATATTAATATTAATATGAATAGTATTTAATATTATATATAATTTATATATTAATATTAATATTAATATTAATATTAATAGTTAATATTAATATTAATATTAATATTAATATTAATATGTAATATATAAATGAATAATATTAATATTATTATTTATATAGTTCATATTAATATTATATTAATATTAATAGTTAATATTAATATTAATATTAATATTAATATTAATATGTAACTATATAATATTAATATTAATATTAATATTAATAGTTAATATTAATATTAATATTAATTTATTTAATATTAATATTAATATTAATATTAATATTAATATTAATATTAATATTAATATTAATATTAATATTAATATTAATATTAATATTAATATTAATTTATTTAATATTAATATTAATATTAATATTAATATTAATATTAATATTAATATTAATATTAATATTATATTAATATTAATATTAATATTAATATTAATATTAATATTAATATTAATATTAATATTTAATATATGTAACTATATAAATTAATATTATTTAATATTAATATTAAATTAATATTAATATTAATATTAATATTAATATTAATATTAATTTAATATTAATATTAAATTATATAATATTATATAGTACTATATTAAATATTAATATTAATATTAATATTAATATTAATATATGTAACTATATAATATTAATATTATTTAATATTAATATTAAATTATATAATATTATATAGTTAATATATTAAATATTAATATTAATATTAATATTAATATTAATATATGTAACTATATAAATGAATAGTATTTAATATGTAACTATATAAATGAATACCATATAATATTTATGTATTCATTTATATATTAATATTAATATTAATATTAATTTAATATTAATATTAATATTAATATTAATATTAATATTAATATATAAATGAATACCATATAATATTTATGTATTCATTTATATATTAATATTAATATTAATATTAATTTAATATTAATATTAATATTAATATTAATATTAATATTAATATATAAATGAATAATATTAATATTATTCATTTATATAGTTACATATTAAATACTATTCATTTATTAGTTCATTATTAAATATTAATATTAATATTAATATTAATATTAATATATGTAATATATAATATTAATATTATTTAATATTAATATTAAATTATATAATATTATATAGTTAATATATTAAATATTAATATTAATATTAATATTAATATTAATATATGTAACTATATAAATGAATAGTATTTAATATGTAACTATATAATATTATATAATATTATATAGTTACATATTAATATTAATATTAATATTAATATTAATATTAATATTAATATTAATATTAATATTAATATTAATATGTAACTATATAATATTATATAATATTAATATTAATATTAATATTAATATTAATATTAATATTAATATTGAATATTAATATTAATATTAATATTAATATGAATACCATAAAATTAATATTAATATTAATATTAATATTAATATTAATATTAATGTTGAAATTATTTACAACATATATCTCTCAACCCTTATAATAACAACATTACCCCATTTTACACAAATTACTTTTACATCAATAACCACACCGCCACCATTACCGACTACGCCACCGCCGCCGTTACGTACCACAACTATCTCACCGTCGCATCGCGCGTGTATTTGCTCATTTGGATAAAGTTCAATTGGTAAAACAATGAATGTTCAAGTCTCAATTAAAATAGTACAGTATATATTTTTTTATTCACTTATACATGTATGACAACAAAAACACAAAACCATTATTCATAAATTAGAAAGTACAAGCTCAGGACATCAATATCAAACGATCATTTAAAGGGTTATCTAGAATTTCGCCTGAATTTTAGTAACGACATCGGCGTCAACTTGAAAGGCCTTGGCAAGAATATTTGCATCGATATCGGGGTTTGATCCAAACACAGCATTTGCGATGGTAATTGCCCCTGGATTTTGACTACTCAAACCAGCTATAGCAAGAGCATTGCCATGTCCAACGTTCGCTTGGAAGTGAATTAGACCTTCTGGGAACACGAAAACGTCGCCCACTTCAAGTACTTTTGTGAAGAGATTGTTATCAGGGTTGGAAGTGACAAACCCAACTAGAAGACTACCTTCAATTACAGTCAAGATTTCACTGGCTCGAGGATGAGTGTGTGGGGCGTTAATACCATTTGGTGCGTAGTCAATACGAGCCAAGGAAATACCTAAAGTGTTTAGTCCTGGTAACATGTCTACATTCACAAGAGTCACATTAGACCCAACATCATTGTATGTGTTTCCCATAATATTAAGCCCTTTAAAAAGAAAATCATCCGCTTTCACAAGTTTAGGATCTTTGCAAACCACGCCATTCACGAAAACTGTAAAAACATACACATTGAAAACTTTTAGATCAATCCATATATATCATATAAGCGCGCTAGGTTTTAAATTGATAAATGTTAGAGCATTTCTCGACGTTTTACCTTTGTTATTTGGATCTGCCACACAAAAGTCCTGGAGAGGACTAGGGTCCGAAGCCAAAATGAGCGAACAAGTTGCCAACAAGAGACCGAGTAAAAGCAAATGAGACGCCATTAGTAAGAGCCGAAAACTTGTTCAATTAACTTTGGTAACTCAAGAAATCTATGAAACAAACTAGATTACTTTGTACTGCTTTTATAGTAAAAACATCTAGTGCTAAGTACTAACAACTTCCAAATAAATTTAATTTTGTGGAAATAGTAAAACGATGATAAAGTCAGTAGTTACATCCTCTTAGTAAGATAATAATTTTTTTATTTTTTAATGTAATACGTTTTTATTAAATTATATTTTTGTATAGGATTTTTATCATATAACGAATAAAATTTGGTTATAAGGATTTTTATCATATAACGTATTAAATTTGGTTGTATAGGATTTTTATCATATAACGAATAAAATTTGGTTATAAGGATTTTTATCATATAACGTTTTTATTAAATCAATGTTTTGAAAACCGGACCGGATGTCAAACCGGCCTTCTTAATAAAGAACTAAAAAACAAATATGGAGTTTATAGTAAGCTATCACAATTATATATCAGAAAAATAATTGTATGAAAATTGCAATGATATTATGCATAATTTTAAGTTAGATTAACACAACATGCGATATATAGATTAAAAATTAAATTGCTTAGTAATTTTAGTGTATAACTAAATTATTCGAGCAAAACGTTAAAGCACAAGTACAATGACAATGCAGACATATCTGGATGAATAAAGACATCCAAAGAAACGAAAACCTTACTTAGCGAATCCTCTAATAGATGATGTATTCATTTTTCAACTGTGGTCAGTGTTAACCGGAATCTAAACGACCATTAATGTAACTTCATGTTTTTTAGTGGTTTAATTCTTACCTGGTTAAATATTTGTCAACTTATGATATTATAAAAATTTAACATGTCATTAATTATATATGTTTCCCACGTATTACGCGGGTAATAACAAATAAGAACAGTTGAGCACTTGAGCCGTTGAGCGCATGCTGTTATGAACATGCATGCATCTTCCACAAATCAATAGTTTGAATAACAATTAATGATTTAAAACACTACTAATTAACAAAGATTAAAAATTAGATTTTGCGTTTACCCAAATCAGTTGTTAATTGAAACAAAGTTGAACAATTGAAGCTAGTGGGTTAATAAGTTTTCTCAAGGTAATGAATATGTAATATTCTACTTTGTCAGTGTCTTAAATTAATAACAATAGAAAATTTCTTCTAATAATACTAAAAGAGGTAGGTTTTTTGAGCAGAGCTATGAAGAGCATGACAAAAGAGAGATTTTTTTCATGAATCACACGTTTCCCGATACGTACTGTAACACTCCGACAAGGCGGAATCACGAGGGTTACATACTAAGCACAGCACGACATGGAAATTAAGTAGAGACAAGTCTAAATGCATTAAAAGGATTGGCAATCCATACAATTCAATCAATTACAAATACCGGAAACATACAAAAATGCATAAGGAGCACGACCATCAAACGTTTACAAAAGAGAGTACAAAAGATGGCATATGATCCTAAGCATAACCCATAAACGGGAACTATGAATCACGGATCCAAGAAGTCCAAGTCCAATCCTAGCATAATCAAGCAATCAATCATCCAATACGTCTTTGATTAACCTGTTCACCTGAAAAGTGTACTAAAATGTGTCAACATAAAGTTGGTGAGTTCGTAGGTTTAAGTAATGAAAATCAAGTGTCGGGATATCAACCGTTAACGATATACGAGGATTAGAATACCTAATCACGTCCAAGGAAACCCTAAAAGGTTTCACGTTATCACAAATCAATACAAGTCAACGTCAACGTCCAATAATCGTCCATATAAATAATATCGTCTATAACGGCACGACTTACATATTAAATAATGTGTCATATATCGGCACGACTTACATAATAAATAATGCGACATATATCGGCACGACTTACATAATAAATAATGCGTCACATATCGGCACGACTTACGTAATAAATAATGCGTCATATTTCGGCACGACTTACATAATAAATAATGCGTCATATATCGGCACGACTTACATAATAAATAATGCGTCATATATCGGCACGACTTACATAATAAATAATGCGTCATATATCGGCACGACTTACGTAATAAATAATGCGACATATATCGGCACGACTTACATAATAAATAATGCGACATATATCGGCACGACTTACATAATAAATAATGCGACATATATCGGCACGACTTACATAATAAATAATGCGACATATATCGGCACGACTTACATAATAAATAATGCGACATATATCGGCACGACTTACATAATAAATAATGCGACATATATCGGCACGACTTACATAATAAATAATGCGACATATATCGGCACGACTTACATAATAAATAATGCGACATATATCGGCACGACTTACATAATAAATAATGCGACATATATCGGCACGACTTACATAATAAATAATGCGACATATATCGGCACGACTTACATAATAAATAATGCGACATATATCGGCACGACTTACATAATAAATAATGCGACATATATCGGCACGACTTACATAATAAATAATGCGACATATATCGGCACGACTTACATAATAAATAATGCGACATATATCGGCACGACTTACATAATAAATAATGCGACATATATCGGCACGACTTACATAATAAATAATGCGACATATATCGGCACGACTTACATAATAAATAATGCGACATATATCGGCACGACTTACATAATAAATAATGCGACATATATCGGCACGACTTACATAATAAATAATGCGACATATATCGGCACGACTTACATAATATATAATGCGTCATATATCGGCACGACTTACATAATAAAATAATGCGTCATATATCGGCACGACTTACATAATGAATAATGCGACATATATCGGCACGACTTACATAATAAATAATGCGACATATATCGGCACGACTTACATAATAAATAATGCGACATATATCGGCACGACTTACATAATAAATAATGCGACATATATCGGCACGACTTACATAATAAATAATGCGACATATATCGGCACGACTTACATAATAAATAATGCGACATATATCGGCACGACTTACATAATAAATAATGCGACATATATCGGCACGACTTACATAATAAATAATGCGACATATATCGGCACGACTTACATAATAAATAATGCGACATATATCGGCACGACTTACATAATAAATAATGCGACATATATCGGCACGACTTACATAATAAATAATGCGACATATATCGGCACGACTTACATAATAAATAATGCGACATATATCGGCACGACTTACATAATAAATAATGCGACATATATCGGCACGACTTACATAATAAATAATGCGACATATATCGGCACGACTTACATAATAAATAATGCGACATATATCGGCACGACTTACATAATAAATAATGCGACATATATCGGCACGACTTACATAATAAATAATGCGACATATATCGGCACGACTTACATAATAAATAATGCGACATATATCGGCACGACTTACATAATAAATAATGCGACATATATCGGCACGACTTACATAATAAATAATGCGACATATATCGGCACGACTTACATAATAAATAATGCGACATATATCGGCACGACTTACATAATAAATAATGCGACATATATCGGCACGACTTACATATTAAATAATGTGTCATATATCGGCACGACTTACATAATAAATAATGCGACATATATCGGCACGACTTACATAATAAATAATGCGTCACATATCGGCACGACTTACGTAATAAATAATGCACTTGGCCAATATGAACAATCCCGTCCTGTACGTCTCCTATGGTCTAAATAAAACACTAAAGGAGTCAGGGAAAGGTACGATTTGTGAAACGAAAAACTCTAAACCGAAAATCTGGAAAATCAAGGAACCACACCACCGTAAAGTACGGTGGTGGCGGCGTAAGCTACGGTGGTCCTCAAATGGCTGGGCGTAAGGGACGGCTATGGTGGCGTAAGAGACGGAAGACAGAGGTCAAGGGGGCGTAACGTACGGTGGTACCCACCGTAAGTTACGGTGGGCTGTAACTATGCATTTCAGCATCTGGTTCGGCGTGGACAGAGGATTTCGAGCGTAATGTTCAAATTGGAGATGCAGGCTAGCGTATGGTACGGCCAGGAGGGCGTAGCCTACGCTGGAAGGAAGAAGGTTGGCGTCTGGGACGCCATTTTTGGCGTAGGTTACGCTGGGCGGGAAAGAAGCATTTTTCTGGGCGAAATTAGATGAACAAACTGGGCAGGAATGTTTGACTAAAAAGTCAAAATCGAGTCAAAACATAAAAACCTTAATTTCTGAAGGAGAAACGATTTGTAGCGACCAAGGATATGTTTTTGTGTAAAGATAATCGAACTGGACTTAAGAAAACACAAACCCTCTTACAATTTGATCAAAAATCATCAACTTATCATTTAAATTAGTTTGGCCTAATTTTTATTTACATAAAACCCTAATTTCGGTTTTTAAAGGATTTGGTCCGAAATTTGTTCAAGGTTCGTTTAAGTTGGACTAGAAACAAGTTTTTGAACATAACCCACTCAAGATTCGATCCTCAACGTTCGTAAACCCGGAAATTTTGGTTTTGACCCATTTCATAATTAAAACCCTAATTTTCATTAAAAATGTTTTGACTCACCCTTTTGACCCAAAATCACTTCCTTTTGATTAAGATAGGTTTACAAACATAAAAATGGAAATATTGAACAAGATTTACTTACCAATTCTTCCACTAAAGCCCCAAATCCGAAATTAGCTATAAATGGTGATTTCTTGCACCAATAAATCCCAAATTTTGATATGATGATTGAATGATGATGATGATGATTATTCTAATATTAAATTAGCTTGAAACACATTTAATGAAGTAAGAATTTAGGGAGGGAGTGTAAGTATTTTGCAATGAATGAGAGGGAGAGAGTTAGATGAAGAATTGAATGATTGGATAAGGGTGGAGGGAGGTGATTGGGTGTTTGGATAGGGTTGGGTCATGGGTGGTGGTTCATGGGTCATGGGTCGACCCATGGATCACCTGATTACGTTTCTAGTCAAATTAAACATCACATTACGTCATGAAACCGATAAATACGACCACATAGCCTCGTCTAGCATGAATACACGTCCTTAATTCATAAATAAATAAATGAATTATTTAAATTAATTAGAATAACTAATCATTTAGCACGTTCGAGTCAACGGGTCGAAAATCAATTAAGCCACTAACCATGGAATTAAATCACAATTAATCACGTTTAATTCACGTTAATACAAGTCAAAAATCACGAATGTTACACGTACCGTATCAGATCGAATCACAACTTGCCTTGCGATTCATTCGTGAGTCAAAAGCTAAACTGAGTCGCTAACCGATTTGTTATTTTTTCTTGTGTGTTTTGATACAACTCATACGAGAGGCCGTACAACTATAGTTCAAAGTAGTCATGCCCAAAAAAACTGGGTTGGGAAAACCGGTTTTCTACCCCACAACCTCCAAGTTTTCCGACACCGCAACGAACATACACCAACAAACCACCGTTGAAACTATCACCTCCATCACTACCAAATTTGACATGCCCCCAAAACAACCAACACCGAAAAACAACTAAACCATCCCCCAAAACTAGACCAAAACGAATCACTTCTACAACCTCGTCAAAGCCAAAAATCTCAACCAAATCAACCGTTAACCAAAAAACCATCTTTGTTCTCATCTTTGTGACACATACCATCATCACCACAAAACCATTTGGCTTGGTTCCTAACCGAACATTGAAGAGTAAAGATCCGAATGCCACGGGACGACGAGAATGGCGTCCACCATGGAGACATCGACCGTCCTTGAGGACAAGGGCGTTTTTGAGGGCGGGAGTATTGATACGTGCCTACATAGCTTGGAAGTGAAGAATTAACCATGCACGTATATGTACTTGCTGTCTAATATATTTTAGTTAATTAATATTAAGTTACTTAGAATATATCAATATTTACTTAGTCAATTATGAGAATACTGGTCGGTTAGCAACTTACCTATCTTCTCGATATTTTAGGGAGCAAGTTACTAGTAGTTATTTTATATCCCTTGTTTGTAAGGCTATTTATAGCCGTGATCTGTTTGTTTAAGATTATGAATGAATGAAATGAAAGTTTAGTCTTTTCTCTTGTCTCTTGTTCTTGGAGTCTCACCCACTCTACGGGTTTTATCTTGGGAGTTTGTAGGTTTACTCCGTAAACCTATCAATGGTTTTACGGAGAAAAACCTACAAAACTCCCAAAGAAATAACAATAGATTGAGAGAGACTTTTTCAATTTTTCTTCTTCAATTCTTCCAAAAGCAAAAGTACAATAATTATAAGAAAACTACATATGTAACTACTCCTAAAAACTAGTAAACATAAACGTGCATAACTACTCTATGTATCACATAACATAATGCATAATAAAATAGCATAATGCAAATAATGTAAATATCATCATGCATTAAAATGGAACATGCTCGTATCAATTCCCCACCGCTCAAAACATCCTTGTCCTCAAGGATGGAATGCGTGTCCCATGGAGGTCTCCATTCGAGTCGAACAACCGCCTCTGGTGCTGTCTCGACGTATAGCGATTGTGGCCCAACAGGTTGAGACAGTGGTAGTAATTGTGGCAGATGCCTTTTTGTGGGTTGATGGTATGATAAGAAAAAGTTTACATCTTTGTAAGTTGGTTGTTGTGATGGTGGATGGAAGATGACTTTCACTTGATGGCTTTTGGTAATGAGGAAGAAGGGTACCTCATATAGGCTTTTTGACACTTTCAGATTGGTGGTAAATGGATGGACTGTAGTGGCGGTTTGGACATAAATTTGTTCCGAGATGATTTCGAGTGGGGTTGTGGGGGCTGCTTTTGGGACCAGAGGGAAGGTCGTTAGCATTGCATTAGTGAAGGACTTCCATGTGAGATATTGCGGACCACGATACCATGAATTGAACCAATAAAAAGGTTCATCATCGAATAACTCAATAACATACGGAAATCTTTCTTCCTCATGAATTGCATAAAAGGAGAAGTACCTTTCAGCATCCCAAATCCACCGGATAGGATTGAAACCAGTGAAGCGAGATAGAGACATGGAGTGCTCGAGTTCTTCCATAGCCATGGAGGCTAAGGCTCAATGAAAGCACCAATTGATAGGTTTTACGGAGAAAAACCTACAAAACTCCCAAAGAACCATGGAAATACCTAAGGTGTTTAGTCCTGGTAATTGTGCTACAAACACTTGAGTCGCATTAGACCCAACATCATTATATGTATTTCCCATCATGTTGAGCCCTCTAAAAAAGAAATCATCTGCTTTCACAAGCTTTGAATCTTTGCAAACCACGCCATTCACGAAAACTGTGAAAATTAAACGGAAATTGAGAACTTTAATTAGATTCATATAAAAATTACTCCGTATAAGACTTTCAAATGACGAATGTTAAAGCATTTCTTAGTATTCATTTACCTCAGGGTTGTCAGTATAAATTATTTGAGTACATTAAAAATTATACTTTGATATGAAAAAATTCAATAGCTGTCAGTACTAATTTTTATGCATGTAATAAGCTACTAATAACAACCCTTATGGTTCTCATTATCATTTTCCTTATTTCATTATCATTTTCCTTATTTCATAATATAGCATTTTACCTTCACTATTTGGATCTGCCACACAGAAGTCCTGGAGTTGACTAGGGTCCGTAGCCAAAATGAACGAAAAAGTTGCGAATAAGAGACCTAGTAAAAGCAAATGAGACGCCATTACAAATTAAAAGTCGAAAACTTTTTTTTTTATTGAATGAAGTTTAAGAAATCTATGAAAAAACTTAATACATTGGTACTCCTTTTATAGTTGAAACATCTGGTATATTTTGTCTCACAACCATTAAAATAAGAAATAATTTGCGGAAATAGTAAAACTACTACGATGTCATTAGGTACTTAATTTAGCTAGTCAAATTTCATTTCATATATTAAAAAGAAAAAAGAAGAAGTAGAAGCCTAAGGCAGGCGATTCATTTCATTATTAATTTTGTCATTAGTTGGTTAATTTAGTTAGTCAAAATGTATTTCTATATCTAAAAAAAAGAAAAAGTAGAAGCCTAAGGTAGGCGATTCATTTCATTAACTTTGATTATTTCTATACAGTAAATTAAATTAATTTACTTAGTGCGTCAAATGTTATTCTAGCATTAAATTGTTCTAAAGGTTTAATCTTTAAAATCAAATTCTAAACCATTAGCACTACTAACAGATGCATCATGAATCCCATATATTCAAAAAACAAATGCATTATTAGTCCCAGATTTAACGAAGACTTAACTAAATGAAGATTAACTTTTTTATAAACTTGGTTTGCTGTCTTTATAAAAAAATATGGTATAAATTTACGTGTCTTTCGCAGAAAAAATAAGTAAATAAAAAAATTTGAGAGGGCAAGTCATGAATTGCCTCAGATTTTTGTGTCTTTTTTTTTGAACAGTTAGTCGGTATTCGACATTAAGGAACACCTCACCGTATAATAGTAAAGCTCTGCACGTACCCTAGACTACGAGATGTAGACCATAAGCCGTTACAGGTGATTCAGGGAAAAAACCTACAAACTTGTCACTCCTAAGAGTCGAACCCAAGACCTGTGAAAAACCAGGGATGCATCTGTCAGTTGAGCTAGCTTCATTTGCTCAACTGAATCTTCATATTTTTGTGTCTTAATCGGATATCTTGAGTATATACTTTAACGTTATTCACTGAATTTTAATCATATAAAGGCTAATATAAAATTAATACCAATGACCAATCAATGTAACAAGTAATAAACATATAAGAACAGTTAAAGCGCATGCTACTATGAAATCACGCATCGTACACAAATCATTAATTTTAGTAGTAAGCAACTAAATTCATGCATCGTAGACAAATTAATAATTTTAGTACGGAGTAGTAAATAAAGTAAAAATCTATGATAAAAAAAAAATAACAACATTATTGACCTTAAATAAAATAAAAAAACAAAGACTTTAAAACTTCAAAAGACTTTGTGATTTACCAAATCAATCACTAATTTTAAAACAAGGATCGATCATATCGAGCTTGTAGATTTTGTAGTTTTAAATGTTTAGTTATGATTAAGTGGTGATATTTTGCTACATGTTTTTTAGATTGAAAAATTATAACAATTTCTTTGATATCATGAGAATGATTTATTAAAAACCTAGTTTTTAAATGTCACGCATTACAATAGGATGAATCCGAAGTTACGATATCATCATTACTTTACTAAATTATGTATGTACCTAGCTACTATGCTGGTTATAATGACGACAATCTTCCAAAAAACCATAACATTATTTGTTCGATCGAGTTTCATTTTAATAGTTTCATTTTTACTGTACTTCATGTAATTTATATCTTGTTTTAATAAATTACTAAAATAAGATGTGTTAACTAGTGATCATCAAATTTATGGTCCAAAAGAAAAAACAACCAACAATCACAATAAGATATTATAGTAGTGTTAACTAGTGATCATCATACAACAAACACTTAAAATGGCACCCAAAATT
Organism: Erigeron breviscapus; assembly: GCA_034093135.1. Lineage (NCBI taxonomy): Eukaryota > Viridiplantae > Streptophyta > Magnoliopsida > Asterales > Asteraceae > Erigeron > Erigeron breviscapus. Next base: position 25,018,803 of record CM067174.1, read on the forward strand.
TTCTTTTTATAAAAACAACCAACAATCACAAAAAGAAAAAAAAGATCAATGACTACACTAAAACCAAACACGTGTTAATAAACAACAATGCTACAACCACACTCGAAATGCCAACATCCATGAGAAATTGAATGATAAAAATGTTAGAACATGCCCACAAAATCTAGTCTCAGAAAGTTTTAATGAACTTAAAATTCATATCGTTGGGTGTCAGGCTCTTTCACCACTACAATCCCAAAAACCGCTCTTAATCTCCTCTTTCGATTTCGAGAATTGATGTACGTGGTACAAGTTGTTAGTGACTTTTCTTTATAACAAATTTGAGATTTACAACCCTACACATTTATATCTTCAGTTCTTCACTATCTCAAAAACCTTTGTACAGTTAATTAATTAACAGTTCAAACAAATTATATGAAGAACATGCTCCAATGAGCAATGATCGACTCAAAATGGCCAATAATCAAACTTATAATAAGTTTGGGCCCTTAGTTGGGCCTCATTTTTTTAATGTATAAGTTGGGCCGTTGGGGATTCGATCTTATTCGGGTTAATGTGTTGTGTTCGAGCTAACCCCAAAAAATGTAGTTTTGACCCATTTTAATCCAGTTCAATTTCGTTTCATAATAATCTTGACTTTGAGAAATTATTTGAAATGAATTATCTTTGACCATGTAATCAGTTGTCAAAAAAGTCTAGAACAATTATAAGAATAGCTTAGCATGGTAAACTATTAAATATAGTAATAGTATTATCTTCCAAACAAGAAGTTCGAATAATCAAACAATGACAGTTAAAGTGACAATCAAAATAGTACATATGTTTTATTCACTTCATATAACAACACGGATACAAACCATTATTCATGAACTGAAAAGTACAAGTTGATCAAGGATCGACATCAACATTAGACCATCATTTAAAGGGTTTAATTAGAACTTGGCCTGAATTTTAGTAACGACATCGACGTCAACTTGAAAGGCCTTTGCAAGAATATTTGCATCAATATCAGGGTTTGATCCAAACACAGCATTTGCAATGGTAATTACCCCCGGATTTTGGCTACTCAAACCAGCAATAGCAACAGCATTGGCATGTCCGTCGATGTTTGCTTGGAAGTGAATTAAACCTTGTGGGAACACGAAAACGTCACCCACTTCAAGTACTTTTGTGAAGAGGGTGTTATCCGGGTTAGAAGTGACGAACCCTACTAGTAGTCTACCTTCAATTACAGTCAAGATTTCAGTGGCTCGAGGGTGCGTGTGTGGAGCGTTAATGCCAAATGGTGCGTAGTCAATACGAACCATGGAAATACCTAAAGTATTTAGTCCTGCTAACTGTGCTACAAAGACTTGAGTCACATTAGACCCGACATCATTGTATGTATTTCCCATCATGTTGAGCCCTCTAAAAAAGAAATCATCAGCTTTCACAAGCTTTGGATCTTTGCAAACCACGCCATTCACGAAAACTAAGAAAATTAAACGGAAATTAAGAACTTCAATTAGATTCATATAAAATTTATTAGATTTTCAAATGATGAATGTTAAATCTTTTACTAGTATTTATTTCATAATATAGCATTTTACCTTCACTATTTGGATCTGCCACACAGAAATCCTGGAGTTGACTAGGGTCCGTAGCCAAAATGAACGAAAAAGTTGCGAATAAGAGACCGAGTAAAAGCAAATGAGACGTCATTACTAATGAGAAGCCGAAAACTGTTTTTTTAATGATTGAAGTTTAAGAAATCTATGAAAAAACTAGATATCTTGGTACTCCTTTTATAGTGAAACATCTAGTATATGTTGTCTCACAAGTAACAACTCACAACCATTAAAATAAAAAATAATTTGCGGAAATAGTAAAACTACTACGATGTCATAAGGTACTTAATTTAGCTAGTCAAATTTCATTTCATATATTAAAAAAAAAAAAGTAGAAGCCTAAGGCAGGCGATTCATTTCATTAATTTTGATTATTTCTACATAGTAAATTAATTTACTTGGTGCGTCAAAATGTTATTCTAGCATTGAATTGTTCTAAAGGTTTTATTTTCAAAACCAAATTCTAAACGTAAAGTCATGAATTCAAAAAACAAATGCATCATTATTAATCCCAGATTTATTATGGACGAAGACTTAACTAAATGCAAAACTTTTTTATAAATTTGGGGTATGTTTGGCTAAACTAGCTGGTAGCTGCAAGCTGGTGGCTGAAAGCTAGTAGCTGGAGTTTTTTTGACATATTTAAATGTTTGACAAAGTGGCTGTAACTTTTAATAAAGCGTGTAAATTGACAAAAATATACATAAGGATTTACTTGTATTTCATGAGAAAATGTGTGGTCTTTGAACATGGAACCTTTCGAATTGTTAAATTATTTATGGTCAAATATAAGAATACTATTGTGTTTTCAAAATAATTAACAAAATGGTATTGTTTATTTGTTAATATTAATAGACGTAAAATATGGGGGAAAAAAAAACTTTTCTTCCTTTGTCAAAGTTTTGCCAAATAAAAAGCCTACTCTATATTTTTGCCACGTATAGACATGAAAATAAGGAATTGTAAGTAGTCGTAGATAGTGTAGACCTCGTACACCATCTAAAAGCTATGTAAGTAATTTTATGTATAAAAAGCTTCCAGCCATTTTCAACGCTAGTGTGAGTAGCGTTTGAAGAAGGAGTTTTTTCATTAAATTTAGAAATTTGAAGTTTTTCTAACCAAACGAAACTTTTTATAGCATAAGAGCTTTTATATAAAAACTTGAAGTTTGATTTAAGATCCTAAAAGCTCTTTACCAAACATATCCTTGATTTACTGATATGGTATAAATTTACTATGGTATAAATTTACTATATATATTTTCCAGAAAAATATATATATAAATAAAATAATTTGAGAGGGCAAGTCATGAATTGTCTCATACTTTTGTGTCTTAATCGGATATCTTGAGTATATACACTGAAGTTTAGTCGTATAAAAGGCTATATAATATAAAATTACATCAATGACCAATCAATGTAACAAGTAATAAACATATAAGAACAGTTAAAGCGCATGCTAATATGAAATCACTCATCGTACACAAATCAATAATTTTAGTAGTAAGCAGCTAAATTCATGCATCGTATACAAAATAATAATTTTAGTAGTAAGTAAAGTACGTAAAACTCTAAAATAAAAAAAGTTACAACAACATTTTTATTGACCTTATATAAAATAAAAATACAAAGTTGAAAAAGAAAACTTTAAACTTCAAAAGACTCTTATGATTTACCAAATCAATCAGTAATTTTAAAACAAGGATCGATCGAGCTTGTAGATTTTGTAGTTTTAAATGTATAGTATGAAAATGAATATGTATTTCACTTTGATCATTTGGATCCCAATTTGCCAAGTTACTTATTCTATTTAATGGCAATTTTGATATATGTGAAAGGGCCAATAATAATGCTAAAACATCTTTAACAAAATGGTACGTCGCAAACTATAGTGAATTAGTGACATCTAATGATACGCCGCAAGACATGTGTTAACTCACGTCAAGTCGCACGGTATGAATTAAGCTTGTTAAGTCGCTACTAGTCAAGTGGCGATATTTTGCTACATGTTTTAGGGTAACGGGGGGAACTTTTGTTAAATGCCTTAAGAGCTGCATTTAATATTTTTCGATATAATATTACTAATCTTCCAAAAAATCAATAACATTATTTGTTCGGACGAGTTTCGTTTTGATAGTTTCATTTTTACACTACTACAAAACAGGGTTTTTTACACGGTTAAAAACTGGTTTTTTACACGGTTAAAAACTGGTTTTTTACACGGTTTTGGTTCCGTTTAAAAGGATTGTGTAACTGATTCTAACCCCTTTTTACACGGTTTTTAACCGTGTAAAAAACCTACTTTTTGACACGTTTTTTAAATTCTTGTCTGTTTGTATCTTTTTCTGACACGGTTTTTAGTTCACCGTGTATGATTATCTACATTACTAGCAGCTCTTTTTTTTATACATTTCTGGACATTTTCATTTGACAAACATATAAACACTAAATCCGTAGCTCTTCTTACAACTTATAACAAAACATCTCAAACACAAATATTCATTGATTCATTCATTTTTGCATCGTACATCAAAAGCAACAATCCCAAAAATATATCGCAAGATGCCCCATGAGTTTACAAAAACATCGTCAAGGTAAAACATTTAGGAAGACATCAAAGATAAGCAAAACATTCCCATTTGCAGAACCCAAATCTAACCTAGCTAAGATCTAAACCTTACAAAGACATTTTATGTCTTGAAGCAGCTTACATTAAGCCGTTTGACAACTGATACAACAATCTCGTCCAATTCAGCAACAGTAAAGCATTGTTTTTTCCATGGAGTCTACAAATGAAAATCAAGAAATTAGACAAATAGAGAAGGGCATTTTACAATCTAGTCACGCTTTTGAAAAAGTTCCAATTTAGACAATAGCTCCGTATGATACAGTGATAAACCTCACGGAAAGGACCTTACCCAATCAAATGATGACATATGGCTGGTGGGGCTAGTTGTACTCTAATGTGAAGTCAAATTGAGAAAAAAGGAAAAAAAACTTAAATGTTACTCTATCTCTTTCACATATACACTGCAATAAATATCTGTGTCATAATTTTTTTTTTTGTAAAATGTCTTTGCATATATATCAGTCAGCACATATTGAGTCACAATCTGCAACTATTTTTAGCAACTTGACCCCGAAGCAACTATTCTTAACAGCTTGAGATCGATCGTTAGTAGCAGTAGCATACATTTTTATAACCTGGACAGTTTTATACAAATTTATAACCAACGGACAGTTTTATACAAATTTATAACCTGGACAGTTTTAACCTGGACAGTTTTATAACCAAAGTAGTAGCATCACCTGGACAGTTTTATACAAATTTATAACCTGGACAGTTTTAACCTGGACAGTTTTATAACCAAAGTAGTAGCATCACCTGGACAGTTTTATACAAATTTATAACCTGGACAGTTTTAACCTGGACAGTTTTATAACCAAATATAACCTGGACAGTTTTATACAAATTTATAACCAACATAAATCCGGCAGTAGCTAAGTAGTAGCATCACCTGGACAGTTTTATACAAATTTATAACCTGGACAGTTTTAACCTGGACAGTTTTATCAAAGTAGTAGCATCACCTGGACAGTTTTATACAAATTTATAACCTGGACAGTTTTAACCTGGACAGTTTTATAACCAAATTTATAACCTGGACAGTTTTATACAAATTTATAACCTGGACAGTTTTATACAAATTTATAACCTGGACAGTTTTATACAAATATAACCTGGACAGTTTTATACAAATTTATAACCTGGACAGTTTTATACAAATTTATAACATCCGGCAGTAGCTAAGTAGTAGCATCACCTGGACAGTTTTATACAAATTTATAACCTGGACAGTTTTAACCTGGACAGTTTTATAACCAAAGTAGTAGCATCACCTGGACAGTTTTATACAAATTTATAACCTGGACAGTTTTAACCTGGACAGTAGCTAAGTAGTAGCATCACCTGGACAGTTTTATACAAATTTATAACCAACATAAATCCGGCAGTAGCTAAGTAGTAGCATCACCTGGACAGTTTTATACAAATTTATAACCTGGACAGTTTTTAACCTGGACAGTTTTATACAAATTTATAACCTGGACAGTTTTATACAAATATAACCTGGACAGTTTTATACAAATTTATAACCTGGACAGTTTTATACAAATTTATAACATCCGGCAGTAGCTAAGTAGTAGCATCACCTGGACAGTTTTATACAAATTTATAACCTGGACAGTTTTAACCTGGACAGTTTTATAACCAAATTTATAACCTGGACAGTTTTATACAAATTTATAACCTGGACAGTTTTATACAAATTTATAACCTGGACAGTTTTATACAAATTTATAACCTGGACAGTTTTATACAAATTTATAACCTGGACAGTTTTATACAAATTTATAACCTGGACAGTTTTATACAAATATAACCTGGACAGTTTTATACAAATTTATAACCTGGACAGTATACAAATTTATAACCTGGACAGTTTTATACAAATTTATAA
>CM067174.1:25025928-25108428 GCA_034093135.1 Erigeron breviscapus
CACGCTAAACCTAGAATCACTAGACGAAACGAAAAATCTTCTACAGTAAGCATTCTTATACTTATTACTTACTATACTACACATTTTATTAGATTAGGTTTGGTGGACTTGAGCTAAACGAGTCTGACAGTCGAACAAGTGGTGTGGCTAATCTCTTTGACTATACTTTCATTTTATGTGTGTGTGTGTGTGTGTCGAGGGGGGGGGGGTCTAAACATTCGGAGCCTAAAAGCTTCCAATTGGAGCCTGGTTGGGAAATGGTGGTTGAGACTCAAAGCTGAAGGGAGATCTCTATGGGCAAGGGTTATCGGCTCTTTTTACGAGAGGGATGGGGGTTTGCGAAGTAGTCGACGAAGGTTGGAAAGGTCAGGTAGAGTTTGGGATAACATATTAAAGATAGGAGATGTTCTCGATGAGGTAGGGATCGACTTTTCTAATTCTTTTGGAAGATGGTCAGTAATGGGATGGACACATTATTTTGAAAAGATATATGGGTGGAGGGGCAGGGGGTACTAAAGGAAAAATGTGAAAGATTATTTCATTTAGAGAAAAATAAAGATGTGAAAGTTGGGGGAAAAAGAGGGTGGATCGACGGGAAGTAGGTATGGAGTTGGGATTGGGTTACGGAGCCACGAGGAAGGGTGCTGGAAGAATTGGAGGATCTGAATAGGATAGTGAGGGGTAGGGAGGTAAGATTAGAGGGTGATGATAAGTATATATGGGTGTTGGGAGGTGACGGAAAGTGCCCGGATCCTATAAAACTCGTGAAAAGAGAGTTCTCTTCTTTCTACGATTTTGTAGGAATTGACAAAACGAACTCCCACCCATACTCTCAACTAAATGTACAAAGAAGTACCTCCAAGATGGTGTGAGGCCCTTCATGGTCATGGCTCCCTTTGTTTTGAGAACCCCATTTTCCGTACACTCAGTGTGACCCATTTCAAAGAGTGTTTCACGGAAATTTATACTGTTGTGAGGGATGACTACAAAAGATTCTCCAGGTCTTAAGTAGTTGAGGTTTAGGGCATCCCTTAAGGTCTCTGCAGTGATGGTACACAAGACTGTTCCACTTTTTAGGGTGAAATTGATGGTTGTACAGTCTTCGTTTAATTGTGCAGTGTACCAAAACTCGCACAAATAACCGTGATACATTTTTCGTGGGTTTCCAGAGAAGGTTGGACCAATAGGGGAATCCTTTAAAAACTTTTGGATTCGCCCGATAAGAGTATTGGCCCCTTGATTTCCCATCAAACTGGCCATCGGATTGTTTGGATTTAATTTAATAAGAGAGGTGTTTGATGGTGCACCATTTGCCCTTTTGACATCCGGTGCTGGAGCATATGAGTCAGAAAGCAGATTTACATCTCTGCTACGAGAAGATTTTGGTGCCATTTTTCTACAAGTTAAAATTGAAACTAAATAGAATTTGGGAATTAGGGTTTGAGATTTAATGAAAAGATAGAGAAATGAACCTATTTTTGATGATGATTGGAAGTAAATGAAGAGAATGTGAAAAGGAAGTAAATGGGTTTCGAAGTAAATTGGGGTATTTATAGATTGATTTCACAATCCCAAAGAAATACCCTGAATATTTTATTTGTTAAAAATCAAATTTGTAAGATATTTTATAAAAGTTAATTTGAATTTTGAAACAAAAATTTAATTCACCGTGTCAGCATTAAATGCTACGACAGCTTAACTTCTCCACGCGCCCACCAACTTTACATTTTCCAATAAAAAGTGTTACCTTTTACAAAAATGACCTTGCCACGTCATGTGATGGTTGTGAGTGGGTTAAAACACTCGAATACCATCACGTGGCACAAAAATTGACCAAGTATTTATAACGTTATGAAATCTGGTTGACCGCCAGTTTTAAGACAAGACTGAACATGTACACTGGAGGATTTGTCCAGTGCCAGTTTCCAACTAGAGAGTTCTCCAGTTGCCATTTTCAAACAAAAGAAATTTTAGTAAGAAAATTATTTAGAGTCTTTTCCCCTAAAATGATGATCCAGTAATCAATTAGTGCCAGGATAGTATGTTAGAAATATAAAATGGTGTTAAATTGTAAATTAGTTATTGTGGAAGGAGTTTTAGTGTTAAGTAGATGAAATGTATAAATACTCCTTCCTTAAACCTTGTAACTAAGCTTTTGACATAATTACCATACTTACATCTCTCTAAACTTATACTTTCTCTCTCCTCCCTATCTTCTTCAACCTCCCTCCACACACACTTCAAACACACACAAATACCTAAATCCACCATTAAACCTCAATTAAGCTCAAGTTTGATTATAACAATTGGTATCAGAGCATAATCGGTGAATCCGAACGATCCGTAACAATTAAGCTTAACCGATTTTGTTCGAAATTCATGAATTTGAGCTTAATTTGAATCTGAAAATTCTGTTTTCACGGAATTCAAGGCTGTTTTGTGATTCTGATCATCGATTAATAGTGGATTAGTGTTTGATTTGTGTAATCAGTGTTCAATTTCTAATTTCAGATCAAATTTCAGTGAGTTTGTGTGTTTTAAGCATAAGCTCGGCACTTAGTTATAATAAGAAAAAGTAAAAAAGTTGATTATTTTTTTGTTGTCTGCTACTGTTGCTACAGTACCTGTCACGTTTCAATTCAATTTCCAATTGGATATTGTTTAATCGTCAAATCATATTTTTTACATTTTTCATTAATTAAAAAAAGAGGAAAAAGAAGAAAAATATCAAAATTTGTTCATAACTTCTCTCTTCAATTTCTTCTTCGTTGTTGATCGAATCAAGCTGAAAATTACGAGGTTTTGTTCGCGGTGTAGTTCTGAACAGATTCATCTTTTCAATTTTTCGATTGGTTGATTTTTGGTGTCGGTTACGTTTTCCGGCGAGGTTGTTGAGTTTTCCGGCGAACTTGATTTCAGATTTATTTCACCCAGGGTTTGTTCGCGATTGGATTGTGAGTATTTTGGTGGTGGTTTCAAGTGTTAATTCGAAGAAACAAAGTTGTTATCGGCGTTTGAAATTTTCCGGCAGCCGTGGTTACTGTTCACCGCCGTGTTGTTCTTCATATTTTCTGGAAAAATCATCAATTTACCTTTATTTGCAGAAATCAAGCAAAATAGCCGTTTGCAGAGATAAATTCACGGTCAAAAGTTGTTACCTCGTGTTTGCAGAGATAAATTTCACGACCAGAATTTGTGACCTCGTGTTTGCCGAAGTATCTTCATGACCAGCAGCTTATACCCGCATTTGCCGAGTTAAATTCACGACCAAACCACCCAAACCCGTGTTTGCCGAGCTCACACTCAGCCAAATCCATCAACCAATCCAAAACAACACATTGCCGAGATTTTTGCTCGGCATCCAAGTCATTTCAGACTTAACCAAACCCAAACCCCTCATTTGCAGAGAAAATACCTCTGCAACCAATACAAGTGAAAGACTTAGAAATTTTCGATCAAAGTTTTTCCCATTTCAACACATTGCAGAGATATTATCTCGGCATCCTTTACATTTTACACTTAGAAATTTTTTCGACCAAGATTTTCTATTTGCCTAGCTCATTGCTCGGCAAACCATTCAAACAGAAAATTTCTCATTTTAACCATTTGCCGAGCAATAAGCTCGGCAAACAGTTCAAATAGAAAAAAAAAATTCAAGAATTTTTTTTAAGTCTTTTCCAAATCAATTTTATCACTTACCTTTTGTTGGTGTGAAATTTGTGAAAAACTTGTTTTGAAACCCCCATTTGCCGAGATAAATGCTCGGCAAATAGCACTTTTGGTTCTTCAAGAAGTTTTTTTGTTAACAGAGGTTGTGTTAATGTTTTGAGAGAACTTTTCCAGAAAGAGAGAGAGTATATGAATGTGGTTATTTGAATGAGAGTGAGAATAATTACTATTTTTTTTGGTAATCGGCTGTTTTGAGTGTCAAAAGAGAAAGACAGAAAAGAAAGAGTGATTTTTGTTTTGATTGCAAGAGAAAGAGAAAAATCAAGTGTCTTGTATTCAAAATAAAGTAAACCATCTCGTGAGTGAGAGAAAAGTTTTTTTTCTTAAAGGTACACACGTGATTTAAGAAAAGTGTTTCAAAAGTAGTGCATTTGAGCTGTCAAAGTGTATGTGGACATAACATATGACCAGATTCATAAGTTCAAATTTTAGTTTAAGAATATAATTGTTTCTTTCAAAAGCATATTGTTAGCTGTCTTTTGACTAGTTCCACCCGTGATTCTTTGAATTGTGTTGTTAATTGAGTTGTTTAATATTTGTCATACGCGTGCTGTCAAAAGTAAATTTGCGTCTGACAAAATTGTGTTAATATTTGTCATACGTGATTTTCAAAATTCTTTTTAATTGAAGTGCCCAATTTTATTTTTTATTATTTTTATTATTTTTTTTATTTTACATGTCATAATCCTTACATTTTGGAAGTATTTTAGGCTTAGATTGTTTTTAAGTCCATTAAGGTGAAATACTTTTGAGCCGTAAATATTTGTTTTTGGATTAAAAGTTTGTTTGGGCTAAGATTTACCAATACTTGTTATTTGGGCTTAAATTTGTTTCAGAACTTTATTTTGGAATTGTTAATTGTTGGGCTAACTTTTTAGGTTATTGTCTTAAGTTGTTCTTTTATTGGGCTGTCATCATGAGTACGTTTAAAATGCCACTTGCATACAAGATGAAACCAAGCAAAGAGTCGTATCGTATTCATGAAAGTCAAAAGTGTTCATGTTTTCGAGATTGTCTATGTGTTGTTCAAATGTTCAAAGAGGTTAAGGATATTTGCCAGAAATACAAATTACTTTGGGAAGAACATGAGAGATTTAAATCTGCTGACCATCACTTTACTAATGAACTCATTTTGAAATCAAAGATTTCCAAATTAAAAAATGAGTTGGACAATTCTCTCCAAGAGCTAAATCAAAATATTTTGGACAGTCAAATTAAAGAACTTGTTTGGCAACAAAAGACTTCTGAGCTTAACCAAGAGTTACAAAATAAGTCCACCATTTTTGAGAGCAAAGTTGAAGAAGAAAGAACAAATTTTTGTGCTCAAATCAAGTGTCTTGAAGACAAGTGTTTGCAACTTCAGTCAAACGAAACATCTTTGACAAAGAAAATTTCCGACCTTGAGATTGAATTGCAAACACAAACCAAATCTGTGAATTCTGACCTTCCTAAAGTCATGATTGATGTTTGTACTCAAACTAATTGTCCTATGTTTGTGAACTCTTCTGTGCAGACTGATTGTGATAAGGTTGAGACTGTTGTCACTTCTATTCAGACGGATCCTGATGTTCCAAAGAAAGTTTACACGGGTAAATCTTCAAAACCTTTTGAAAAAAAGGTGTCTCAGTTTACTAATTACTCCTTACAAAAGGGTAAGAAGTACACTAAGAAACCAAATTTTGATGGAACAACTACTTTAGTGTCTTTTCTATCATTTGAGGATAATTCTGGACATATTTCACAAGCAAAATCTCAATTGACTAAATCTAAATGGAAACCGATTTCAAAAGATAAGTCAGTTGAGTCAAAATCATTCAAATATTCTTTTTCGAAACTTTTTGATCTTGCAACAAAACCTGTGAAAGCAGTTGTGCAAAAAGTAAATGATTTTGATCCGAAAAATCATTTCTCAAATCAATCTCCCAAGATTGAAAGTTTTTCAAAGAAAGCAAATGATTTTTTACCGTTGCTTCCACGAAAACATTTTTCAACTAAACCACCGGGTTTTAGTTCTCCGTGGAATGCAACTTCAATTCATCAAATCGATGAGACTTACATTTGGTCATTCAAGAATTTAAAAACCATTGGACCCAATCTCAAATGGGTTCCAAAAGTGATTTCCAAGTGATTTGATGAATAGTGGCTTATGCACACTTCAGTGTATAACCCGTTCTAAAATCGTGTTTATAATTTCATAAAAAAAAAATATCATTTTCTTATTTTTGAAAAATCCAAAAAGATTTTCTCTTTTCATCTTATTGTTTATATACTTTGTCTTTTAGTTTCTCACAAAGTATTAGGATGAGATGCAAGGCATCGAACGCCTTTGTGTACTGTCTTTGTAGTCTCATTTTTAATGTTTGTGAGCAACTTTCAAATCTTTACTCACCCTTTATATGCAAAAACTTTGTTTATATCATGCATATATTTAGGGGGAGTTTGTTTATAAAACCAAAACTTCCAAGTGTTCAAACTCGTTTGTCATTTTCAAACACTTTGGATGTTTTTCAAACCATTTTCGATCAAATTCAAAGATGTTTGGTGTTAGATTTGCACATGAGAGGTTAGGCCACTCATAAATACTCCATGATCTTGTCATCGCCGATGAGATCTAACCACGGAGTTCAATTCTCTATTCTAGATTGTGAGGGTTTATGAGCGTGGTGATGATGTTTGTGCAAATAGGACATGAGGGAGTAGTCAAAAAGTGAGAGGTTACGGTGAAAAAGATGATGTGAGAAAGGGCTAAAAGAAATGAAAGCCCTCCCAAAATTCTCAAAAAGTCGGGTCAACACGTTCCTATCGGATTTCATATGTTGATTTCTTGATATTGAAGAAGACTTCATGGACCCATTGAAGCAATGCACATCTTTTCCTAACCACTCAAGTGTTTCTTAACAAATACTTGTTTTATTCTCACAGAGATTTTCACATTTCTATCGACTCTTCATTTGGAAGATGTTGATATTGAAAAAGGGAGACACTCTGCTCCGGTCCCCGACTTCATTTGATCACTTATTGAGTCTAGAGCGTACTTGATATATCTTTCATTTGACTAGGACACATCGAGTCTTTATATGTCTTTGTGACATTGCATATCTTTGTGATATTGCCGGAACATTCGTAGTGATATCATATTTTTGATATTCCACGATGGTCGAATGGAAATCCTACCAATGCTAACATCTTTTCCAACGTTGAACGTAGGTCTCACAATTTCATTTTATGAATTTGTTGAGTAAACGAGAAGTCTATGTGACCTCGGATTTATTTCCCAAAAGTCTTTGAGGATAGTAAGACATGGTCATCGAACGCCTTTGTGACACTGACCATGAATTACATTCTTTGAAGCAATCTATCGGTTGAAAAGCCATAGACCGAACCATTTAGAGATACGCTTTGTGCATTTCTCGATGATAATGGGAAGTCCTAAAAATAGTAATCATATTTTTAGGCCACACCATCAATCCTTTTGATTCTTGGTTGTGTTAACGGATCATTTTTATCCAGATTTCATTTCTCTTCACACAAACACAAAGAACACAAACACCCTATTAAAATCTTTTTCCAAAAAACGCAACCTCATATTCTAGTTCACCAATAGGTTCATTGGGAATTGGGAATTGGGTTGGGTTACTTTGCTTGTTTGTTGTTTGTTGTCATCTACCGTTTATGCTATCAATCATTATTGTATGATGAACACGTTATACATATTCATCATAAGGGGGAGAAATGATTAAATGATTGATAGATAGAGTTCAAGGTTTAGGTAGAATTTGATTGAGGATAATTCATAGTGTTTGGTTGTTCAAAGGATCGTTAGTCTAGGTGAAGAGAGTGAATAATTATCGTGATAAGTTGAAAGTTCTAAGATTGATTCGAGATCGAGAATATTCAAGATGATTTTAGCTTTGGAAAGTACATGGTCAATAACGGAAAGATTTGTTGGAAAAATGACCATTGTTTGATGATTTCGAGAGTTTGAGTTAGAATAATGTTTTGAGAGAAGACGAAAAGTTTGAGTTTAGATGAAGTTTATCCTTTTGTTGATACTTGGATAGTTAAGTTCGTTCATAGTTTGAAAGAGATTGTTCATTTGAGGGGGAGCAAGAGAAAACTCATGAATTGTTAAATATGCTCCGAAATGATTGTTTGTTTGAGGGGGAGCAAGAAAGTTGAAGATAATTCGTTTAGTTGATAAGTTGCTCCAAGAAAGAAATGTTTGTTTGAAGGGGAGCAAGTGTTAATTGATCAAAGGATCAAGGGCTCCAAGATGTTTATTGATTCAGAGACAAGTTAGACCAAGAATTGAAGTTTTAAAGACAAAATCAAATTTCCGCATTCTAAAACCAAACTTCCGCAATGCCAAGAGATTTCAAAGATAATCAAGCTTCCGCATCCAAAAGAATTCAAGGAATTCAAAGTCAAAACCAAGCTTCCGCATGCTACTCAAAGTTCAAGTTACTTCTCAAAGCAACATCAAGTTGAAATCAACACTCAAAATTTCAAGTTGTGAAAGCTCAAAAGCTATAAAGATTTCAAAGATGCTTCCAAAGTATTCAAAGTTGCAAGAGAAGATCAAGTTTTAGAAAGTCATCGTCAAGAATATATGTTTGTTGAGAAGATTCAAAGTCAAGGTTGATACAAGACGTTGAAGACAATGAGAAAGCTTCAAAGTCCAATCAACATTGAAGATTTTCAACAAATGGGCTCATCATGTTTATTTAAAGACCAAAGACGATGCAACATTTACAATTCAACACCAAGGGGGAGATTGTTAGAAATATAAAATGGTGTTAAATTGTAAATTAGTTATTGTGGAAGGAGTTTTAGTGTTAAGTAGATGAAATGTATAAATACTCCTTCCTTAAACCTTGTAACTAAGCTTTTGACATAATTACCATACTTACATCTCTCTAAACTTATACTTTCTTTCTCCTCCCTATCTTCTTCAACATCCCTCCACACACACTTCAAACACACACAAATACCTAAATCCACCATTAAACCTCAATTAAGCTCAAGTTTGATTATAACATAGTATCACAAAGGCCTTCGATAGCCTGGCGAGCAAGGATTATATGGACCTCCTCAACTGGAGAACTTCATCAGTGTCACTGACGCGTTCATAACAAAGTCTCCAGTTTCAAGGATTTAACATTCCCAGTTCGCTGATGAGATGTTTAAAGGTTTTCTCATCAAGAGGTTTTGTAAAAACATCAGCGAGCTGTTTGTCAGTGGGGATGAAATGAATTTCAATGTCTCCTTTCATAACATGATCACGAATAAAATGATACCTGACATCAATGTGTTTTGTCTTGGAGTGCATCACTGGGTTGTGAGATATGGCAATTGCACTGGTGTTGTCACAAAAGATTGGGGTCCTTGTATACTTCTGACCATAATCTAGTAACTGGTTCTTGATCCAGAGAATCTGGGCACAACAACTGGCCGCAGAAATGTACTCTGCTTCAGCAGTGGACATAGAGACTGACGTCTGCTTCTTGCTGGTCCAACTCACCAGTTTTCCTCCAAGGTAATGACAACCTACAGTGGTGGATTTCCTATCAATCTTACAACCTGCATGATCTGAATCTGAATAACCCATTAGATCTAACCCTGAGCCTTTGGGATACCAAAGACCAAGGCTAGGACACCCTTTCAGGTATCTGAAGATGCGCTTAACAGCATGCAAATGTGATTCTCTTGGGTTAGCCTGAAATCTGGCACATAGACATGTTGCAAACATTATATCTGGTCGACTGGCAGTTAAATACATCAGTGAATGAACCATACCACGGTATTCAGTTGTGTTCACTGGTTTGCCAGTTGGGTCAGAGTCCAAATTTAATGGTGCTGCAATAGGTGTGTTTTTGGATGGGATTGAATCATATTTGTATTTTCTTAACAAATCTCTGACATATTTTTCTTGGTTTATGAAAATTCCATTTTCAGTTTGCTTAATCTGAAGACCCAAGAAAAATGTTAATTCACCCATTAAACTCATTTCATACTCAGATGACATGATTTTAAAAAACTTTTTACACATTGCATCATCAGTTGAACCAAATATAATGTCATCAACATAAATTTGTACCAGTAGGATATTACCTTTTTCTTTCAAGATAAATAAGGTATTATCTATTGCACCTCTTTGAAAGCCATTATTGAGAAGATGTTTAGTTAGAGTATCATACCAGGCTCTTGGGGCTTGTCTAAGACCATACAATGCTTTGTTCAGTCTATATACCCAGTGAGGATGCTTCTCATTAATGAAGCCTGGAGTCTGCTTAACATACACTTCTTCTTCCAATGTTCCATTAAGGAACGCACTTTTGACATCCATCTGGAAGACTTTAAACTGCAGATGGGTTACATAAGCCAAGAATATTCTGATGGCTTCAAGTCTTGCAACTGGAGCAAAAGTCTCATCAAAGTCAACGCCCTCTGCTTGACAATAACCCTTGGCAACCAATCTGGATTTGTTTCTTACAACATTGCCATCTTCATCCATCTTGTTTCGGTAGACCCATCTTGTTCCAATGGGTTCTTTCTTCAACCCTGGTGGACAAGGAACAAGTTCCCATACATTGTTCCTTTCAAACTGGATGAGCTCTTCTTGCATAGCTTCCACCCAGCTTGGGTCTGCCATAGCCTCGTCAATCTTCTTCGGTTCAATCAGTGATAAGAAGGTGACGTTCAAGCATTGTTCACTTGTGGCTCTTCTAGTCTGAACCCCACTATTTGGATCTCCAACAATCTGTTCAACTGGATGTGCTGCAGTCCATTTAGTGTATTGACTAGGTTGATGAACAACAATATCAGTGCAAGTCACCAGGTGATCCTCTTCAGTTGTAGCAACTGGAGGAGGATCAGCCTAAACAACTTCAATATCCTCATCAGAGTCTATGAGGTCACGATTGGCATCATGAAATTCTTCATTGAAAGGCATTTCTTGAAGAACTGGTGAAGTTGGAGTTTGAACTGGTGCTGATATTGGAGTGACACGTACATCAGATCGAATCACCAGTTTCTGTGGTAGGTTGAAACTGATGGAGGGATAAAATGGAGTGTCACTGGTGGTTTCATTCTGAATAACTGGTTCCAGTTGAGTGTTACTGGAAACATTTTCTGGTGAAACAACTGACTGATGAACTTGGTCAGTTTCACCAAAATTTATTGGAACGACTGGAGATAAATCAAGGCTTGTGTCTTTTCACATAAACTGACCGGTTTTGGGTATGGCAAGCTGTTGCCACTGCTTCTGCCCAAAAACTGGTAGGAAGACCAGATTCAGATAGCATACTTCTGGCAGCTTCAATCAGTGTACGATTCTTTCTTTCAACCACACCATTTTGCTCTGGAGAGTGAGCTGAAGAGAAGTTCTGAGAGATGCCAGTGTCATTGCAGAAGGATTCAAGTACTTTGTTTTGAAATTCTGTACCATTATCACTTCTCAACTGACACACTTTGTGAGTATACTTGAGTTCAATTTTCTTGATGAGGGAGATGATTTCAGCAGGTGCATCACTCTTTGATCTAAGGAATACCACCCAACAGTATCTGGTGTATTCATCAACAACAACTAGAGTATATCGCTTTCCAGCTCTAGTTTGAACATTCACTGGACCAAAGAGATCCATATGAAGCATGTGAAGAGGTTCAGTGATGCTAAAGTTTTGCCTAGTTTTAAAACTGGCCCTTTTCTGCTTGCCCATCTCACACCCTGTACATGGCTTATCCTTTTTAAAGAAAACTGTAGGTATCCCATCTGCCAGTTGTTTTCGAGACAACTTATTGATATTTTTGAAATTAAGATGGGATAACCTTTTGTGCCACAACCAGTTGGTGTCCTCACCAGCTTTGACATAAAAACATTGCTCTTTTGGAGCAGGTTCCATGTCCATGATATACACATTTCCTTTTCTTGGTGCAACCATAACCACTTTCCAATCCTTGTTAAATATGGTGCCTTGTGCAACATCGAACAAAACACTGTAGCCGTCATCACAAAGTTGTCTGACACTGATCAGGTTATATTTCAAACCATTCACAAATGCAACTCTTTTGAATTCGACTTGTCCATTGTTGAGTACACCATATCCTTCAGTCTTTCCATTTTGATCATTACCAAACGTCACTGCCGTTCCATCTTGGACAGTGAAGTCTTCCAGCAGGGGCTTACATCCGGTCATAGTCCGGCCAGTAGCGCTGTCCAGATACCAGGTATTCTTCTTTCGATCGCCCTGCACACCCACAAAAATCATTAGTTATTTTTGTGAACCCATCTTTTCTTGATGGGTTCACTGGACTTCTCCCTAGAAGTCTCAGTTGACTCTGGTGGGTTTGAACTGGAGGCTGGATCTGGAGCTTTTTTATCAGCTCCAGGTCCAAGAGTAAAAACGATTGGTATTTGATACTTGTTTCCTTTTTCTTTTCAGATTTTGTTCCAGATGGAACATTCTTTTGTTTTTGTTTCAAAGGGGGTGAATTTTGTTTGACAACTGGAGAGGACGAGGTTCCCTCCAGATTTTTAATTCTGGCAGTACAACTTTGAACCTGCCTTGACAACTGTTGAAAGTGACTCTCCAGTTTCAACAAAATTTCTCTATCAGTAGGCGGTTGAACCTTGGACTTAGGTTCAACAGGGATCTTGGTCTTTTGAGTCTTGGGCTCTTTAGACTTTTGAGGTAAATGCTTATCACCAGCGGCCTTTTTAACTGGAGCTTTTGCCTGTTCAGCTCCAGATTTAACCTCAGTGGGGGTGGTCTCATTGGGTTCAGTTTTGACAATCTTAGGTTGATCATATGGAGTTTCAACCCTAAGAGCTGGAGGCAATGCATGAAGATCTGGTATAAGTGCTGCCATTTCCAGATCTCCAGATTTCCATGCATTTTTCTGGGCATCAATTGTTCTAGAAAATGCATCATAATTCTTTCCAGATGCCTTTACCCATGACTTGATAATCATTTGTTCTTTTTCATGATCAGATTTTAACTTTTGATTTTCAAGTTCTAAAGCCTCAATTTTCAAAACTGACTCCTTGAGAGACAACTGGACACTTTGTAAATAATTTAGTTGTGGTCTAACATTGTTTAGTTCAGTTAAGATAGTTTCTAGGTATCTTTCACTGTCTGCTCTAACAGTTTCCACAAATATTAAAACACCATTTAATGATTCAGCAAGGTCCAGTTTCAGTTCTGTGTCAACCTGGTTGTCATAATCACATACCCTTTTCAAAATGATGTCCACCCATCTTCCAGTGATAACATCATCTTTTGCCACATGTTGCTATTGATCTTCCAAGGCCATGAAACACATGTCCCTTATCTCTTCATCATCATCAGATGAGTCATCAGAGAGTTCTCATTTTTCTTCAGTCTTTGCCATCATGCACTTGTTCTTTTTCATGATCAGATTTTAACTTTTGATTTTCAAGTTCTAAAGCCTCAATTTTCAAAACTGACTCCTTGAGAGACAACTGGACACTTTGTAAATAATTTAGTTGTGGTCTAACATTGTTTAGTTCAGTTAAGATAGTTTCTAGGTATCTTTCACTGTCTGCTCTAACAGTTTCCACAAATATTAAAACACCATTTAATGATTCAGCAAGGTCCAGTTTCAGTTCTGTGTCAACCTGGTTGTCATAATCACATACCTTTTTCAAAATGATGTCCACCCATCTTCCAGTGATAACATCATCTTTTGCCACATGTTGCTGTTGATCTTCCAAGGCCATGAAACACATGTCCCTTATCTCTTCATCATCATCAGATGAGTCATCAGAGAGTTCTCATTTTTCTTCAGTCTTTGCCATCATGCACTTGTTCTTTTTCATGATCAGATTTTAACTTTTGATTTTCAAGTTCTAAAGCCTCAATTTTCAAAACTGACTCCTTGAGAGACAACTGGACACTTTGTAAATAATTTAGTTGTGGTCTAACATTGTTCAGTTCAGTTAAGATAGTTTCTAGGTATCTTTCACTGTCTGCTCTAACAGTTTCCACAAATATTAAAACACCATTTAATGATTCAGCAAGGTCCAGTTTCAGTTCTGTGTCAACCTGGTTGTCATAATCACATACCCTTTTCAAAATGATGTCCACCCATCTTCCAGTGATAACATCATCTTTTGCCACATGTTGCTGTTGATCTTCCAAGGCCATGAAACACATGTCCCTTATCTCTTCATCATCATCAGATGAGTCATCAGAGAGTTCCCATTTTTCTTCAGTCTTTGCCATCATGCACTTGTTCTTTTCATTTTATCTTTCAAGTGACAAGAGGGCAATCTGGGCCTTAAGCTTTTTGTATTTAGCTTTGTAGCTATCATCAGGCCTATTAAAATTAGGGACAGGGGGACCAGTTTGGTTGTTCATCTGACTAGATCTGCATTCCTTCATAAAGTGACCTTTCTTACCACACTTATAGCAGGTAAGATTGGCTTTATCCAGATAGTTGGAGCTGGAAGCGTTGTTGGAACCATTAAATGCTTAAACCTATTAAAGGTTTTAGCAATCATGGCTACCAGATCGTCATCATCAGTTTCATTACAACCATCACTGATTTCAGTGGTCAGGCCAGAGTTCAAGAAACTGTTCAACATCTCCTTCATAGAGTGTGACTGGACACTCTCAGCAGACATTAAAGCAGCACAAGGTCGCTCAGTTATAGTAGCAACCTTTGAACTCCGGGCATGGTTCATGGCATCCTGCTCAGCCACAAGTCTTGCAGCATTGTTATCTTCAGTGAATCTGAAGGCTCCATAGAGCGATGCAAGAGTGTGGTTGAGCAGGGTTTTACCTTGTCTTAAGACAAGAACCATGTTTTCCCATTTAGATGGAAGAATATCACAAAATTTCTCAAGAAGAATATCATTATCCTTCTCAACACCCAAGCCTCTCAATTGATTAATGAGGCTAGTAAACCTGGTGTAAGTACCAGTTAGACTTTCATTGGGTAAAGTAAAGAAGGATTCATACTTCTTGTTCAAAGCAACTTTTCTGGTGACAATAGTGTCATCACCTCTTTCAAACTGAATAACTAATTCTTCCCACATTTCCTTGGCACTGGGGAACAACACAAGTGTTGGAATTAAGTCTTCAGGAACAGCTGCAAGGATCATGTTTTTCAGTCTGGTATCAAGATCAACCAGTCTGCGATCCTCATCAGACCAATGGTCTTCGAGCTTTTCTCTAGAACCTCTTCTTCCAGTTGGATCTAGAAGAGGACTTACCCTAGAGGACATGAGTATATAGGGTCCATCCTTAAGGATTTTCACCATATATCTCTCTATCCCACCAAAATGCAAGAGCATTCTGGCCTTCCATGTACCAAAGGTCTCACTGTTCCCATCAAATTTAGGAACATGAGTGTTAGAATAATGTACATGGACATGGTTAGGGGCATTTAGAGGAGGAGGAGGATTGGTATTCACATTTTGATTAACGTTTTGATTAGGTGGTGTACCAGGTGGAACATTGAAATTAATATTTTCAACATTTGGACCAGAAACATTCTCACCTTCAGTAGTAGACATCTAAGCAGATCTAGGCAAGTATATTAGCCTTCTGCTCTGATACCACTTGTAAGTCACAACTCAATAGATAGTACTAACTGAAGACACCTCTATGTCAATGGTGAGATACTTTGCAATATACACACTGTATCTGGAGACGACCAGTTGCAGTGTGTGATATACTAGGTTAATCTGGAGGTTTACTTATTAAGGTGACAACAATAAATAAGTAAAGACAATGCAATAAAGTAAGTACTTGTAAAGTAAAATGGTGAGATGATATGTATTTTTCAAGTGTAATTTATTTATTAACTTTAAATAAATTACAAGGTTATTGCGGAACCAAGATAATACAAGTATGTAAATATCCTAACAACCTATGAAATACAATCGATCTAATACTTGGAAATTCTCTAAACAATCGAAACACTTAAAGTTGTGAAATGTTCCTTTTTGCGATTGAGAGAATATTTCACAAGTTCACCAATAATATTGCAGGTTTGCAAAGTTGTTTCTTGGTTGTGCAAAGACCTCTATTTATAAGCAAAGTTGACATTGGGATGTCAACTTTGGCCGTACAAATATGGTTGAGAGCATTTAAGGAATAACATTTAATTCCTTAAAATGCTAGATAAAGTTATGACATAAAGTCACTTTATCCAACCTGCTTTATGTACCTTTTGTACTTTATACATAGATAAATCCTTTTATCCGTGTAATAGCACATAAAGTACAAAGGTCTTTTCCTCGTAATCAGTGTAAAGCTTTGTAAGTGCTTTACACCAGTGTTCTCCAGTTTCTATCTGAATAGAATGTCAACTGGGCTTCGCTGCCATTGTCATTCTCTATCTTCCACTTGTTGTCTTCGACTTCAAATGGAATGTTCTTCAGGTCAGATCTCAACTGGAGGAAGTCTTCAGTTGCGTTAACTGTACGTTGCAACTGGACTTCAATATATTTCTGGACATTTTCTTCAGGTCTCCAGATGCAACTGGAGACTGGCCAGTTTATCAGTAAACTGGTCCTAACAATTTTCCATAATTATATCATTAAATTAATTACTTTCTATAATTATAAAATATAGACAATTATTTTCCATAATTAATAGACTATATTTAAATTTATATAATTAAATTTAATTTAAAAAAGTTATAAAAGATATATGACATCAGCATTTTGATCTAATAGCTCTAATTTAAAGTTGAGTTTTATCCAAAGGTCCAAACTTCTTCATTTTGGGATTAAGGTTTCTCTTTTATATATATTTAAAAATATTAATAAATTAAAAAAAATTAATGTAAATATATTAAGATTTTAAAAGTAATTGTAATATTACCTTTTCTTGAAGTTTTTTAGTAGTTGTCATGACGAATATAAGAAAAATAAAACATGTAAAAATATAATTCATTAGGATAACTTTTATATTCTAATTGAAATATTTATGACACATATAACATTGTCATATTTTAATTGACATATTTCTAAAAGTGTAAGATAAGAATGTGATACACCCTGTGTAACAATAAAACAAATAAATTGATAATGACCTATTATTACTTTTTAATATTCATAAATCGCTAAGTATGTCACAATTAACAACTCTGATAGACACATTATGATTTTGTAATATTCATATATCGCTAAGCGTGTCACAATTAACAACTCTGATAGACACATTATGATTTGGGTAAGTTTGTTGGTCGGGCCATTTACTGCGAACTTCTTCATCTATGGGATAAATCCTCTGGGGAGCTATCTAGTTTCACTACTACAAAATTGGGTATTGGTATATGCCTATTTTAAAAGGCTGACAACAAAAATGTGTAAAACTGAAAGAAAAAAAATGGAAAATTTGACACGGTTAAAATAAAAAAACCTGTAAGAAAGTGGATCCACATATTTTGACACGGTCACCTTTATAAACCATGTAAGAAAGTACAGAGGTTTGAACTTGAAATACACGATCTAACCTACCAAATTTCTTATTCATTCAATCATACCTCACCTACCACTTTTCTTATCCATAACTTCAGTTAATTATTTTTACTTTTTCTTTCTTTTTGCTTTTATTCATTGTAGTTTCTCCTTTTTGTAGTATCTTACTTCAAGTTTGTTGCATTGTGGAAACAAATTTTAATCGGGTAATGATTTTTTCATTTCTCTCAAAATTTTGTCTTTTTTAATAGTACATTATATTATCTTTAATGGGTTTTGATCATTTGAAAACTAAAATTTTCGTGAAAACTAGAAAACTGGCCAAAACATACTGTGATCTGAATTTAACACAATGTGTTTATAATTTTTTTTAGAAAACACATTGTGTTAAGTTCATATCACAGTGTGTTTGAACAATTTTAGGATTTTTACGCGCTATCAAAAACACACTGTGATTTAAAACTTAACACAATGTGTTTTTGGATTACACAATAATAACACACATTGTGTTTTTAAAAAACACAATTAAAACACATTGTGTTAAATTCAGATCACAGTGTGTTTTGCCCAGTTTTCTAATTTTCACAGAAATTTTAGTTTTCAAATGAACATTTCACTATCTTTAATATACTAAAACACAGTTGCTCTAATAACTTATTAACCAATCACAACTCTCGATTTCCTAAAGTTGACCTTTGTTTTCAACTTTGACTTTAATTTACATATCTTTGTTTTTCATCACAAAGTTACACTTTTTAACCAATAATTAGTATAAAATAAATAAAGAATAATAACTTATATATATCCAATAATATAATAGCTAATATATATCCAGTGGAATAATAGCTAATATATATCTTAATCGTTTTATCATTAAATATACCTAGATTATATCCCGCGTAATACGCGGATAAACATATATAACAAATAAAATATTAATGTTTCATGATATTGTATATGAAAAATTGTAAATAAAAGGTATTGAAAAACAATAATGTTTTATTTGCTTATAACATAGGGCAAATATGTTACAAACATAGGGCTTTAAATTCTATGCATCATTATGAAGATGGTGAAAGATATAGGGATCGTAAGTTTTTAAAACTTGTAATTATATTTACTTGTCTATTAATAGCTTTTTTTGCATCTAACAGTTCTATGAAAAAAAAATTAACCATAACTATTAATATATTTAAATTCATATATGGAAGCTAAGTATTAGGGGTGAGAAAAAACGGAACCAACAACCAAATAAACCAACCGAATAATTCAAACCGAAAAAACCAAAAATTGTTTTTTTTTTATTTTCTGAAAACCAAAGTTATGATTCAGTTTTGGATTCATATGAAAAACTGAACCAACCAAACCAAAACAAATGTATATATTGTTTATTTTATTTTATATTTTTACCATTTTATTAATTTAACAAACATAAATAAAAAATGTTGAAAAATGGTGATGTTGTCATTTTTTATCTTTTGATTATTCTAGACACCGTATACATAGCAAAAATATCTTTTATTTAAATATTATAAGATATTAACTATGTAAAATTTAATACTTATATGAGTTATAACTATAACCAATATTTGTTATGTTAAGTGATAAAAAGATATATAAAGTTATAATTTGAAATAACAAGAGTGATTTTAAACAAGATAATATAATTTAGAAATTATTTTTGTAAGTCCCAACTCAATAGATGGTACTAACTGAAGACACCTCTATGTCGATGGTGAGATACTTTGCAATATACACACTGTATCTGGAGACGACCAGTTGCAGTGTGTGATATACCAGGTTAATCTGGAGGTTTACTTATTAAGGTGACAACAATAAATAAGTAAAGACAATGCAATAAAGTAAGTACTTGTAAAGTAAAATGGTGAGATGATATGTATTTTTCAAGTGTAATTTATTTATTAACTTTAAATAAATTACAAGGTTGTTGCGGAACCAAGATAATACAAGTATGTAAATATCCTAACAACCTATGAAATACAATCGATCTAATACATGGAAATTCTATAAACAATCGAAACACTTAAAGTTGTGAAATGTTCCTTTTTGCGATTGAGAGAATATTGCACAAGTTCACCAAGAATATTGTAGGTTTGCAAAGTTGTTTCTTGGTTGTGCAAAGACCTCTATTTATAGGCAAAGTTGACATTGGGATGTCAACTTTGGCCCTACAAATATGGTTGAGAGCATTTAAGGAATATCATTTAATTCCTTAAAATGCTAGATAAAGTTATGACATAAAGTCACTTTATCCAACCTGCTTTATGTACCTTTTTTACTTTATACATAGATAAATCCTTTTATCCGTGTAATAGCACATAAAGCACAAAGGTCTTTTCCTCGTAATCAGTGTAAAGCTTTGTAAGTGCTTTACACCAGTGTTCTCCAGTTTCTATCTGAATATAATGTCAACTGGGCTTCGCTGCCATTGTCATTCTCTATCTTCCACTTGTTGTCTTCGACTTCAAATGGAATGTTCTTCAGGTCAGATCTCAACTGGAGGAAGTCTTCAGTTGCGTTAACTGTACGTTGCAACTGGACTTCAATATATTTCTGGACATTTTCTTCAGGTCTCCAGATGCAACTGGAGACTGGCCAGTTTATCAGTAAACTGGTCCTAACAAATTCCCCCTAAATGTCCTGAAATATTGCCAAGTCTTTTCCAGTTCTTGTATCTGTACAAGTATGAACTGAAAGGACTTGTTTGACTAAATCTATCTAAATTTTCCAAGGCATTTTTATAGATCAATAAATGTCTTGGGTTTTTCTTTTGAGTTTGTTAGATTTAATCTGTTATCTACCTTGTGGTTAGATTTTACAAGGATAAAGTCACATTGATGTGACTTGTCAACCTTTTAACCAACCACCTCTACACACGTATTGTACTTTTATCAATAGACAAATGGATTGTCCGGGTAAAAGTGTGTAAAGGCATAAAGTCAATTCCTCGTAGTCAGTGTTCAGACTTGTAAGGTCTAGAACATTGTCAAGGCTCCAGTCGGGAGATCTGGTAAGACTGTCAGTGGGCTCCACTGCTTGTCAGTCTTCTTTCTTCAAACTTCAGTCTTTTACTTCAGTGAGAATGTCTTCAGTAGAAACAATCTTGACTGGAGTGAAGTCCAGTGAACAAATCTGGTGAGATCCAGATTCCTGTACAAGTAAATAGTTCACTGGCCTTCTCATAAATTCTGAACAAATCTTCAGTAGGCTCCAGTCTTCAAGTCTGGAGCGAGTCCAGTAAATCTGGACCTAACAAATTCCCCCTATTTGTTTAGAAATTATGCAAGGTTTTTCAAGCTTCTATCTATACAATTATATGCTTGAAGAAACACTTGAATTTTTACTAAGTCTATTTTTGAGTTACTGGAAAACACTTTATAGATCATCAGTGTTCCAGTTTATACATTTTAATTTGATTAGACTTAATCTGATCAATTACTAGTGAAAAATAAAGTTTGCAACTTATATTTACAGACATCAACTGATAAAGAGTTACAACTTCATTTAATATAATACAAGTACAAGTAAAATGATAAGAGTCAGTCCCTTCTCTTTTGAATATGTCCAGAAGCTTCTTCAGTGGCCTTTCTCTTGGGTGAAGGTGAGGATGGTACAGAATCTGCTGGTCGCATACCCAGAACAACTTCCATCTGTTGCTTCCTTTTCCAAGCATTTTCAATCCTCTTCAAAAATGCTTTAACATCTGCAGATATATCAGATTTCCCCCTGAATGTCAAGCCTATCTCCTTCAGTTCAGACCACCCAAAAGCCTTAACTGAAGTGTTCTTCCTTTCATCCTGAAACCCTCCTTCTCTGGTAAGCTTAACATGAAATTTTGACATACCTTCATGGTTCTCAGCAAGCTTAACCTCTGCACCAATGATCTTTCTGACATCAGCCCTGTATTTCAACATATCTTCGTACTTGGCTTTCTGCTTTGCAATCTGGACCATGTGTTCAGTCTCCTTAGATACTTTCCTTTGTTCAACAAATTTTTGCAATTCTGCCTTGTTTATTCTTTTGGAAATGTCTAAGGGAATGAAGGTACTGAGATCTGCATCTCTGGAGGCCTTGGTTTGTCTGGCAGGAACCTTGGGCAAACCATTTATTTTCTTCCTGTATTCATTCTCCAGAGCAGCAGCATTCTTTCTAACTTGTTTCTGGAGGTTCACCAACTCCTCCTTCCTCTGGGCAATCAAGTCCAGCACACTTACACCATATGTTTCAGAATCATATATCTGCTCTTCTTGTGAGTATCTGGAGCGAGTGTGAACATCATCCATGATATCCAGACATTGATGCACTCTGGGATCTTCCTTCATCTTTTTATATACATCCACGTGAATGCCCAATCTGCCAGCATTGTAAGAATCCAGAGTCCCCATATTTGCCATCTCCATTTTGTGGGCTAGTAGTTCATCTTTTTGATTTTTCTTCCACATTTTTATCATGATGCATTCCTGCTCCAGTCTTTTTGAGTTGTCATTATCCACACTGGGGAAAGTGCTATCCATCTCTTCAATTTCCCCGCCAGACACCACATGCTTTTGTCTGACCCTTTTTAAAGTGGTTGGGATGTCTGGGAAGGCTTCAAACTGGGGTTCACTGGCATCAGTACCAGCATCTTCTTCCTGCACAATGGCTTTAGTGCCAAGTGCTTCTTGTGATTCTTGTGCACTGGCATCAGTACCAGGCACTTTCTTTTCAACTTCAATATTTTTCTTTTCAACATTGGCTTTAGTGGCAGCAGCTTTCTCCAAAACACCAGATTTTTCCCCCTTGGAATTATCTCCAGTCTTTGACTCTAGATGATTCCATATTTTACCAAGTGTATGTCTGTCAGAAGACCCAAAGGTTCTTCCTGCCACTGGAGAGGTAATATTGACAGTATTTCTGAGAGCCACCACTTCCTTCTTAACAATTTCAAGTTCTTGAGGCAAGTGAATGGGCAGCTCAGTATTTATCATTTTCACCACTTGTGGTAACAACCCATCTTGTAAACTTCGAAGAACAGACCCAGAAATCTCTGCAGTGATCTCTTTCAGCATATCTGCCCTAAACTTTCTGGCAACTTCATCACTAATACTGCTGACAACAGAATTCAGGTCTAGGGTTGGCCTTCTTTCAACATTGCTTATCCTGGTGGTCAACTTCTGAACCTCTTCTGTTAGACTGGACAATGGTTGAACAATTTCTGCTTTAATTGCAGTCTGAACAGAAGTCACCAGTGTTTCCTCCAAGCCCTGGACTGCCACTTTGATGTTTTCAGAGTTTTGATTGGTGGCCAGTACAAGCTCATTCAACTTCTCAAAAACAAGTTTTTCATTACCAGCAAAGAGGTTCATTTCTGATGCAAGATTATTCGATAAAAGAGATTTAAAATCAGAAACAACCTGAGAAGAAGACTAGAGTGATCTCTCCAGGTCCGCCACCTTAATCAAAAGGCCTTGGACCTCGGCTGAAGAAGAAGTGGAGAGACCACTGGGAGGAGCAAGTTGTGAAGCCATTCTGGTGATCAAAGGAACTCGTGCCTGGACTCCTTCAGTTGATGTTTCAGTTGTTCTTACAGTAGAGTCCAGTACACTAGGAGAGTCCAATGGTGCTTCAAGTGGTGGTGGTTGATCTGATGAAATCTGGAGTGAACTTGGTGAAATAATTGAAGTGTTTTGCGGATTTAAAGGTGGTGGTGATGCATTTAAAGATTCTGGTGGTGGTGGCATTTCTATAGAGATAAGTGGGGTGACTGAAGCAACAACATTTTCTACTTCATCACCCAGAAAATTCATATCTACATCAAAACTGTTACCTTCAGACATGGGTGATTCAACTTCATCATATACAAGATTTTCAGCTTCAGTTTGATCACCATCATTCTGATCACCAATCATCTGATCTGCAACCTCTCTATTCAAATCAATCTGAGCATTCTCCTCCAAATTTCCCTGCTCAATAACTTGTTCGACATTTTCCTCCTGCTCAACGTTTTGTACAATATTTTCCTCCTGCTTAACTATTAAAGACCCATCCGCATTCATTATATCGCCAGCCGAAGAAGTTGAGACTGGAATTACTAAAGGTGAGGCTCTAGTAACCCCAGTCTGTGCATGAGTTGTGTCAGAAATTTGGCTAACTTCAAGTGATTGTGCTGACACGGACTCTATTGAGGGTTGGGCTGACCCTCTATTTTCTTCACCACTCCCACTTACAAGAACATTGGGAGTGGCTGCTTGCATATTTTCCCTTGAGACATCTCCAGAATTCTGTTGGGAGGATTCTGGATGGCTAGATTGGGTTCTACTGGAGGTTACCGGAACTCCTCTTCTCCTAAGACGTCTGGTTGTATTTCTTGGTCTGGTTGGAGGGTTTGGTAGTACAATTTCAACATTCTGTTGTGGGTCAGGAGCCACCTTGGTTACTGGTGGCACCACTTCAGCATTGAGGACTCAAGTAGGTCCCTCATTATTTTGAGGCCTGCCTGGAGCCTCTCCTGACTCATCTGGTGATGATGCATCAGTTTCTTCCCTTTGAAAATTTGTGATCATGACCTGAGGTATATTTACCTCATTTGCAGAAGATTTAAGATTGGTCATATCACGTATATATTCACAAACTGAAAAATGAGTGGTTTCGAAATCATACTGGTTACCCAGAGCTCTTTTAAAAATAAGTGAAAGAAAACGAATATAAGGTATAAATGATTTTCTACCTTTCACTTTAAGACGCTCTACCAGATCATCAAAAAAAATTTGTGCGAAATCCACTCTGTATCCAAACCAGAGGCAGTAAGCAATCTGGAGGTGTGTCTGATTTATCTGGTCAAGTCCTCCAGAGCTCCCTCCCAAACACTCAACTATGTGAGTGAAAAAGTATCTCCATGAGTCTGTCAGCTTACTCATGTAGATTGTTCCCTTTCTGGATAGCTGGCCATGCTCATCCAGAATATCTGTGTGCCCCATCAATCTACACACTTCCCTTGTATTTATGCCAGTGGGAAGTTCAACAGGCATCTCATTTTGTGAAAAATAATCTAATTGAAGGGTAGATCGGAGTGTATCAATAGTGAAAGCCAAGGGTCTGGTTCCTTGCTTTAGTGTATAAGAAATTGAGGAAGTTGATTCAACATACTCTGCTGTGTACCAAAATTCACACAGATAATCATGGTACATTTTCCCAGGATTTAGGGTTAGGGCACCATATAAAGGGCATGAAAGAAAGAAAGTATTCAATATTCCAATGATGGATTGGGCCTCATGAACACTGGAAAGAGAGAGTTTGGCCATCCAGTTGTTCATATTGATACGAATGGCATCTGCTCCAAGAAATATATGCTCCGCCCTTTTCACAGCGGCGACATGAGCATAGGTAGCAGAGAGAAGATTTTTCATTGAGTTTGATTGTCTAGGAGCCATTGTATTTTTGGTAAAAATATATAAAAATGAGACTGTTGATGAGGATTTATGAAGAAAGCGAGTGATGAATTGAGAATGATTGGAAATTGAATGAAGAAAGGAGTAAATGATTTTCAAGATGAAAAACTGAAAGTGAAAGTAAATATGGGTATTTATAGAGGAGAGAGAAAATGGAATTCAAAAAGATTTATTTCAAATTTATTCAAAATGATTTTGATCGGTTTTGAAATCCGCATTTAATGCATCCCATCACACATAAATGTATGACGGTTGACAGCCCACAAAAAATAACCAACTTGCACTTTTTGTATTGTAACATCCGTGAGTTTTGACTCGTTGACTTTACATGTAAAATGACTAACAATTTAGATAAATGAAGTTGTCGGGTCGTTTTGGTGATTTAATGACAATGTGGAACTATTTGGGTCGTTTCGTGAATTTAATGACATTGTGTGTTTCGAGTCGATAACACGTTTTGATGGGTGTTTAAATGTGTAACGATTGTATTTTGGCGGGAGAAGAGAAGCGGGTCGGCCCGTGGGTAGTCCATGACCCACCAGCCACCAATGACCCATCCTCCCCCTTATCCTTCCCTTCCCCTCTCATTTTCTATCTTCTCTTTTCTTTCTTTCTCTTTTCTCTCTAAGTAAAAAGCAAGACCAAACATCTCCTCTCTTCATTTCTCTAGCATCATTTGGCGTTTTGGAACTAGTTTAACTCGAGAATCATCACCGTCTTCATCTCTTTGTCACCACATCGAAGAATCAAAGTCATAGTGCAAGGTTTTACCCATTTTGACCTAATTTCGGGTTCTAGCTCAAAGAGAAGTTTTGGTGAGTCTAATTCATCCCATTTACTCCTACTTATGTTTGTTTATGCATTTCTAGTCATCTTGAACAATTTCGAGCCACGAATCGAGTCGAAACTCGTTTTAGGTCAAGTTAGGGTTTTGGTTAGGGTTTTGAACGACTTTGGGCGATTTTGGTGTTATGAATGGGTTTTGTGGAATGGGTTAAGTGTTATTAGGTGTAATAATGTGTATTCATACTTCAAAATAAGTTTCAAGTTCATACAAATCGTTTTGGAGGTCGTTGGATCGTTTTCGGGTGTGTTTGGGTCGTTTTTGCTGCACTTGCAGCTGCTGGTTCTGATCTGCAGGTTGTCCCACTGCGGCGCAGTGGGAGGGCATAGTCCCCACTGCGGCGCAGTGGATTCCCTCGGCCATTTTTGCTCCTTAGCCCACTGCGGCGCAGTGGGCATGGTTTTGGCTCACTGCGGCGCAGTGGATACTTTCGGGGAGATTTTGCGCGTCAGTTTTCAAACGTTAATAACTTTTGATCCGTAAGTCCAAATGAGTCATATGACCTATCGTTGGAATCGTAAGAGAGTCTAGTTTCACGTGGTAACCTTCATTTTGTACGAATCTTAGTGCATTTCTAAAAATGTCTAGTCAAAGTGTCTCGTTCTTAACCGGTAAGGTTGTAGAAGCGTTTATGGGTTGGCGACTCGACTTAAACTTGCTAAACCAACTTGTTTATGATTATAGATTTGACATTATGATATATGGCATGATTTGATAGGTTGTGGACGTGTGGGGCCCAACACTCGCTATTAATCTTTCATTTACTCGACTTAAGCTTCTTTGCCGATCAAGGTGAGTTTCGTAGCTCCCTACTCAATAGAGATTCGGGCTGAAAAGTGTACATATACGTGTTGTGTGTTTGTTTGGCCGACTTGATTTCCTGTCTAGTTAATTTCTGATTGATTGCCGTTTAGTAGATAGTTATGATTGATCGTGTGATGATTTACGACTGTGTTTGTGTTATTGTAACTCTTTAGGGTAGAAGTACATACATTGAGGTCGGCTTTACTTTCAAAGAGTTTTAGGTGTGGTGGGAAGGCTGCGGACGACCCTATACATAAGCATCTAGAACCTGATGAAAGTAAAACCCTCCGAAATGAATGTACGTATTGTTTAGAGGAATTGATGGATGTTGAGAATGTGTGGATATTCATATACGTTTTGTTATACTTGACTTGTGCGGTGCACACTCAAACATACTGTTATTGTTGCGTTGATGACGTTATTGATTCGCATTTGATATGCATTATGGTCTTACATGCGTATGACACATGATCTGACGTTAATAATTCGCGTACTCAGTTATTATACGAAATTGCTTACCCTTATGAACTCGTAATGGTTTGATATTGTGATTAGGATAGTGGTACATACACGGAAGGTGATGATACCTTTAATGAATTGTAGATGTGGTGGGAAGGCTGCGGGTGACCCTATATATAAGCATCTATAATTCCTTAAATGTAAAGTCATATGAAATGTATGTGCATTGTAGTCTGATTGATTTGGGATGCGACGGCGCTGTGATTGAGATTGATGAGACGGTTCAATTCGTTTGATTGACTTAGTTAAGTTGTGAAGTATATTTATTATTATTATTATTATTACTGCTAGGATAGACGTGCATACATGGAAGTCGGTTATGCCTTCGTTGGGTTCTAGATGTGGTGGGAAGGCTGCGGGTGACCCTATATATAAGCATCTAGGATTCGAAGAAAGTAGAACCCTCCTAAATGTATGTGCGTATAGTTTACTTTAGTTTGATGATTTATGGACTTGTGATGTATGGATGTTGTGTATAAATCCCACTGAAGAGGATATGACTTAGGTTATGTATCTATCCCACTGAAGAGGATATGATGTTTATATGAATCCCACTGAAGAGGATAAATCCCACTGAAGAGGATATATTGTATATGAATCCCACTGAAGAGGATATGTTGTATATCAATCCCACTGAAGAGGATATGATACCTGTTTTGAGTTGATAATTATATACATTACTTGAGTATAATGTTATTTCGCGTTTTACTTGTTTTGTGTATCTCGTCGTGGATATGGTTGTGTTGTTCATAGAGGCTCACTGTAAGTCATGTTTTGCCTCTACTCGTATATTATGATTGTTGACGATGGTTTCTAATGGACCATTACTACGAACTCACCAACCTCGTGTTGACTATGCTTAGTACACTTTTCAGGTAACCAGGTTATCCAGGGCGTGGAGTTTGATTTGTTTGCTTGCTGTTGAACCCGGACTGGACTTATATGGATCAAGGATCCATTTGCCTTATGTTGCATTGTATTTAGGATTGATAGCTTTCTTTTGATGTCGCTTTGTAAATTTGGATGATTACTTGCTTCCGTTATATTTTGTTACTTGTTTCTTTTATTGTAAGGATTCACTGAATCCTTTATTTGCATTTAGTTCATGTTCTACATAAATTCCACCTTGTGCTATATGATTTCCGTGATATTCTGAGCCTTGGCTTGGGGTGTTACATGTATCCAAGGTAAAGTTTCCATTATTAAGTTTGAAAAATTACATGCCACGTAGGATATACAGTAAAAGTCCATTCAAAAGGTTTGCTTACGTGGCACGCACAAAGACCAAGTATTAAAATATTATGATTAACATATCATGACTCATTTCAGTGCATCTGGAGGTTGACTGGACACTCCAGTATCACTGGTGGATTAGGCCAGTGAAGCATGCACTGATGGTACACTGGAGGGACACTCCAGTAATGTACCAGATAGCCTCAAACATGCACATCAACTAATTCAAAGACAAGTGAGAGGGACACATTTACAAGGAGACCGAAGTTACCTTAAACATGCACGTCAACCTATCTAAGTACCAGTGAGAGGGACACATTTACAAGGTACCAGTGATATTTTCCATAAAATTTGTTCAGTGAGAAAATAAATTCCCCCTGAAATTAAAAAAAAATTTAAGGACAAAAATATATGGTCAGAGTCTTCCCCCTGAATGGTGATCCATAAATCTATTAATGCAAAGATAGTATCACAAAGGCGTTCGATAGCTAAGCTGGTATAGATTTATAAATCTGGAAATCAAGAACCCTGCCAGTGTCACAAAGGCGTTCATAACAAGGTTCCAGATTAAGGGTTCAACATTCCCAACTCACTAACAAGATATTCAAATGTTTTTACATCCAGTGGTTTAGTAAAAATGTCAGCGAGTTGTTTGTCAGTGGGAATAAAATGGAGTTCAATGTTACCTTTCATAATATTATCACGAATAAAATGATACCTGAGATCAATGTGCTTTGTCTTTGAGTGCATGACTGGATTGTTTGAGATAGCAATGACACTGGTATTATCACAAAATATAGGAGTTTTTGAATATTTAATACCATAATCAAGCAACTGGTTCTTCATCCAGAGTATCTGAGCACAACAACTGGCTGCAGACACGTATTCAGCTTCGGCAGTTGACAAATAAACTGAAGTTTGCTTCTTACTGGTCCAGCTGACCAGTTTGCCACCAAGGAAATGACATCCACCAGTAGTGGATTTTCTGTCTATCTTACAACCTGCATGATCTGAATCTGAATAACCCATTAGATCCATGCCTGAGCCTTTGGGATACCAAAGGCCCAAACTGGGGACACCCTTAAGGTACTTCAGTATGCGCTTTACAGCAAGCATGAGATTCTTTTGGATTAGACTGATATCTGGCACACAAACATGTTGAAAACATAATATATGGTCTACTAGCAGTTAAATACATCAGTGAACCAACCATGCCTCTATAGACAGTGATGTTCACTGGTTTTCCATCAGGATCTGAGTCCAGTGTTAGTGGTGCAGAAATTGGAGTGGGTTTAGATGGTGAAGAGTTCATATCATATTTCTTTAAAAGATCTCTAACATATTTCTCTTGATTAATAAAAATACCATCGCTCGTTTGTTTAATCTGGAGTCCTAGAAAATATGTTAATTCACCCATTAAACTCATCTCATATTCAGAAGACATTATTTTAGAAAATTTCTTGCACATGTTTTCATCAGTAGACCCAAAAATAATATCATCAACATAAATTTGTACCAGCAGAATATTACCTTTTTCACGAAGAATAAATAAGGTATTGCCAATTACACCTCTTTGAAAATCATTTTTCAATAAGTGTCTAGTCAGAGTGTCATACCAGGCACGTGGGGCTTGTCTGAGACCATAAAGTGCTTTGTCCAGACGATATACCCAGTGAGTATGCTTTTCATCAACGAAACCTGGTGGTTGTCTGACATAAACTTCTTCTTCCAGTTTTCCATTCAAAAAGGCACTCTTTACATCCATCTGGTAGACCTTGAATTGATGATGAGCAGCGAATGCTAAGAATATTCTGATCGCTTCAAGTCTAGCCACTAGAGCAAATGATTCATCAAAATCAACATCTGATTGGCAATACCCCTGGGCAACCAATCTGGCCTTGTTTCTGATAACATGACCATCTTCATCTACCTTGTTTCTGAAGACCCATCTGGTTCCAATTGGTTCTTTCTTGCCAACTGGAAAAGGAACCAGGTTCCAAACGTTATTCCTTTCAAACTGGTGAAGCTCTTCTTGCATAGCTATCACCCAGCTTGGATCTTCTATAGCCACGTCAATCTTCTTCGGTTCAATCAGTGATAAGAAGCTGACATACAGACATTGGTCACTGGAGGCTCTTCTGGTCTGAACCCCTCTACTGGAGTCTCCTATGATCTGATCGATAGGATGAGCTTTTGTCCACCTAGAGTATTGACCAGGATTGTTATGAATAACAATATCAGTGCAAGAATTCAGTTGAGTCTCCTCTGGTGTTGTTTCAGGAGGAGGATCTTCCCAGACTACTTCAACTTCTTCATCTGAATCATTAAGATCACGATTTGCATCATGAAATTCTTCATTTGAAGGCATTTCTGGTATAATTTCAACTGATACTTATACTGGAGAAGTAGTACGAACATCTGATCCAATAGTAAGTTCAGAGGGTAGTTTGAAACTTATCGAAGGATAGAAAGGTGTACTATTGGGAGGTTTCTTCTTTTGAACTAGTTCCAAGTCAGAATGACTGGAAACATCTTCAGGTGAATCTTTGCAGTTGATGGGATCAGATTCACAGAAGATAATTGGATTTTCTGGGGGAGAATCAAGGACTGGCTTTTTATTGATTGCATTATTTGATTCATTAAATGTGACATGTATTGGCTCTTGAACCTTCTCCAGTCTATTGTTGTAGACTCTGAAGGCCTTGCGAATGACTGAATAGCCTAAGATATACCCTTCATCAGCTTTGGCATCGAATTTGCCTAACTGACTGGAGTCGTTCAGAATGTAAATTGGACATCCAAAAACGTGGAAATAACCAACATTTGGTTTTCTATTTCTTAAAACTTCATATGCTGTCTTCTTGTGTCTTTTGATGTAAACAAACTTGTTCTGGGTGTGGCAAGCAGTAGCAATTGCCTCAGCCCAGAAACTGGTGGGAAGACCAGATTCAGCCAGCATACTCCTGGCAACTTCTATCACCGTTCGATTCTTTCTTTCTACAACTCCATTCTGCTCTGGAGTTCTCACTGAAGAGAAGTTCTGGGAGATGCCAGTGTCAGTACAGAATGACTCCAGAGTTTCATTCTGGAATTTTGTTCCATTGTCACTTCTTAACTGACACACCTTTCGCTTATGCTTGAGTTCAATTTGCTTGATAAGAGTGATGATTTCAGCAGCAGCTTCACTTTTAGATCTGAGAAAGATCACCCAACAAAATCTGGAGAATTCATCTACGATCACCAGGGTGTATCTTTTACCAGCACGAGTCTGAACATTCACTGGACCAAAGAGATCCATATGAAGCATGTGAAGTGGTTCAGTTATGCTAAAGTTCTGTCTGGTCTTGAAACTGGCACGTTTCTGCTTACCCATCTCACATCCTGGACATGGCCTTTCCTTTTTGAAGGAAACTGAAGGTATCCCATCTGCCAGTTGTTTTCTAGACAACTTATTAATATTTTTGAAATTTAAATGGGATAACCTTTTGTGCCATAACCAGTTTGTGTCTTCATCAGCTTGAGTATAGAAACACTGCTCTGAAGGAGAGCTTTCCATATCCATTACATACACATTCCCTCTTCTGGGAGCAATCAATACTACCTTCCAGTCTTTGTTGAATACAATGCCATGAACAATATTGAACAAAACTTGATAGCCATCATCACACAGTTGACTGACACTGATCAGGTTATATTTCAAACCATTCACATATGCAACTCGTCTGAATTTGACTTGTCCATTGTTCAGAACACCATACCCCTCAGTTTTTACACAACCATCATTTCCAAAAGTAATGGAGGGTCCATCAGAAATTATGAACTTCTCCAGCAGGGTCTTACGTCCGGTCATTGTCCTGCCAGCTGCACTGTCAAGATACCAAGTATGTTTCTTTCGATCGCCCTGCACATCCACCAGATTGATTAGTTAGTTTTGGGAACCCATCGACTGATGGGTTCACTGGATCCTCCGTTATGGATCCCTGGGGGTATCTGGTTGAGTTCACTTTCTTCAACAGTGGTCTTAGTTGAAAAGACCACTGGAGTTGACAAGTTTGAAACCTTTTTCCTTTTCTCGATTGGAGTAATAATTTTCTCTTTTTTTGAAAAAGGTTTTGAATTTTGTTTAGGGCCAGATGAAGTACCCTCAAAGTTATTGAGTCTTGCATTACAGCTTTGAACTTGACGAGCCAGTAGTTGAAACTGGCTCTCCAACCTTAACAAAATTGTTTCTTCAGATGATACCTGAGCCTTTCCAGTTGACTGGACCTTAGGCTTAGGAAGGGAACTGGTCTTTTTCTTTTGAACCTGGGGTTCTTTTGAAGACGACTGAGGCAAAGGTTTCTTTTGATTGACCTTTTTAACTGGAGCAGTCATCTGGGATGCTCCAGTCTTAACCTCTGGAAGTTGAACTGGTATAATACAAGCTTTTGGGGTAGAAGGTTCATCATAAATGGTACTTGGTTTAACCTTCTCTGGTAACCGGTCAATAACTGGTATTAATGCTGCAACATGAGTATTTCCATCCAGATATGCACGTTTTTGGGATGGAAATTGGTTCACTCCAGCATCATATGGTTTTTTAGTTTCCAGCCATGATTTAATGACCTGTTTTTCTTTTTCTAAAATCATTTCCAGATCATGTTTTTCTTGAACCAGTTGTTCAATTACCAAAACTTGTGCTTGAAATGCCAGTTCAATATCTTGAAGTTCTTTTAATTTTGATTTTAAAGCAGCGATTTCAGAGGAATCTGTTTCTAGACCATTAAGACTGTCAATTCTAACAATTTCCACAAAAATTAAATCAGAATTTAGAGCTTCAGCAATGTCCAATTTTAGTTCAGGATCGGTTTCAATATCATAATCACTGACCTTTTTTATCACTATGTCCACCCATCTACCAAATGTGACATCATCCTTCAACAGGTGCTCTTGGTCTGCCAGAGCCATAAAACAACAGTCTCTTTCCTCTTCTTCATCAACTGATGAGTCATCAGAGGGAACCCATGTTTCTTCAGTGGTTGCAATCATGCACTTATTATTTTCTATCTGTTGAGACATGAGAGCAATTTGAGCAATAAGCTTTTTGTACTTGGACTTATAGCTATCATCAGGCTTGTTATAAGAAACAGATGGACCAGACTGAGAAACAAACTGACTGGACCTGCACTCTTTCATGAAATGACCTTTTCTGCCACACTTAAAGCATGTCAGATTGGTCTTGTCAGCAGAGGAACTGGGTGCATTTTGTCCAGTGGGCCTATTTGCTCTTGCTTTAAAACGATTAAACGTTTTAGCAATCATTGCAACTAGGTCATCACTGTTAGTTTCATCACAGTCTGGAGAAATATTATTAGTGACTCCAGAATCCATTAGTTCAGACATCATCTTCTTCATAGAAAATACATTCTCAGAAGATAATAATGCAGCATAAGGTGGTTCAGTAGGGCTGGCCATTGTGGAACTATTGGAAGCATGATTTAAAGCATCTTTTTCTGCCTCAACTCTTTGAGCCTGGTTTTCTTCAGTAAATCTGAAGGCTCCATATAAAGTTGATAGAGTATGAGAGTGCAGAGTTTTTCCTTGTCTTAAGACTAAAATCATGTGTGACCATTTGGTGGATAAAATATCACAAAACTTCTCCAAAAGTATATCCTTGTCTTTCTCAACCCCCAGTCCTCTCAACTGGTTTATAATGCTCATAAATCTGGTGTAAGTACCAGTAAGAGACTCATTGGGGAGAGCAAAAAATGACTCATACTTTTTGTTTAAGGAGACCTTTCTGGTGACAATGGTATCATCACCTCCTTCATACTGGTTCACCAGTTCATCCCACATGGTTTTAGCACTGGGATAGAGAACTAGTGTGGGAATTAGGGTTTCTGGAACAGCCCCGAGGATCATGTTTTTAAGGATGGTATCAAGATTTACCAATCTCCTCTCCTCTTCAGACCAGTGTTCCTCCCTCTTTTCCCTTCCAGATCTAGATCCAGTTGGATCAAGAAGTGGATTGATAGGAAGTCTAGGCACATAGGGTCTTTCATTTAAAATTTTCATCATATTCCTTTCAATACCAGTAACATGTAAAATCATCCTAGCTTTCCACGTGCCAAATTCATCACTGTTCCCATTGAATTTAGGAACAGGATTATTTGAGTAGTGCACATGCACATGTGGAGAAGCAG
Organism: Erigeron breviscapus; assembly: GCA_034093135.1. Lineage (NCBI taxonomy): Eukaryota > Viridiplantae > Streptophyta > Magnoliopsida > Asterales > Asteraceae > Erigeron > Erigeron breviscapus. The sequence goes on from CM067174.1 coordinate 25,060,141, forward strand.
GAGGAGGTGGAGGATTAGTATTGACATTGGGTGGTGGTTCATTAACATTTACATTAACATTAGGTTCAGGATTTCCTTGTGTATTTTCTGGGATGACCATCGTGAAACAGATCTAGGTAAGTATATTAATCTTCTGCTCTGATACCAATTGTAAAGCCCCTCACACGATGGTTTAACCCACGAGTGTAAAATAACAAGTCAAGTATTGAACTAGAATGGACTAGTATCACTTAAATATAAATGCAAGTATATAAATAAAGTAATACACGACTTAAATCAATAAATAATGTAAAGGTGGAAAACAATGTAATTTTCAAGTGTATTTTATTTATGATGTTTAAATAAAATACAAGATTGTTGCGGAACCTAGATATTACAAGTATGTAACTATCTAAACAATCTTTGAATTACAAGTGATCTATACTTGCTAAATAATCTCCTTGGAAAGATATACTTAAAGGTGTGAAGTATAACTATTAAGATCGGGAGTATTTTAACAAGTTCACCAAATTGCAAAAAAGTAATTTGGATGAGGAAAAATGACTTAGTATTTTTGCCGTACAAATATGGTTGCATGCATTTAAGGAAACTACTTTAATTCCTTAAATGCATTAGTTAAAGTACAAGGATAAAGTCACATTGATGTGACTTGTCAACCTTTTAACCAACCACCTTTACACACGTATTGTACTTTGATCAAGAGACAAATGGATTGTCCGGGTAAAAGTGTGTAAAGGCATAAAGTCAATTCCTCGTAGTCAGTGTTCAGACTTTTCTAAGGTCTAGAACATTGTCAAGGCTCCAGTCGGGAGATCTGGTAAGACTGTCAGTGGGCTCCACTGCTTGTCAGTCTTCTTTCTTCAAACTTCAGTCTTTGACTTCAGTGAGAATGTCTTCAGTAGAAATGATCTTGACTGGAGTGAAGTCCAGTGAACAAATCTGGTGAGATCCAGATTCCTGTACAAGTAAATAGTTCACTGGCCTTCTCATAATTTCTGAACAAATCTTCAGTGGGCTCCAGTCTTCAAGTCTGGAGCGCGTCCAGTAAATCTGGACCTAACACACAGAAATTTTAGTTTTCAAATGAACATTTCACTATCTTTAATATACTAAAACACAGTTGCTCTAATAACTTATTAATCAATCACAACTCTCGATTTCCTAAAGTTGACCTTTGTTTTCAACTTTGACTTTAATTTACATATCTTTGTTTTTCATCACAAAGTTACACTTTTTAACCAATAATTAGTATAAAATAAATAAAGAATAATAACTTATATATATCCAATAATATAATAGCTAATATATATCCAGTGGAATAATAGCTAATATATATCTTAATCGTTTTATCATTAAATATACCTAGATTATATCCCGCGTAATACGCGGATAAACATATATAACAAATAAAATATTAATGTTTCATGATATTGTATATGAAAAATTGTAAATAAAAGGTATTGAAAAACAATAATGTTTTATTTGCTTATAACATAGGGCAAATATGTTACAAACATAGGGCTTTAAATTCTATGCATCATTATGAAGATGGTGAAAGATATAGGGATCGTAAGTTTTTAAAACTTGTAATTATATTTACTTGTCTATTAATAGCTTTTTTTGCATCTAACAGTTCTATGAAAAAATTGTAAATAAAAGGTATTGAAAAACAATAATGTTTTATTTGCTTATAACATAGGGCAAATATGTTACAAACATAGGGCTTTAAATTCTATGCATCATTATGAAGATGGTGAAAGATATAGGGATCGTAAGTTTTTAAAACTTGTAATTATATTTACTTGTCTATTAATAGCTTTTTTTGCATCTAACAGTTCTATGAAAAAAAAATTAACCATAACTATTAATATATTTAAATTCATATATGGAAGCTAAGTATTAGGGGTGAGAAAAAACGGAACCAAAAACCAAATAAACCAACCGAATAATTAAAACCAAAATTGTTTTTTTTTAATTTTCTGAAAACCAAAGTTATGATTCAGTTTTGGATTCATATGAAAAACTGAACCAACCAAACCAAAACAAATGTATATATTGTTTATTTTATTTTATATTTTTACCATTTATTAATTTAACAAACATAAATAAAAAATGTTGAAAAATGGTGATGTTGTCATTTTTTATCTTTTGATTATTCTAGACACCGTATACATAGCAAAAATATCTTTTATTTAAATATTATAAGATATTAACTATGTAAAATTTAATACTTATATGAGTTATAACTATAACCAATATTTGTTATGTTAAGTGATAAAAAGATATATAAAGTTATAATTTGAAATAACAAGAGTGATTTTAAACAAGATAATATAATTTAGAAATTATTTTCCATAATTATATCAATAAATTAATTACTTTCTATAATTATAAAATATAGACAATTATTTTCCATAATTAATAGACTATATTTAAATTTATATAATTAAATGTAAATTTAAAAAAGTTATAAAAGATATATGACATCAGCATTTTGATCTAATAGCTCTAATTTAAAGTTGAGTTTTATCCAAAGGTCCAAACTTCTTCATTTTGGGATTAAGGTTTCTCTTTTATATATATTTAAAAATATTAATAAATTAAAAAAAATTAATGTAAATATATTAAGATTTTAAAAGTAATTGTAATATTACCTTTTCTTGAAGTTTTTTAGTAGTTGTCATGATGAATATAAGAAAAATAAAACATGTAAAAATATAATTCATTAGGATAACTTTTATATTCTAATTGAAATATTTATGACACATATAACATTGTCATATTTTAATTGACATATTTCTAAAAGTGTAAGATAAGAATGTGATACACCCTGTGTAACAATAAAACAAATAAATTGATAATGACCTATTATTACTTTTTAATATTCATAAATCGCTAAGTATGTCACAATTAACAACTCTGATAGACACATTATGATTTTGTAATATTCATATATCGCTAAGCGTGTCACAGTAAACAACTTTCGATGAACATATTTTCAAAATATATATAAATATAAAACTCAAGTTTTAATATGTCGATCAATTTTTTATTATTAAAAGTAGTGAACTAAAAAGCAAAGACGGCTTTTGCCGAATATCTTGAACTCAAAGAAAACCAAGCCTAACCCATTTCCATTATGTCTGCTTGCGATTCGCCCTAGTCCGTAAAGTAGGAAATGATGGAAAAAAGTCTTCCATATCTAAACTAACACCCCTAATATTAGTAAGTTTCGTGTATTGGACACGGGCCTAAAATCTAGTATAATACATAATGTAATATATGATTATTGAAATTAAACAAAAACCTAACGCAAATCTTCGAAAACATCTGGACCAAAAAGGCAATCGGCTTTTGTTGCATTTTTTTGTTTAATGTTTATTCATTTTCAGTTATATAATTTTATCTATATCTATACTCCATATTAAAGCAAACTGACTTTTTTTTCCCAACCATTCTACCTTTGAAATACCAAATTTGCCCTCATTCTATATCTACGCAAATGACTTTTTTCCTTTTAACTTTTCGCCTTTAAAAAGTCAAAAATACCCCCAGGTTATTAAAATGTTGAATAATCAATTATTATTGTTATAGGCAAGGCTCGAACAAGGGATATATGGCTTTTAAAGCATCCATCTTACCACTCCACTAACCATTGTTGGTTTGTTAAATTTCTTTTTATTAAATATATGACCTTACTTTTCTTTGGATATAATTTAAAAGTTATTTACAACATACAACATTCAACCCTTAAAATAATTATACTACCCCATAACTTTTACATTAATAATCACACCGCTACCGCCAACGCCGCTACCGCCATCCGTTTACGCCATTGCCGCGGCATTGCGCGGGTACCTTTTTAGTATTTTAAAATTAAAACTGAAATTTTTTTGTCAACAATTGATTTGTGTGTTTTAATCTTAAATTTTTAACCCATTTTATTATATTTTTCCTCTTTGCTAAGATTTGACCAATTATATATTCATAGGCGAGATCTAACCAGCACTGCTAATTTAAGGTATCTTTTTTTCATGTCTTTCTTGTTTTATATTGTTATTGTTTAGTTGATTTTTATAGAAAACACTTAATGTTTTTGTAACTGTTTGTGTCTAATTTTTGTTTTTAGGATGTTGTGTCAGTTGGTACTATACATTTTTCTGGGCTACAAATTCTCATGAGTTTTTGTTTACTACGAAAGAACTTGAATTTATTTATTGTTTGTGATCGGTATGTTTTTATATCTTTCTTGTTTATGATTTTGATTATTTTGGTATGATGGTTGTTTATATCTATTTATTTTGTTTTAATAATATAGTATATTGTTATTGTTTTGTTGATTTGTATGGAAAACACTTAATGTTTTTGTAAATGTTTGTGTCTAATTTTTGTTTTTAGGATGTTGTGTCAGTTGGTACTATACATTTTTCTGGGCTACAAATTCTCATGAGTTTTTGTTTACTACGAAAGAACTTGAATTTATTTATTGTTTGTGATCGGTATGTTTTTATATCTTTCTTGTTTATGATTTTGATTATTTTGGTATGATGGTTGTTTATATCTATTTATTTTGTTTTAATAATATAGTATATTTATTATGTTTTGATTATTCAGATGTAATGGTTATGTAATTTTATTTTTATTTTTAATTAAAAGAACTTCTTACACGATTGTAAATAAAACTGTGTGAAAATATTTGCTTTTTTACTCGGTCGGAAAACCATGTAAAAACCCGTGAGAATCAGTTACATTAACCTTTTACACGGTTAGAACCGTGTAAAAAGGCATATATTAACCGGTGTAAAAAAAGCATATTTTGTAGTAGTGTTTTATACCGAATTTTCATTCGTCATCCCTTCAAACATGGGTAGGGATTATGCCGATGGTCTCATATTCTTACTTGTGGAAAATAATGCATTTATTACATCGGGACGTGGAGCCTTAGGGCTTCTGTTTGATACTAGTAACCATAAAAAGATTCAAGGCTTTGTAGCTGTTGAATTTGATACTTTTTGGAACAAAAGATATTGGGAAGCATGTTGGCGTCAATGTCAAACTCCCTTGTTTCTGACAAATAGGAGCAATGGATGTACAATGTGTCAACAGGAAAAGAGTGTAAAAGCACACATAAACTATGTAGGAGGAAGAAAAAGAAACTTGCAGAAGAAGTGAACGAATGTGCGGATTGACAATGTATATCTAATCTTTTTTATAGGGTACTAAGCCCATGACCCATATAGTATATGTAAATGTAGTTCAAATAAAACTAGTTAGATACATACGGATAAATATATACTCTCCACTTCATTATAATTATCCACCTCAGTTTGTATTGTACCCTTAATTAATTACAACTTTTCAAGTCTAATATACCTTAAAAACAAGGGTAAAAATGATATACTTTTTTATCACGTAACAACTTCATTAAACTTTATTTGTTTGTGGATGATCTTTGTTTGGGGTCGGATTTTACATCTAGGATCATGATCAAAGATATCTAACAATGCCTGCAATTACTTTGTTATTTTTGAACATGTGTTCACAGTTTGCAGGATCATGATTTCAAGATTATTGTAACGGCTACAATTCAAGATATTAAAGAAGCTTCAACGGCTAGAATTGGAATGTAAACACGTTCAAAAAATTGTTCAGCTTATCAAGGAGAATCAAACGTGTTCTTTACTAGGTCATCCATGGATATCGGAACTGAATGGAAGATTAATGCGTCAAAAAGGACTCAACGTTCACTTAATCAGTCCAAGCACGTTGAAGAGTGTAACACGGAAGATCCTGGATATTTCGGAATATTAGTTATTAGTTTTACTTATAAATACAGTGCTTTTGATCGAATTAGGAACATACAATCTGCTCTCACTTGTACTCGTACACACACTTATTTACTGCTTTCTTATTTTTCTTACGATAATCACTTAGCTATTCGATCAAAACACTCCTTAATCCTTGTATTGTAATCTTAACCAAATAATAATAAAAGAACACAGGTAGGAACGATTGTTTCCTTCCGGGGTTTTTTACCTAAGATTCCATAATAGGATCAAGGGTTTTTTCACGTCAACAAAATTCTGGTGTCGTTATTCTTTTCGCATTTCATTTATTTGTTCTTAATTCTAGATCACAGCGCTGATCTTGAGCCTTTATTATCTTTATCTTCATCGATTTTTCTCTTTAATTCTTAAAATTCTGTCTTAAAGATTTTTACAAAGTTTCTCTATTTAAAATCCTTTATTCGCATTATTTTTATTAGCAAACATCTTACTTTATTTTAAGATCCTAAACACCTGACCTCACTTACAAATCTTTGGTCAGAAAATTATCTTGAATCCTTTCATAAAATTATCTTAGGTAATTTTTGTCCAAAACAATCTTTATAAGGTGTAGGGAAGTATAGGATTTCAGAATGGACCCGACCCGGCCACAAACTTCTTACCGGGCATTAGCTAAAGGAGACTACCAGGTTTGTAGAGGTCTTCGCTATCCACAAAACAGGAGTACTTCTAACAAATAGATCTGGATTCTGAAGGGACTAAAATCAGTTAGAAATATACTACAAACATTATGTATTTGATGGAAGTCGACTTGATATAAGCACATCTTGTTTGAAGTTAAAACATCATTGAGGTATTGATATAGGACGAAAAAGGAATAAACAATTGAAACCTGTTGATTCACGGGAATACCAGGAACAATTTTTCTAACTATCGTTGATTCAAAAAGCATACCGAATCAGGGTAATTCACACACACTAACACACATACATGTGGATAGGGAAGAAAAGACTTTACATATCATGATTAAAAAACTAATGAATAACAAAAATTTGATCCCAATTTATAGATGGGATATATGATAAAAAAAACGAACATTTAACAAACTAAATTAAATAGAGGAAAATAAAGAGTCATAGATGCTTTCATATCAATTTAGATGCTTTCGTATCATTCTCCTCCTCTTCGAAAGAATTCTCTCTCGAGTCTTGTCTCGAAACCACCAGGATCAAACGGAACTATATCATTTACGCCATCAATCTTCTACTTTTCACCTCGAGTGATCTTTTCTTGAACACCAGGAACAAGATTCAAGAATTGTAGCAACTTCAAAAAATCATAACTCCTTGTAGGAATCTCCAATCGAAAATTAAAACGGTCAGATGGTGCATCGATGAGTCTTGGATGACATATCCAAAAATCAGAGAGATCCAACAGTGAACGAACCTGTGCCGCCTGTTTTCCCGCAACTGCACAAACCTGGAAGAACATAATCGGATTTTTTGGTATTTTTCGAGTTGGGACGTAATCTTCTTCTTTGATCTTCTCATCATATGGATAATCACCCAAACCAAAGATACCATTCATCATCCTATCATACATAGGTGGATAATCATAAATTATGTCATCACTATGGGGCATCTTGATCAGGATTTTCGGCTCTAATACTAAATGATGTAGGACGAAAAAGGGTCAAACAATTGAAACTTGTTGATTCAAAAGAATACCTGGAACAATACTTCTAACTATCGTTGATTCAAAAAGAATACAGATAATCAGGATAATTCATACACACTAACACACATACATGTGGATTGGGAAGAAAAGACTTTTCATATCATGATTAAAAAGCTAATTTATAAAGAAAACTTGATCCCAATTTATAGAAGGGATATATGATAAAGAAACCGAAACATTTAATAAACTAAATTAAATGAAGGGAAATAAAGAGTCATACATGCTTCCACATCAATCTAAATGCTTCCACATCAGGCCGGTATACAACATGTAAAAATGTAAGTAAGTAGAACTTAATGCCTTCTTCCAACGTTTTCAATGGTGTACGGGGAAGGTTGACATATATAGAGAGACTGCTTTCTAGCTCTAATAAATGTAGAAAAGGATCTCCGGCTTGCCGGGCATGAGGATCGAACTCTTGACCTCTGTCTGATCAGAGGCAAAGGCTCCAACAACTTGATCTAACCCGGTTAGTTGAGGTATACAACATGTATCAAATGAAATGGTAATCTATTTAAACATGGCAATGCTAAACTGATTGGATTTAAAATACAAAACGCATGTAATAAAGGCGCATTTCATTAGAGGATACATTACATGCAGCAAAATTGCTTAAATTACATAAAGAAGACGATCAATCAGTGTTTCGTCTGTGATTTCAGTCGATTACTGATATATATTTACCTAATCAAATCGAAAAACCATTGACATTTTCTGCTCGTTGTAACAGAAAAATACAATACATCAAGGAATCAATTTATTGATTCCAATTCAATTGTAGACTAGCTTATTGCATGGAATACGACTTTATAATAATTCCTCTTTATTTTTGCTACTTGTTCATGTCCATGCTTGATTTCATGAAGCTTTAGGTTATTCAATTCTTCCTGCATTTTAGACAAAGAGATTCATGAATGTATAAAAAGAATTAGAGTTTTCTAGAGCTACGTACGTCTTGCTCATTTATGCCTTTATGGCGTTCTCTACACGTTTTATTGCTATACATTTGTATGCCTCCATATCCCGTTTCAATTAAATTCCCAGCTATTGCAAACACGACAAATTAACTTTTTCATTCCAGGCAACAAAATTGATGCTAAACAGTTCAAGAGTAAGACGCTTAGGCGTAACAAAACTGGGATGAAGGTTAGTCTTCTGTAGTACATACATATACATACTATATATTTTAACGTACGTCAAAGAAATTTTCAAAGTTATATATGGGATTTTGGAAACCCTACCGACTTCTTGAACAATCATCGGTACGGTGATCCATATGGAAGTCTCATGACTAAATAAGTTTCTATGCCACACTAATAGCCGACTGATGATATGCACTACAATTGTTTTAGCAGATAGCAAATTATAGATGTTTCTGTTAACTAGCTAGTTCCATAGTTATGATGCAGACGATGTACGTAAGACATCATGTTAAATGTAGTTATATAGAGACATGGTATGTATTAAGAAGTTGATATAGGTCACTTGGTTTTATAGAAGGTCGATAATGCTTGCTAGCTTTCGCTCATTATTGGTAGATATGTTACCTTGGTAATTATGTCCCAGGGGTCCTATAATCGGGGAAGGGAACGCGGCCATTCTCTATATGCTTTACATCCTGCACAAGGATTTCGTAATGTCTCTTCACTTCCTCTGGCGTCTTCCCACCAACAGCCCTGGCGACATTGTGCCAGCGGTCAGGGGTATCCTTGTCGAACACAGCTAAAGCCTCTTCAAAGTCCTTGTTCTGCTTGACCGTCCATGAACCTGACCCACGTGTCGACATTGAGCTAGATGCCATGCAATTACTGAAGAAAAGGGGAATTTATCTGTTTAATTATGCCTTAGTATATATGTTGTGAAAGCAGAAAGCTTGAAAGAATATGGTGAGACTTATAGGATTAAAGAACACACTAAGTCAAGCCTCAAGAGCTGATATGTAACAATAGGTGGCACATATTGTTTTTTTAATCCATAAAAATCAGGGGGCCATGTGTTTTAATTAAAATTCAACAAATATTAAAAAATTGGTATGTGAGGGGTTCCACACCTAAGCTTAGGTGCCGGACAGCCTTATATTCACTTTTCCCATATATATATATATATATATATATATATATATATATGCTGTTTAGCTTTCGACATGTTCATTTATAATGTTCGTTTAATTATTGGGCTTATTAGGCGATGTTGAGTCATGGATTCGCTGAAGATTACTTGCTGAGTCAAGTAGTCGCTGACAGCCTCAGCGAGAAGTTTCATCAGCGAGCCTTCAGCGATCACTATTATCTTCGAGTTAAAGGATAAGTTCAATGACTCACCGTCATATGACGTAAGTCAAATATAGGCGGGAAAATGAAGATAAGAAGACTGGTCCCAAGGACACATGTTGCAAGATCAAGATGGAGCCATGTGACCTTGTACCAAAATGGTACTAAGGTGTTTCTCTTTCATGCCATTTTGGGAAAGAAACAAGATGGCAAACAGAGATGTCTGAAGACCAGTCTTACACACCAATAGATAGTTGACAACCTTCATGTGTCAACATCTATTAGGTTGTCATGTGATGCCTTTTCTCCCCTATATAAAGCATCACTTGACCTAGCCGCCAAGTTGTTGGTTCATTCTACAATAGTCACTTAGTGTGTTTTTTTCTCTCATTGTAGAATTGTATAATTGTTAAGTTTTTGTGTGTGCAAAAACTTAACAATATTTCTTTCTTTCTTTCTTTGTTAAGTTTTCTTTCTTTCTTTGTGTCTTCATTGTAGAATTGTATAATTGTTAAGTTTTCGTGTGTGCAAAAACTTAACAATATTTCTTTCTTTCTTTCTTTCTTTCTTTCTTTGTAAACCAACCATGTATTCACCGTTTAATTAATACTACTTATGATTAAACGTGTTTACTTTCTTGTCTTGCTTTCTTAGTGTAATTTACATTAGTTGTTTAATTACATAATCGTTGCAAACTTGGGACTTTCAGTTGGTATCAGAGCGGTGGTTCGACACACCGAATCTGATCTGAGTAAAAGTTTGCAAGATTATCTTTCTTTCTTTATGTACTTAATTTTCTGCATCTAAAAACTTTTCTTTAAACTTCTGTCTACTTTTCTTTCCTTCTATTATGTCTTCTGTTCCTTCTCTGGTTAATACCAGAGATTTTGGGTATGTCTCCATCCCACCCAGATTCGATTCACATGATTTCGGATCTTGGAAGGAGAGAATGCTCCTACACATCGTAGAAGTTGAACCCTATCTTATGACCATTCTAACCAGAGGACCATATGTACCGGTTCTGGTTACCAGGACACCAGGAGCCACTGCTGATGCTCCTGAAGTTGTCACTGAGCTCATAAAACCAGAAGTACAATGGACAGATGACGAGCGTAGGCTTCTCAATCTGGATGCTAGGTTGAGAAATCTCATTATTACTACCCTTCCTGATGATATAATGAAATCTGTTATCAAACTTTCTTCTTCTAAATTGGTGTGGGATAATCTGTGTACCAGATTCGATTCACATGATTTCGGATCTTGGAAGGAGAGAATGCTCCTACACATCGTAGGAATTGAACCCTATCTTATGACCATTCTAACCAGAGGACCATATGTACCGGTTCTGGTTACCAGGACACCAGGAGCCACTGCTGATGCTCCTGAAGTTGTCACTGAGCTCATAAAACCAGAAGTACAATGGACAGATGACGAGCGTAGGCTTCTCAATCTGGATGCTAGGTTGAGAAATCTCATTATTACTACCCTTCCTGATGATATAATGAAATCTGTTATCAAACTTTCTTCTTCTAAATTGGTGTGGGATAATCTGTGTACCAGATTCGATGGTACGGCAGATGTTCTTGCTACCAAGAAAATAGATCTGAAACGTGCCTATGAAGGATTCTTCTCTCTCCCTAATGAGAGTCTGGATGGTACGTATAATCGCTTTAAGTGCCTTTTGAATGATATGAAAAATGTGGGCATAGAGCATAATACGCTTGAAATATGCTACAAGTTCATTGACGTCTTGCCCATCAAATGGCAAGGCTTAAGGCAAATTCTTAGAACAACTAAGCAACTGAAGGAGCATGACTTAGAGTCACTCTATGGCACTCTTCAATTTGAAGAGAGAGCCCTCGCTCAAACTTTGAGAGCTGAGGCTGAGTCTAAGAGGCATGCTGGTTCATATGCTTCAACTTCTTCCTCTTCCTTATCTAGTGTCTCTAATGTTCATGACCCTCTTGCCCTGGTCTCTGCTGAAGTTAGTCCTGTCCATCTTGACATGGACATCAGCAATTCTACCCCCTCTAACGTCCAAGATCTTGTCAATGACCTCGATTTCGAGGAGAGACAAGAGATGTTCTCGGACTTCATGAACTTTGCTCTTCTCGCTGGTAAACGATATTCTAAAAATTGGAATGGTCGTAGGTCGACTCGTTTCCAAAAACCAGTGGTAGACAAGTCTCAAGAAGAATGTTGGAGGTGTGGTCGTAAGGGCCATTACCAAAAGGAATGCAAAGTTTCTATTCCTTCTTTGCAGGCAGCGAAGCCCTCTTCATCATCAGCGAGGCCCTCTTCAGTCAAGCCTGCTGATGAATACAAAAATAAGTATTATGAGCTTCGTGCCATAATGGCTGATGTTGAAGAAGCCAAAACTCCCGCCAAAGGTCTTGTTGCTGAAGAACATGACTGGGCTGATTCCGACGTTTCTGACAGTGAGGACTTTGTTGATGCCATCTGCTTTATGGAACTCGCTGATGACCAGGCGCTGACAAAAGATCAAGTGTGCTCCAGTCAGTGGGTCAATGTCACAATCAAGAAGGTATGCACTTTTTCCTCTGCCTCTGAAGAGGATAAACCTAAAATTCTTGAATCTCTTACTTGTGATATTCAGTACATCGAATCTATTCGTGCTGATCTTCAGTCTAAACTTAACTCAGTAAGTGCTGAGCTAAGTGATAAGACTGACAAGCTCAAGGATTTGAGAAATGTCCATGTTGAGCTTGAATCCCAAAAGCTTCTCAACCAAACTCTTCAAATCTCAAATGAGAAGCTGAAAAATCAGGTCACTGACCTTGAAAAGATAGTCACCTCCTGGTCTAAAGCCTCTAGGCTTCACGACCAAATCTTCAGCTTGCAGGTTCCTGCTCAAATGAAAGCGATAATCGGTGGTGATTATGAGACGGCTGATGTCACCAATATGTTCAGCGAGAGACCTGCTGCTGAAGAGAGGATTCCTTCCAGTGCTCCTACTTCTCGTGAGGAATTGCTTAAAAACTACTTTGTTAAAGGCATGAATGACTATCATTCTGAACTGAATGATGAGTCTCCCTCACCCAGCACTTCCACTTCCTCGTCACAAGCAGAAACTAGCTCATCATCTAGCTTTGCTAAGACTGTCTTTCCAAACCATCCCATTATTGACATGATGCCAAATGAGGGTCGTGTTCAATATTCCTCTTCCCAAACATTTGAAGGGAATATTTCAAGTGATGGTTTCAAGCCTCTTGCTCCTAAGGTTTTCACTGTTAAGCCCAATGGTGGGTTCATTGTTGAACCCTTTAGAAGGAGCAAGGTCGCTGTCCCATATGACTACAGCACCCCTCAGCGAGCTGTGCCTGTTAGTCAACCCGCTGAGAATTCCATTCCCTCAGCAGTCTCTGAACGCCATGCGTCTCAGCCCTCATCTTCTTCTAATACTTCTCCTGCTGGCAGAAAGGCTGTTATGCATGAGCACTTAATGAATAGACGAGCTAAGTTTGCTGATGCTCGTTATCAGCAACCTAACTCTGTCTATGTCCCAAAGGGAACTTTTGTCCCTCAACAAACAAAACATGTTCAGCAGGTTAGACCTCCTCAGCCAGGAGGTCAGCAAGTTGCTCTAAGTCGTCATAGTTCTCAGCAACCCAGACCTCCTCAGCAAGGAGGTCGGCGAGTTGTTCTGAATAATCATGTCCCTTGTTCTTCAAATGCTCAATCTAAGGGCAAGTCCATTCTTGGCCCTATTCCCAAAACTCTTCCTGTTCGGTTCAGGAAGAAAAAGGGCCCTTCAGTAGCATCAACGTCTTCCTCCAATCATGAGATTTGTGAGTTGAATAAGCGTGTCAATGACTTATCCTCACAACTCAAGGAATTTCTGATTCAAAATCAGAAGGCTGGAAGAAAATGCTATTTATGTGGCGAAAGAGGACACATCGCTGCTGACTGCAATGACAAAGACTCCAGGAATCCTCCTGAAGTAGTCATTCAGCCAAATCTACCCTCAGCTTCCGCCGCTCATCCCTCCTCTGAAATCGCTGAGCGAACTCCCCCAGCTGAATCTGATATCAACTTGGGTGAAGATGTTGTTCTCACTGATGACAACATTGCTGAATACATTGCCGCTCAGCGAATCTCCTTTCCCCAGTCTCATGAAATCATTACCAATGGTAGTGATAGTATACTGGCCGAATATGGAGAAAACAGCCAAGTCGCTAACATGGTTGTTCTAAACACTGGAAGCTCTGTCACTTTTACCTCTGAAGATCAATTCTTCACACGAGAGGTTACTCATGACATGCTTGCTGCTCATCAGCTAGTTGATTTCCCAGTTGATTCAAATGCTGATCCTAGAGCCCCTCTTCCTCTCGTTTTAAATGATGGTGACTTTGCTCATCTTCCTCTCACATCCTCTGCTGACGATACTATCAGCGAGGATGCTCATGATTCTTCCTAAATCCTTCTTATGTTATCCTGCAGGCCTCGCTAGGAAAAAAAGTGTGGTATTTGGACAGTGGTTGTTCAAAACACATGACTGGATCCAAGGACCTGCTGGATAACTTTGTGGAGACCGATGGTCCCACAGTTGTGTTTGGTGACAATTCTACTGGCCAAACTGAAGGATATGGGTCTCTCTCCCATGGGCTGATCAAATTCACTAAGATTGCTTGTGTGAATGGATTGAAACACAATCTGATCAGCATCAGTCAATTGTGCGATGCAGACTACAAGGTTATCCTTGATAAGCATCAAGGCACAGTGATCAATGTCAATAAAGAAGTGGTATTGGTCGGTCCAAGAAAAAGGGATATCTACTTGGTAGATTTCACTTCTGTTAAAACTGACAGCGAGACCTGCTTCTTCTCAAAATCTGCTTCTCAAATCAACTGGTTATGGCACAAGCGTATGTCGCATGTGAACTTCAAAACCATAAACTCCTTGGCCAAGAAAAATCTAGTTCGAGGCCTTCCTCCTCTCACTTATGAGAAGGACAGGCTCTGTGGTGCTTGTGAAAAAGGTAAAAGCCACCGAGCCACCTTCAAAACTAAACAGGCCAACTCTATCAGTGGCTGTTTCCATCTCCTTCACATGGACCTTTTTGGTCCAGTGAATGTCCAAAGTCTAAGGGGTAGCAGATACACCTTAGTTATTGTGGATGAATATTCACGATATACTTGGACAATCTTTCTTCATTCTAAGAGTGATGCTGCTGGGGAAATAATTAATTTCATTAAAAAGATGGAAAACCTCAACAGCATACGTGTAAAAGAACTCAGAAGCGATCATGGCACTGAGTTCAGAAAGCACACTATTGAGACTTTTTGTGCTGATCAAGGGATTAGACAAAATTTCTCTTCTGTTCGCACTCCTGAGCAAAATGGGGTAGCTGAAAGGAGAAATAGAACTCTCATTGAAGCTGCAAGAACCATGCTCAGTGAGTCCTCTCTTTCTAGTAAATTCTGGGCTGAAGCAGTTAGTACTGCTTGCCATACTCAAAATAGGTGTCTTATTGTCAAGCGACATGATAAGACTGCCTATGAAATTCTCAAGGGCAAGAAACCTCAAATTGGATATTTCCATGTTTTTGGTTGCCCAGTTTTCATTCTAAATGATAAGGATCATTTAGGAAAGTTTGATCCCAAAGCTGATGATGGCTACTTTCTGGGATATTCTTCTATAAGCAAAGCTTTCAGAGTTTTCAATACTCGCACTCAAAAAGTAGATGAATCAATTCATGTTACTTTTGATGAAAGTTGTTCAGCTTTAGGTGATCTCTCAAATGAGTCATCTGCTGGAGTAATTCTCAGCGATCTATCTGACTCGTCTGAGGTATCAGCGACACATCATGATGTTGTTGAACAACCTATCGCTGAGTCTCCAAGTCCTTCACCAAATGATGAGTACATTGCTGCTCACATTTATTCTATAGATCCAGTTGAGCCTCTTCTTCGAACAGTTAATGCCACTTCCATTAATGTTCCTCTCTCAACTGAACCTCAAGATGCTGACGGTGCCGATGAGGAAACATTTCATGATGCCTCACCGAATCCTCTCTCAGGAGACACTGAGGATGACACTCCTCAGCAAGAGGTACCCAATGTTCTCAGTGACCCTCCTGTCAGCAACTCTGAACCCTTGCTAACCATTGATCTCTCTTCTTATACTCCCACTCCTAGTGAGACTACCACCACAGTATCCGCTATGAATCATTCTTCTATTCATACACCAGCACTCAAATGGACTGCTGATCACCCTCTTGACCATGTGATTGGTAATCCACACAATAGTGTCCAAACTCGCTCAGCGACAAGTAATACTTGTCTCTATGTCAATTTTCTATCTCAAATTGTGCCTGCCAATATTGGTGAAGCCATGGCTGATCCCTCATGGGTGGAAGCCATGCAAGAAGAACTAACACAATTTGAAAGACAACATGTTTGGTTCCTTGTTCCTCCTCCCTATAAAGAACCCATTGGCACTCGATGGGTTTATAGGAATAAGATGGATGAAACTGGTGTGGTCATCAGAAACAAGGCAAGATTGGTTGCTCAAGATTATACTCAAGCTGAAGGCATTGATTATGACGAGACCTTTGCTCCAGTCGCTCGTCTTGAAGCCATTCGTCTCTTTCTCGCTCATGCTGCTTACAAAGGCTTCATTGTCTATCAAATGGACGTCAAGAGCGCCTTCTTAAATGGTGATCTTGAAGAAGAAGTCTATGTTAAGCAGCCTCCTGGCTTTGAGGATCCAAAGCATCCTCAATATGTCTACAAGCTAAATAAAGCCTTATATGGTCTTAAAAAAGCTCCTAGAGCTTGGTATGACACCTTGTCTACCTTCCTTCTTGACCATGGCTTTCGTAGGGGAACCATTGACAGCACCCTCTTTATCTACAAGCATAAGGGTGATGTTCTGTATGTGCAGATTTATGTCGATGACATTATCTTTGGTTCCCTGTCCACCAAACTCTGTCGAAAGTTCAGCTCTCTTATGTCTAGCACTTTCGAGATGAGTATGATGGGTGAATTAACCTTCTTTTTGGGGTTACAAATCAAGAAGCTTCCCACTGGAATATTTATCAATCAAGAAAAATATATTCGGGATATGTTGCATAAATTTGACTTCACTCATGTCACTCCAAAGGGAACTCCAATGTCCCCTCCTAATAATCTTCACGCTGACCCTGATGGTAAGTATGTGAATCCTACTTACTATCGTGGCATGATTGGGTCGCTCATGTATCTCACAGCGAGTCGCCCAGACATCATGTTTGCAACATGTCTCTGTGCTCGCTATCAAGCTTCTCCCAGAGAATCTCATCTCCTCACTGTGAAGCGTATCTTCAAATATCTCAAGGGTTCACCCACGCTGGGTCTTTGGTACCCAAAAGACTCCAACTTTGAGTTAGTTGGATATTCTGACTCCGACTATGCTGGTTGCATGCTTGATCGCAAAAGCACCAGTGGAGGATGTCAACTGTTGGGGGGGAAGCTGACTAGTTGGACTAGTCCAATAGCAAACGGTTATTGGTAAAGACTTATAAAATCCGTTGATCCCTGTTGCTTTGGGAAAAAGCAAATAATAGCAATGAAGAGCTAAAAGTCTTCATCTAGTCCAATAGCAAATGGTTATTGGTAAAGACTTATAAAATCCGTTGATCCCTGTTGCTTTGGGAAAAAGCAAATAATAGCAATGAAGAGCTAAAAGTCTTCATCTAGTCCAATAGCAAATGGTTATTGGTAAAGACTTATAAAATCCGTTGATCCCTGTTGCTTTGGGAAAAAGCAAATAATAGCAATGAAGAGCTAAAAGTCTTCATCTAGTCCAATAGCAAATGGTTATTGGTAAAGACTTATAAAATCCGTTGATCCCTGTTGCTTTGGGAAAAAGCAAATAATAGCAATGAAGAGCTAAAAGTCTTCATCTAGTCCAATAGCAAATGGTTATTGGTAAAGACTTATAAAATCCGTTGATCCCTGTTGCTTTGGGAAAAAGCAAATAATAGCAATGAAGAGCTAAAAGTCTTCATCTAGTCCAATAGCAAATGGTTATTGGTAAAGACTTATAAAATCCGTTGATCCCTGTTGCTTTGGGAAAAAGCAAATAATAGCAATGAAGAGCTAAAAGTCTTCATCTAGTCCAATAGCAAATGGTTATTGGTAAAGACTTATAAAATCCGTTGATCCCTGTTGCTTTGGGAAAAAGCAAATAATAGCAATGAAGAGCTAAAAGTCTTCATCTAGTCCAATAGCAAATGGTTATTGGTAAAGACTTATAAAATCCGTTGATCCCTGTTGCTTTGGGAAAAAGCAAATAATAGCAATGAAGAGCTAAAAGTCTTCATCTAGTCCAATAGCAAATGGTTATTGGTAAAGACTTATAAAATCCGTTGATCCCTGTTGCTTTGGGAAAAAGCAAATAATAGCAATGAAGAGCTAAAAGTCTTCATCTAGTCCAATAGCAAATGGTTATTGGTAAAGACTTATAAAATCCGTTGATCCCTGTTGCTTTGGGAAAAAGCAAATAATAGCAATGAAGAGCTAAAAGTCTTCATCTAGTCCAATAGCAAATGGTTATTGGTAAAGACTTATAAAATCCGTTGATCCCTGTTGCTTTGGGAAAAAGCAAATAATAGCAATGAAGAGCTAAAAGTCTTCATCTAGTCCAATAGCAAACGGTTATTGGTAAAGACTTATAAAATCCGTTGATCCCTGTTGCTTTGGGAAAAAGCAAATAATAGCAATGAAGAGCTAAAAGTCTTCATCTAGTCCAATAGCAAACGGTTATTGGTAAAGACTTATAAAATCCGTTGATCCCTGTTGCTTTGGGAAAAAGCAAATAATAGCAATGAAGAGCTAAAAGTCTTCATCTAGTCCAATAGCAAACGGTTATTGGTAAAGACTTATAAAATCCGTTGATCCCTGTTGCTTTGGGAAAAAGCAAATAATAGCAATGAAGAGCTAAAAGTCTTCATCTAGTCCAATAGCAAACGGTTATTGGTAAAGACTTATAAAATCCGTTGATCCCTGTTGCTTTGGGAAAAAGCAAATAATAGCAATGAAGAGCTAAAAGTCTTCATCTAGTCCAATAGCAAACGGTTATTGGTAAAGACTTATAAAATCCGTTGATCCCTGTTGCTTTGGGAAAAAGCAAATAATAGCAATGAAGAGCTAAAAGTCTTCATCTAGTCCAATAGCAAACGGTTATTGGTAAAGACTTATAAAATCCGTTGATCCCTGTTGCTTTGGGAAAAAGCAAATAATAGCAATGAAGAGCTAAAAGTCTTCATCTAGTCCAATAGCAAACGGTTATTGGTAAAGACTTATAAAATCCGTTGATCCCTGTTGCTTTGGGAAAAAGCAAATAATAGCAATGAAGAGCTAAAAGTCTTCATCTAGTCCAATAGCAAACGGTTATTGGTAAAGACTTATAAAATCCGTTGATCCCTGTTGCTTTGGGAAAAAGCAAATAATAGCAATGAAGAGCTAAAAGTCTTCATCTAGTCCAATAGCAAACGGTTATTGGTAAAGACTTATAAAATCCGTTGATCCCTGTTGCTTTGGGAAAAAGCAAATAATAGCAATGAAGAGCTAAAAGTCTTCATCTAGTCCAATAGCAAACGGTTATTGGTAAAGACTTATAAAATCCGTTGATGGCTGACAGTTTGCCAAAAACTGTAGTCAGCGACCAACGTTAGTTGTGAAGTCGCTGACAAAAACTTTAAACATGTTGAGCACCCTTCAGCATGTAATCTTTCCAAATATCCTTCTTAAGAAATTAAAAATTCTCATTTAATAAAACATAGGATATTTTCAAAACTAAGTGTTTTCAAAGTAACTATGTGGGTGACGTGGCAAAATCTTGAACCACATGTTTTATATATTCAAACTGAAAAGTCACCTCGATTTTTGCTCTGATCACGTCATTTGTCTGTATGTGACAGTCTGACTGACAGGTTACGACTACTCAATACGGCGCACACTCAAGTATTTCTTTTTGGACAAAATTTCTTTTCCTTTATTTAAACGTTACTCTCAAATCTTTTTATATATTATACATATGTACGAAACAGTTGTTGGTTACAACTGTTCCACAGCTTGAAAAAGATGAGAGAGAAATCCAGTTGTAAGATCGTGGCCCACCACCATACCCTATATATACATTCTCTCTCACACAACTCTATTTTCACGCTTCCATATAACTATTCACTTTCTCTCAAACCAAACATCTGTTCATCTTCCTTCATAAATCTCTTTCATCTTCTTTTCAACCAAATCAATGGCTTCTTCATCTCAAATCCCTCAACAACAAGAAAATGTTGAGATCCCTTCTTCTTCTTCCCCCGCTGCACAAAATCCACCTGTTCCTGAACCCCAAGTTCAGGAACAAACTCCTATTACCTATTTAAATTCTCCAGTCTATACTCCTGTTAATGTAAATAAATCTTCAAAGGTTTCCTTTTCTCCCTCGAAGATGATTGTTAAACCCAACAATCATCTTGGCTCGCTTGACGTACCTAAAGGTACAAAAGGGTATAAGCCAATGCTGGATTTCATCCATGCATCTCCTGCAAATAATTGCATCATGGCGGACCCAAAGAATATTTTTGTCCATCTTCTTAGAGAATTCTGGTGGACTTGTGATTATAATGATGCAGACAAGTCCATCACTGGGTCTGTCCGCCAGGGAGAGAAAACAATCACAATCACTCCTGCTTCTCTTCGTCTCACCCTTGGGTTTCCACAAGAAACCGATGATAACAAGTTTGTGGCACCATCAAATGAAAGTGAATGGAAGGCATGGTTGCCCTCAATTGGATACAATTATAACTTGATAAACCCTCCAGCGATTCCAAGCAATCCATTAAAGCACAATCTTCCCAGAATCTGGAGAGTTCTGTTCACTCATGTGATTCAATGCATGGGTGGAAATTCTGGGTCTGTTATAACACGATTTTAGCTACTGAATTCAATCCAACAATGGCGGTTTTTAGTGTGTGTTCTTGGTGTGTTTTGTGTGTGTTTTGAGAGAGAATTAAGTAACTGTGTGTAAATCTGGAATTAAAGGTGTAATGATTATTACAAGGTTATGTGTTGGTTATGATCTCTAAGGTATGAGATGGCTATTTATAGTCTAACTACTCAACTATTCTAATTTTCACTATTAGCCCCTCAACCTTAGTGATCATTTATCTATGACTTAACAACAAGAAATTCCTCTATTCTAGATTACAATTTATCACTATTTTTGGATTTCTAACATTCTCCCCCTTAGTGATATATTGTAATGAATGAAGTACGTGTTATACTGTCTTGTAGGAATGAATTTGATGAGCCCGGTGGTGAAGACAATTGGGGTGTTGAAACAAGTCTTCAAAGCTTTCTCATTTGTCTTTGGAGAACTTGATTCGGTCTTGGTCTTGAACTTCTTGAAGTTAAATCATGTGAAGATTCTCAATGTTCTTTTAGAACAGAGAATAATGAAAGTGTCTGAGTCTTGAAAAAGAGTATCATGAAGTCGAACAAATGTGTTGACTTGAATCTTCGAGAATTGATGAATCATGAATCAGAGTTGTCTTTGAAATGCGAAAGAGTATGAATCTTCATGAATTTTCTCCCCCTATACACAAACTTTGATAAGCCTTTTCCCATTTGAAACACCCAAATACAAAAATTTCTCAACATAGACTCTCATTCCATTTCTATCACCAACTATGCCTTGGAAAAGGATAGAGAGAAGGTATCATTTGAAGACAATACCAAATTCATCTCCGAAGCAAAAGCTCAGTTGACAAAGACTATGAATCAATCATAATATTTTCTCCCCCTATACACAAACTTTGATAAGCCTTTTCCCATTTGAAACACCCAAATACAAAAATTTCTCAACATAGACTCTCATTCCATTTCTATCACCAACTATGCCTTGGAAAAGGATAGAGAGAAGGTATCATTTGAAGACAATACCAAATTCATCTCCGAAGCAAAAGCTCAGTTGACAAAGACTATGAATCAATCATAATATTTTCTCCCCCTATACACAAACTTTGATAAGCCTTTTCCCATTTGAAACACCCAAATACAAAAATTTCTCAACATAGACTCTCATTCCATTTCTATCACCAACTATGCCTTGGAAAAGGATAGAGAGAAGGTATCATTTGAAGACAATACCAAATTCATCTCCGAAGCAAAAGCTCAGTTGACAAAGACTATGAATCAATCATAATATTTTCTCCCCCTATACACAAACTTTGATAAGCCTTTTCCCATTTGAAACACCCAAATACAAAAATTTCTCAACATAGACTCTCATTCCATTTCTATCACCAACTATGCCTTGGAAAAGGATAGAGAGAAGGTATCATTTGAAGACAATACCAAATTCATCTCCGAAGCAAAAGCTCAGTTGACAAAGACTATGAATCAATCATAATATTTTCTCCCCCTCATAATGACAAAATTGGGAACCAATGTCATTATGTACACATATGATTGACTAAATGTCACAAGGAATAATAAGACATGGAGAAATGTCAACCATCAAAACATCAACCCAAACTAGTAGCCCAACCCAAGAGATCCTATGGGTGACTAAAATGTAAGATTGAAGTTGTTGGGACAAACATTATATCATGGTGTTGGTGGTTTCTGTGTTTGTGTGAAGAGAAATGAAACCGGATAAGAATGATCCGTTTGCATGTTCAAAAATCAAAAGGATTAATGAAATGACCGATAGAAATGTATAACATTTTTCGGATTTCCTATGTATCATTGAGATATGCACAAAACAAGTCTCTAACATAGTTCGGTCTGCAACTTACAACAACACGTTGGAGGCAATAAAACTTTTAAGCAAAGGTTAACTTCCAATTGTTCAAGATGAGACAGCAAGAGAGTACACAAAGGCGTTCAATCCGTTGCAACTTACAACAACACGTTGGAGGCAATAAAACTTTTAAGCAAAGGTTAACTTCCAATTGTTCAAGATGAGACAGCAAGAGAGTACACAAAGGCGTTCAATCCGTTGCAACTTACAACAACACGTTGGAGGCAATAAAACTTTTAAGCAAAGGTTAACTTCCAATTGTTCAAGATGAGACAGCAAGAGAGTACACAAAGGCGTTCAATCCGTTGCAACTTACAACAACACGTTGGAGGCAATAAAACTTTTAAGCAAAGGTTAACTTCCAATTGTTCAAGATGAGACAGCAAGAGAGTACACAAAGGCGTTCAATCCGTTGCAACTTACAACAACACGTTGGAGGCAATAAAACTTTTAAGCAAAGGTTAACTTCCAATTGTTCAAGATGAGACAGCAAGAGAGTACACAAAGGCGTTCGATCCCTCGCTTTCTCATATCAATAATTGAGAGTTTGAAAAACTTTATTTGGAAAAACTTGATTGCTACTACACATACATATTCATATAAGAACACTTGGAAGTACACAAAGGCGTTCAATCCGTTGCAACTTACAACAACACGTTGGAGGCAATAAAACTTTTAAGCAAAGGTTAACTTCCAATTGTTCAAGATGAGACAGCAAGAGAGTACACAAAGGCGTTCGATCCCTCGCTTTCTCATATCAATAATTGAGAGTTTGAAAAACTTTATTTGGAAAAACTTGATTGCTACTACACATACATATTCATATAAGAACACTTGGAAGTACACAAAGGCGTTCAATCCGTTGCAACTTACAACAACACGTTGGAGGCAATAAAACTTTTAAGCAAAGGTTAACTTCCAATTGTTCAAGATGAGACAGCAAGAGAGTACACAAAGGCGTTCAATCCGTTGCAACTTACAACAACACGTTGGAGGCAATAAAACTTTTAAGCAAAGGTTAACTTCCAATTGTTCAAGATGAGACAGCAAGAGAGTACACAAAGGCGTTCAATCCGTTGCAACTTACAACAACACGTTGGAGGCAATAAAACTTTTAAGCAAAGGTTAACTTCCAATTGTTCAAGATGAGACAGCAAGAGAGTACACAAAGGCGTTCGATCCCTCGCTTTCTCATATCAATAATTGAGAGTTTGAAAAACTTTATTTGGAAAAACTTGATTGCTACTACACATACATATTCATATAAGAACACTTGGAAGTACACAAAGGCGTTCGATCCCTCGCTTTCTCATATCAATAATTGAGAGTTTGAAAAACTTTATTTGGAAAAACTTGATTGCTACTACACATACATATTCATATAAGAACACTTGGAAGTACACAAAGGCGTTCGATTCCTTGTACTCTTATATCAATCTATATGTATAACAAGATCTTAGAATGTATAAACACTCTATTTAAATAAAAACATTGAAGAACGGGTTGCATACATAGTATATGCAAGCCACAAAAAAATCTTTTTGTTAATTTTTGTAATTTTTCAATTTTGTATTTTGTTTTCTGAAATGTGTCAAGAATTCCTTCAAATGAAAAAGATTAAGGTTTAAGATTTAACATACCAAGCTTGGAGATCAGAAAATTAAACCTCTTTTCGTCCAATGGTTTTGTGAACAAATCTGCGAGTTGAAATTCAGTTCCCACAAAGTAGAGTTCGATGTCACCTTTCTCAATATGATCTTTGAGAAAATGATATCTAACATCAATATGCTTTGATCGAGAGTGGTTTACTGAGTTGACTGCAATGGCAATGGCACTCTGAGAATCACAATAGATAGGAATATGATCATACGTCAGACCATAATCAGTCAGTTGTGTCTTCATCCATAAGACTTGAGCACAACAACTAGCCGCAGCCACATATTCTGCTTCAGCCGTTGATAGTGAAACACAGTTCTGTTTCTTGGAAGACCAACTCACAATTTTATCTCCTAAAAATTGTAAAGTACCGGAAGTGCTCTTGCGATCAAGTTTACAACCTGCATGATCTGCATCTGAATAAGCAGTTAGATTGAATCCAGTATCCCTTGGATACCAGAGACCTAAATCGGGTGTACCCTTCAGATAACGAAAGATTCGTTTCACAGCTTGATAATGTAAATCAGTTGGAGCAGCTTGATATCTAGCACACATACATGTTGCAAACATTATATCTGGGCGAGATGCTGTTAGGTACAACAATGAACCAATCATACTTCTATATCTCTTTTGGTCAAATGGTTTCCCATTTGTATCAGTATTAATGGTTGTTCGAGCAGCCATTGGGGTAGAAATTGAAGAACATGAAGTCATATCAAACTTTTTCAACATGTCATTTATGTATTTACCTTGTGATATAAAAATACCAGTTGGTAATTGTTTGATTTGAAGACCCAAAAAGTAATTCATTTCCCCAATCATGCTCATTTCAAAATGATTGACCATTAGAGATGAAAAGTTTCGGCAAAATGTTTGACTGGTTGACCCAAATATAATGTCATCAACATATATTTGAACTAGTAGAACATGCTTACCTTGTTTGCGAATGAACAAGGTAGGGTCAATTATGCCTTTGGTAAATCCACCTTTAAGTAAGAAAGTAGTTAAAGAATCATACCATGCTCGGGGTGCTTGCTTAAGACCGTAGAGAGCCTTGTCTAACCTGTAGACATGGTTTGGTCTTTGAGGATCAACAAAACCTTCTGGTTGATCAACGTAAACTTCTTCTTTGAGGTCACCATTCAGGAAAGCAGTCTTCACATCCATTTGAAACACAGTGAAGTTTCGGAATGCGGCATAAGCTAAGAAGATTCGAATGGCCTCCATTCTTGCAACTGGAGCAAAAGTTTCGTCGAAATCAACACCAGGTTGTTGGCAATAACCCTTTGCAACAAGTCGAGCTTTATTTCTTACTACCACTCCATTCTCATCCTTTTTGTTTTTGAAAATCCACTTAGTTCCAATTGGATCATCTTTTCTGGGATTTGGAACTAATCTCCATACCTTCAGTCTTTCAAATTGTGCGAGTTCATCTTGCATTGCCTTAACCCATTCTGGATCACGAAGAGCTTCAGAAACTGTTTTGGGTTCGACATTGCTAAGAGAAAGTGCAACAAGACATTCATTCACTGAAGTACGAGTAGTTACTCCTGCTTGTGGATCTCCAATTATTTGATCAGTAGGATGATTTTTCTGCATGCGAATCCACTTGTGAGCATGAGGAAGAGGATCTTGTTGTTGAAGATCAACATCACCATCATTGAAACTTGAAGTTTGTTGAGAGATGGAATCATAACTTGGTATAACCCTTTCCTCATATGCTGGATGATCAAAGTCAAGTGGTACATACACATTTGGAGTGTTCAGGGGATTTGTTGTCTGAGTGAATTGAGAAGGTTGTTCTTGAACATTCACTTGAGAAGGATTCTCAGGAGAGGATGGTGGAATAGAATCATTTGAAGATGATTTTTGCTCAGAAGAATTTGATGACGATTCATGAGTGTTGTTAGAAACTGGATCGTTGTTATGAAGAGGTTCATTGCTTTGAATTGGTTCAACGATGTCTGGAGGTTCTTGATCATGAATCGGTTTTGACTTATAGACCGTTATCCGAACGGATGTAACGAACTGGAAGTTGAAGATTTACTTGAGTATTGGTGATGAAATCTATCAACATCTGAGTTGTTTCATCTTTGGATGCTAGGAACTTAACCCAAGTATATCTTGAATAATCATCAACAATAACCAGGATGTATTTCTTCCCATTTCGGCTTTGAACTTTCATCGGCCCACAAAGATCCATGTGAAGCAAATGAAGAGGTGCTAAAGAATTTGGAGATTTCTTCGGTTTATGAGAAACTCTCTTAATCTTCCCAACAGCACAAGAAGGACAGACATGCTCACTTTCATACTTATAGTCAGGTAAGCCTTCAACAAGATGCTTATTGACTAAAGTATTGATTGTTTGGAAATTCAGATGAGAGAGCCTTCTATGCCATAACCAAGAATTCTTTGAAGTAGCCTTTGAAATGAGACAGATATTATCGGTTGGTTGGTTATCATCGAGATTGACGGTAAAAAGGTTATCGTCACGATCGCCACAAAGAATATCAACTCCATCTAAGGTTTGGACTTTGCAAAGAGATTTTCGAAAAAGAACTAGGTCAACTTGAACTGACACAGCTTTGGTTTCACAAGAAAATTGAGAAGATGTATCAACACCTATACTAGCACTAGGTTTAGGGTGAACAACTAACTCATCAACAGTGTTGCATGTGAAAAACCTATAAAAGTACCATATCAAAACTAAACTATGTGCAAGTTCGTCATTAGATAAATCAGATTGCACATAATCATCAGTATGACAAGTACATTCAAGAGAATCAGTCAAGGTCTGAGTGGAGGTATTGGTAGATGAATCACAGGTAGTTTGGGTAGAATTTTCTACTAAAGCACTTTGGTCAGTTTGAGTAGAAACATTCTCACAAACTTTCTTAGTATTAACAACAATACATTTATCCTCTAGATTCGGACTTTGAGACTTGAGATGATTAATAACTGTTTGTTGAGATTCCACCTTTTGTTGTAAACCTTCTATTTGCTTTTCCAAAAATGTGGTTGGAAAATACATTTTAGTTGGTTTAGGTGAAGTACCAACAGATTCTTGGTTTTGAAAATTTGATTCAATTTCTTCCAATTTGAAAATTGAAGATTGTTTTGTTTTGTATGAATCATTGATTGCATCATAATTAACCAAAAAATCTTGATTAGGTATTCTCTCAACTTCATCAGTCTCAAATTCGTCATCCAATGGACGAATAAATTGTTGTATCATACCAAGGCGAAGAAATTTTTCATCATACAGGGGTTCGATTTCCTCTTTGGCCTTTTGTAATGGTGTGATATTCTCAAATCCCAACCCGAGAAGAAGATCTGTTTTGTCAATCTTTGACTTGTTAAAATAGGCAGTGAAATTCAAGAGAGGATTTTGTTCAACTTTATATAACTTTTCTTGATAGAAAAGTATATTCTTTTTAAATTCCTCAACTTGTTTTTCAAGATTCTCAATCTCAATGCCTTTTAGAAAACAATTATGATTTAAATCAGAAATCTTCCTTTCGAATTCAACATTGTTTGGTTTAGCTTCTTGGAGCTTCTTATTGAGAATATCAACATCCATTTGTCTTGCATTTGCCCGAAGCCATTCATTGGTCTTTTGAATTTCAAGATCTTGATTGGCTTTTTCAAGATCATGAATGGTCTTTTCAAGATTTTGACATCTTTGTAATAACTTAGAATCAGGAGTGACATTCATCTCACATTCTTTAACCAACATTTTGTCTTTGTATGTTTGAAAATCTTGTTTAATAGTAGCATGTTCAAAAAGTAATTTTGAGTGTTCTTCAAGAAGATTTGAAAATTCACTTTTTGAAAATGAAATACTATTTTTCAACTTTTTGTTTTTGTTGGCTAAAGAATTGATATGATTTGTTAATTTAGATAAAGCTAATCTACAAGACTCTTTGTCCTTAACCAAAGAAAAAGTAGAGTCGAGATTTACCTCATCATCTGGGTATTCATCATCAGTGAGCAACAGCCATTTGTCATCTTCGGCAAGCAATGCATGTCCTGCTTCAACTTGTTTGGCTAACAGCATCTTCTGCTTGTAGTACTCATAATCCCGCTTTCGAGGTTGTTTGCAGTCAACGGCAAAATGTCCAGGAATACCACAATTATAGCACTTTTTGTCTGATGCCTTACCCTTCTCAACTGTTTGTTTCTCATATGCTTCCTTCTTTTCACCATACCTTGAACCAGTAGCTTCACTTTGCTCATTGCTCCTTGGATGATAGTGTTCCTTCTTTGGAAATGCACTTGTAGAAGAAGTGCGGAGATTGTTGTTTGTTGGCCTCGCTTTGTAATATTTCCTTTTGAAATGCTTTGTTACCGCGGCAAGAGCTTGATTAACCAAGTATTGAAACGATCTTGATTAACCAGGAATGAAACGATCTTGATTAACCAGGAATTGAAACGATCTTGATTAACCAGGAATTGAAACGATCTTGATTAACCAGGTAATGAAACGATCTTGATTAACCAGGAATTGAAACGATCTTGATTAACCAGGAATTGAAACGATCTTGATTAACCAGGAATTGAAACGATCTTGATTAACCAGGTAATGAAACGATCTTGATTAACCAGGAATTGAAACGATCTTGATTAACCAGGTAATGAAACGATCTTGATTAACCAGGAATTGAAACGATCTTGATTAACCAGGAATTGAAACGATCTTGATTAACCAGGAATTGAAACGATCTTGATTAACCAGGAATTGAAACGATCTTGATTAACCAGGTAATGAAACGATCTTGATTAACCAGGTAATGAAACGATCTTGATTAACCAGGAATTGAAACGATCTTGATTAACCAGGTAATGAAACGATCTTGATTAACCAGGAATTGAAACGATCTTGATTAACCAGGAATTGAAACGATCTTGATTAACCAGGAATTGAAACGATCTTGATTAACCAGGAATTGAAACGATCTTGATTAACCAGGTAATGAAACGATCTTGATTAACCAGGTAATGAAACGATCTTGATTAACCAGGAATTGAAACGATCTTGATTAACCAGGAATTGAAACGATCTTGATTAACCAGGTAATGAAACGATCTTGATTAACCAGGAATTGAAACGATCTTGATTAACCAGGAATTGAAACGATCTTGATTAACCAGGAATTGAAACGATCTTGATTAACCAGGAATTGAAACGATCTTGATTAACCAGGAATTGAAACGATCTTGATTAACCAGGTAATGAAACGATCTTGATTAACCAGGTAATGAAACGATCTTGATTAACCAGGTAATGAAACGATCTTGATTAACCAGGAATTGAAACGATCTTGATTAACCAGGAATTGAAACGATCTTGATTAACCAGGAATTGAAACGATCTTGATTAACCAGGTAATGAAACGATCTTGATTAACCAGGAATTGAAACGATCTTGATTAACCAGGAATTGAAACGATCTTGATTAACCAGGAATTGAAACGATCTTGATTAACCAGGAATTGAAACGATCTTGATTAACCAGGTAATGAAACGATCTTGATTAACCAGGTAATGAAACGATCTTGATTAACCAGGTAATGAAACGATCTTGATTAACCAGGAATTGAAACGATCTTGATTAACCAGGTAATGAAACGATCTTGATTAACCAGGAATTGAAACGATCTTGATTAACCAGGAATTGAAACGATCTTGATTAACCAGGAATTGAAACGATCTTGATTAACCAGGAATTGAAACGATCTTGATTAACCAGGTAATGAAACGATCTTGATTAACCAGGAATTGAAACGATCTTGATTAACCAGGTAATGAAACGATCTTGATTAACCAGGTAATGAAACGATCTTGATTAACCAGGAATTGAAACGATCTTGATTAACCAGGAATTGAAACGATCTTGATTAACCAGGAATTGAAACGATCTTGATTAACCAGGAATTGAAACGATCTTGATTAACCAGGAATTGAAACGATCTTGATTAACCAGGTAATGAAACGATCTTGATTAACCAGGAATTGAAACGATCTTGATTAACCAGGAATTGAAACGATCTTGATTAACCAGGTAATGAAACGATCTTGATTAACCAGGTAATGAAACGATCTTGATTAACCAGGAATTGAAACGATCTTGATTAACCAGGTAATGAAACGATCTTGATTAACCAGGTAATGAAACGATCTTGATTAACCAGGAATTGAAACGATCTTGATTAACCAGGTAATGAAACGATCTTGATTAACCAGGTAATGAAACGATCTTGATTAACCAGGAATTGAAACGATCTTGATTAACCAGGAATTGAAACGATCTTGATTAACCAGGTAATGAAACGATCTTGATTAACCAGGTAATGAAACGATCTTGATTAACCAGGAATTGAAACGATCTTGATTAACCAGGAATTGAAACGATCTTGATTAACCAGGTAATGAAACGATCTTGATTAACCAGGAATTGAAACGATCTTGATTAACCAGGTAATGAAACGATCTTGATTAACCAGGAATTGAAACGATCTTGATTAACCAGGAATTGAAACGATCTTGATTAACCAGGTAATGAAACGATCTTGATTAACCAGGTAATGAAACGATCTTGATTAACCAGGAATTGAAACGATCTTGATTAACCAGGTAATGAAACGATCTTGATTAACCAGGAATTGAAACGATCTTGATTAACCAGGAATTGAAACGATCTTGATTAACCAGGAATTGAAACGATCTTGATTAACCAGGAATTGAAACGATCTTGATTAACCAGGTAATGAAACGATCTTGATTAACCAGGAATTGAAACGATCTTGATTAACCAGGAATTGAAACGATCTTGATTAACCAGGTAATGAAACGATCTTGATTAACCAGGTAATGAAACGATCTTGATTAACCAGGTAATGAAACGATCTTGATTAACCAGGTAATGAAACGATCTTGATTAACCAGGTAATGAAACGATCTTGATTAACCAGGAATTGAAACGATCTTGATTAACCAGGAATTGAAACGATCTTGATTAACCAGGAATTGAAACGATCTTGATTAACCAGGAATTGAAACGATCTTGATTAACCAGGAATTGAAACGATCTTGATTAACCAGGAATTGAAACGATCTTGATTAACCAGGAATTGAAACGATCTTGATTAACCAGGAATTGAAACGATCTTGATTAACCAGGAATTGAAACGATCTTGATTAACCAGGTAATGAAACGATCTTGATTAACCAGGAATTGAAACGATCTTGATTAACCAGGAATTGAAACGATCTTGATTAACCAGGTAATGAAACGATCTTGATTAACCAGGTAATGAAACGATCTTGATTAACCAGGAATTGAAACGATCTTGATTAACCAGGTAATGAAACGATCTTGATTAACCAGGAATTGAAACGATCTTGATTAACCAGGAATTGAAACGATCTTGATTAACCAGGAATTGAAACGATCTTGATTAACCAGGAATTGAAACGATCTTGATTAACCAGGTAATGAAACGATCTTGATTAACCAGGAATTGAAACGATCTTGATTAACCAGGAATTGAAACGATCTTGATTAACCAGGTAATGAAACGATCTTGATTAACCAGGAATGAAACGATCTTGATTAACCAGGAATTGAAACGATCTTGATTAACCAGGAATTGAAACGATCTTGATTAACCAGGTAATGAAACGATCTTGATTAACCAGGAATTGAAACGATCTTGATTAACCAGGTAATGAAACGATCTTGATTAACCAGGTAATGAAACGATCTTGATTAACCAGGTAATGAAACGATCTTGATTAACCAGGAATTGAAACGATCTTGATTAACCAGGTAATGAAACGATCTTGATTAACCAGGTAATGAAACGATCTTGATTAACCAGGAATTGAAACGATCTTGATTAACCAGGAATTGAAACGATCTTGATTAACCAGGAATTGAAACGATCTTGATTAACCAGGAATTGAAACGATCTTGATTAACCAGGAATTGAAACGATCTTGATTAACCAGGAATTGAAACGATCTTGATTAACCAGGTAATGAAACGATCTTGATTAACCAGGTAATGAAACGATCTTGATTAACCAGGAATTGAAACGATCTTGATTAACCAGGAATTGAAACGATCTTGATTAACCAGGAATTGAAACGATCTTGATTAACCAGGTAATGAAACGATCTTGATTAACCAGGTAATGAAACGATCTTGATTAACCAGGAATTGAAACGATCTTGATTAACCAGGTAATGAAACGATCTTGATTAACCAGGTAATGAAACGATCTTGATTAACCAGGAATTGAAACGATCTTGATTAACCAGGAATTGAAACGATCTTGATTAACCAGGAATTGAAACGATCTTGATTAACCAGGTAATGAAACGATCTTGATTAACCAGGTAATGAAACGATCTTGATTAACCAGGTAATGAAACGATCTTGATTAACCAGGAATTGAAACGATCTTGATTAACCAGGAATTGAAACGATCTTGATTAACCAGGAATTGAAACGATCTTGATTAACCAGGAATTGAAACGATCTTGATTAACCAGGTAATGAAACGATCTTGATTAACCAGGTAATGAAACGATCTTGATTAACCAGGTAATGAAACGATCTTGATTAACCAGGAATTGAAACGATCTTGATTAACCAGGTAATGAAACGATCTTAGGAAGATCGTCTTGTTTTCTTTCTCAAAAACTTCTAAGTGTTTGAAATGACCAAACCAATCCTTTTGGATTAATTAGCCAGAATCAACACTACCACAACACACTCTTTACTAAAACGATCTTGGAAGATCGTCTTGTTTTCTTTCTCAAAAACTTCTAAGTGTTTGAAATGACCAAACCAATCCTTTTGGATTAATTAGCCAGAATCAACACTACCACAACACACTCTTTACTAAAACGATCTTGGTATGAAGATCGTCTTGTTTTCTTTCTCAAAAACTTCTAAGTGTTTGAAATGACCAAACCAATCCTTTTGGATTAATTAGCCAGAATCAACACTACCACAACACACTCTTTACTAAAACGATCTTGGTATGAAGATCGTCTTGTTTTCTTTCTCAAAAACTTCTAAGTGTTTGAAATGACCAAACCAATCCTTTTGGATTAATTAGCCAGAATCAACACTACCACAACACACTCTTTACTAAAACGATCTTGGGAGATCGTCTTGTTTTCTTTCTCAAAAACTTCTAAGTGTTTGAAATGACCAAACCAATCCTTTTGGATTAATTAGCCAGAATCAACACTACCACAACACACTCTTTACTAAAACGATCTTGTGAGGATCGTCTTGTTTTCTTTCTCAAAAACTTCTAAGTGTTTGAAATGACCAAACCAATCCTTTTGGATTAATTAGCCAGAATCAACACTACCACAACACACTCTTTACTAAAACGATCTTGGAAGATCGTCTTGTTTTCTTTCTCAAAAACTTCTAAGTGTTTGAAATGACCAAACCAATCCTTTTGGATTAATTAGCCAGAATCAACACTACCACAACACACTCTTTACTAAAACGATCTTATGAAGATCGTCTTGTTTTCTTTCTCAAAAACTTCTAAGTGTTTGAAATGACCAAACCAATCCTTTTGGATTAATTAGCCAGAATCAACACTACCACAACACACTCTTTACTAAAACGATCTTGGAAGATCGTCTTGTTTTCTTTCTCAAAAACTTCTAAGTGTTTGAAATGACCAAACCAATCCTTTTGGATTAATTAGCCAGAATCAACACTACCACAACACACTCTTTACTAAAATGATCTTGTAAGATCGTCTTGTTTTCTTTCTCAAAAACTTCTAAGTGTTTGAAATGACCAAACCAATCCTTTTGGATTAATTAGCCAGAATCAACACTACCACAACACACTCTTTACTAAAACGATCTTGTGAGGATCGTCTTGTTTTCTTTCTCAAAAACTTCTAAGTGTTTGAAATGACCAAACCAATCCTTTTGGATTAATTAGCCAGAATCAACACTACCACAACACACTCTTTACTAAAACGATCTTGGTATGAAGATCGTCTTGTTTTCTTTCTCAAAAACTTCTAAGTGTTTGAAATGACCAAACCAATCCTTTTGGATTAATTAGCCAGAATCAACACTACCACAACACACTCTTTACTAAAACGATCTTGGTATGAAGATCGTCTTGTTTTCTTTCTCAAAAACTTCTAAGTGTTTGAAATGACCAAACCAATCCTTTTGGATTAATTAGCCAGAATCAACACTACCACAACACACTCTTTACTAAAACGATCTTGGAAGATCGTCTTGTTTTCTTTCTCAAAAACTTCTAAGTGTTTGAAATGACCAAACCAATCCTTTTGGATTAATTAGCCAGAATCAACACTACCACAACACACTCTTTACTAAAACGATCTTGGAAGATCGTCTTGTTTTCTTTCTCAAAAACTTCTAAGTGTTTGAAATGACCAAACCAATCCTTTTGGATTAATTAGCCAGAATCAACACTACCACAACACACTCTTTACTAAAACGATCTTGGAAGATCGTCTTGTTTTCTTTCTCAAAAACTTCTAAGTGTTTGAAATGACCAAACCAATCCTTTTGGATTAATTAGCCAGAATCAACACTACCACAACACACTCTTTACTAAAACGATCTTGGAAGATCGTCTTGTTTTCTTTCTCAAAAACTTCTAAGTGTTTGAAATGACCAAACCAATCCTTTTGGATTAATTAGCCAGAATCAACACTACCACAACACACTCTTTACTAAAACGATCTTGTGAAGATCGTCTTGTTTTCTTTCTCAAAAACTTCTAAGTGTTTGAAATGACCAAACCAATCCTTTTGGATTAATTAGCCAGAATCAACACTACCACAACACACTCTTTACTAAAACGATCTTGGAAGATCGTCTTGTTTTCTTTCTCAAAAACTTCTAAGTGTTTGAAATGACCAAACCAATCCTTTTGGATTAATTAGCCAGAATCAACACTACCACAACACACTCTTTACTAAAATGATCTTGTAAGATCGTCTTGTTTTCTTTCTCAAAAACTTCTAAGTGTTTGAAATGACCAAACCAATCCTTTTGGATTAATTAGCCAGAATCAACACTACCACAACACACTCTTTACTAAAACGATCTTAGGAAGATCGTCTTGGTCATCTTCTTCATCTGAACATATTTCCAGAAAAACTCCATTAACAACTTTTTAAAACTTCGATATCTTATGAATTACTAGGAGTTAGATCACGAAATCACTTGCAAACTGTTTGAAATCATGTCCGCAACAAGATTATGAACAAAATTCAACACAAAATACAACTTCACCCTCCGCTGACGTCCCAAAACGTAAGCGGAGTGTATCAAAAGCAAAAAAAAAAAAAAAAAAAAAAAAAAAAAAAAAAAAAAAAAAAAAAAAAAAAAAAAAAAAAAAAAAAAAAAAAAAAAAAAAAAAAAAAAAAAAAAAAAAAAAAAAAAAAAAAAAAAAAAAAAAAAAAAAAAAAAAAAAAAAAAAAAAAAAAAAAAAAAAAAAAAAAAAAAAAAAAAAAAAAAAAAAAAAAAAAAAAAAAAAAAAAAAAAAAAAAAAAAAAAAAAAAAAAAAAAAAAAAAAAAAAAAAAAAAAAAAAAAAAAAAAAAAAAAAAAAAAAAAAAAAAAAAAAAAAAAAAAAAAAAAAAAAAAAAAAAAAAAAAAAAAAAAAAAAAAAAAAAAAAAAAAAAAAAAAAAAAAAAAAAAAAAAAAAAAAAAAAAAAAAAAAAAAAAAAAAAAAAAAAAAAAAAAAAAAAAAAAAAAAAAAAAAAAAAAAAAAAAAAAAAAAAAAAAAAAAAAAAAAAAAAAAAAAAAAAAAAAAAAAAAAAAAAAAAAAAAAAAAAAAAAAAAAAAAAAAAAAAAAAAAAAAAAAAAAAAAAAAAAAAAAAAAAAAAAAAAAAAAAAAAAAAAAAAAAAAAAAAAAAAAAAAAAAAAAAAAAAAAAAAAAAAAAAAAAAAAAAAAAAAAAAAAAAAAAAAAAAAAAAAAAAAAAAAAAAAAAAAAAAAAAAAAAAAAAAAAAAAAAAAAAAAAAAAAAAAAAAAAAAAAAAAAAAAAAAAAAAAAAAAAAAAAAAAAAAAAAAAAAAAAAAAAAAAAAAAAAAAAAAAAAAAAAAAAAAAAAAAAAAAAAAAAAAAAAAAAAAAAAAAAAAAAAAAAAAAAAAAAAAAAAAAAAAAAAAAAAAAAAAAAAAAAAAAAAAAAAAAAAAAAAAAAAAAAAAAAAAAAAAAAAAAAAAAAAAAAAAAAAAAAAAAAAAAAAAAAAAATTATCGTGAAGAATAAAAAAAAAAAACAAAAAAAAAAAAAAAAAAAAAAAAAAAAAAAAAAAAAAAAAAAAAAAAAAAAAAAAAAAAAAAGGGGAAGGTTAGGAAGTCCACAACGCCCATGGACATTAGTACCCAAGCCACCCCATCAGCAGCCTCCCAACAGGCTGTTGACGAGTTAAATGGAAACAGCAGGCAGCCACCTCAAACTTCTGTAGGCGAGGTTGGTGAAGATATTGGGTCACCCCAACCCACTAGAGGTCAAAGTCCAACTCCACCCCCAAATAATTCCCCTTCTTCTCAATTACCCTCTGAGTCGTTGACAGCAGCCAGATCACAGGTGATGCTAGAGTCAACACCTTCTACGGCCGATGATGTCTTGGTGGAACAACACACTGAGACTGAGGCACAAGGTTCCCTCACCCCTC
Source organism: Erigeron breviscapus (assembly GCA_034093135.1). NCBI lineage: Eukaryota > Viridiplantae > Streptophyta > Magnoliopsida > Asterales > Asteraceae > Erigeron > Erigeron breviscapus. Next base: position 25,097,108 of record CM067174.1, read on the forward strand.
CTTCTTCCATTGTCTTGGAAACTGTCTGTGCAGGGACTGAGACAAATGTATTATCAAGTGACATGGAAATTGATGAAGATCTGGGCAGTGAGTTTGACATCCAAGATGATGATGCTGAAATCACACTCGCTGCCGCAGAAGAAAGTGAAAAAGAGGCCAATGTTAGTGGCTTCTTGGCAGAAGACTTGGGCTATTTGTTAATCTCCACTCCTCCTACTGAATTTGAGGATATCCCAGAGTCGTTGGCTGATACGGTCGCTGTGGATGCTCAAATGCCTTTAGAGGCTGGCTCGCTGGCAAACCCCCCAACGACCTCCAAAGCCTCCAAAAAGACCAAAGCTAAATCCAAGGCAGCATCCTCAACACAAAATTTACAATCTTCACCCTCCGCTGACGTCCCAAAACGTAAGCGGAGTGTATCAAAGGGCAACCACAAGGTTAGGAAGTCCACAACGCCCATGGACATTAGTACCCAAGCCACCCCATCAGCAGCCTCCCAACAGGCTGTTGACGAGTTAAATGGAAACAGCAGGCAGCCACCTCAAACTTCTGTAGGCGAGGTTGGTGAAGATATTGGGTCACCCCAACCCACTAGAGGTCAAAGTCCAACTCCACCCCCAAATAATTCCCCTTCTTCTCAATTACCCTCTGAGTCGTTGACAGCAGCCAGATCACAGGTGATGCTAGAGTCAACACCTTCTACGGCCGATGATGTCTTGGTGGAACAACACACTGAGACTGAGGCACAAGGTTCCCTCACCCCTCCTTCTTCCATTGTCTTGGAAACTGTCTGTGCAGGGACTGAGACAAATGTATTATCAAGTGACATGGAAATTGATGAAGATCTGGGCAGTGAGTTTGACATCCAAGATGATGATGCTGAAATCACACTCGCTGCCGCAGAAGAAAGTGAAAAAGAGGCCAATGTTAGTGGCTTCTTGGCAGAAGACTTGGGCTATTTGTTAATCTCCACTCCTCCTACTGAATTTGAGGATATCCCAGAGTCGTTGGCTGATATGCCTCCTCCACCAAGTTACTCTCCAAGGCCCACAGCTGCCTTTGAACAAGTTGGTTTTTATGAAGACTATGTGCCTAAAGTGAATGATGTTGAGCTTCAGCGAAGGATGGAATTATGTCACCTTCAAAGAATAAGGCCAGCTGTTTATGTTGAGGTAGAAGAAGTTGATGATGAAATAATCATGGAAGTGCCACCATTGCACCACCCAGATTTTTTCAGGGTTCCTTGCTCCAAGTATCCTGTCTCTCTAAAGGATCTCAAGGTCCCTTCTGCTGATGAAGAACTCACCACTGCTTTTACTGCTGTCAATATACCTGGTCTGGATTATGTTGAAACTCGTCAACTACAAGAATTGTTGAGAAGGGTGCAAATCTGCCAAAGTCAAGGGAATAGACATGGATACTTGTATGCTTGGTTGGTAGACCAAGTAGCTCAGGTTCATATTGAGGCTCATGAAAACTTTCTAAAGTTGATAGCTGGAAATGATGTTGTGAAAGATAAGCTGACCACTCTTCAAGGTATGGTGTCTGGGATCACCAAGAATCAAGTCACCCACACCAAGTCCAATGAGCAGCTATTCAGACGAAATCAATCCTTGCTGAATGAAAGCATGAATAGGGTCAGCACCTCTAACTCCGCCATCTCCGCCTCGCTGGACAAATTGAAAGTTGAAGTCCATTCAGCGAAGGTCACCGAACAGCCTGGTCTCTTATCATCTCTTCAGCAACTCTCTCAATCAAACATTCTTTTCACCGCCCACCTCCATCAACTACAAAACACTGTCTCATCCTTCTCCGCTCAACAAGATAATTTTCGCACTTCCATCACTCAAGAAATCCATTCTCTCAAAAATAAACTCTTCTCTCAAACTCCTTTCCAAGTAGCTGTTGACAAAAAGCTACTTGACGAATCTGTCAATCGTACCAAGAAGCTTGAAAAAGAGGTTGAAAATCTGAAGGGTATGATGGTTGAAATGCTGGTCCTCCTCACGAAAGATAAAGTGGAAGTAGCTAGTCCCTCAGCTACTTCCAAGGGGGAGAAAAATATTGAGAAGGATCCAGCATCTAATCTTCCCCAAGCTCCCCTCACTGAAAACATTGGTAATGCTGAGATGGTTGATGAACCGGCAGCAAACGTTGAGGGGGAGCAAACAATGCTGAGAAGGTTGTTGCTGAGAATGTGCCAGCAAAACCAATAAATGTTTCTATCTTCAAGCCTACTGTTGAGTTCCACGCTGCCTTTGAACAAGTTGGTTTTTATGAAGACTATGTGCCTAAAGTGAATGATGTTGAGCTTCAGCGAAGGATGGAATTATGTCACCTTCAAAGAATAAGGCCAGCTGTTTATGTTGAGGTAGAAGAAGTTGATGATGAAATAATCATGGAAGTGCCACCATTGCACCACCCAGATTTTTTCAGGGTTCCTTGCTCCAAGTATCCTGTCTCTCTAAAGGATCTCAAGGTCCCTTCTGCTGATGAAGAACTCACCACTGCTTTTACTGCTGTCAATATACCTGGTCTGGATTATGTTGAAACTCGTCAACTACAAGAATTGTTGAGAAGGGTGCAAATCTGCCAAAGTCAAGGGAATAGACATGGATACTTGTATGCTTGGTTGGTAGACCAAGTAGCTCAGGTTCATATTGAGGCTCATGAAAACTTTCTAAAGTTGATAGCTGGAAATGATGTTGTGAAAGATAAGCTGACCACTCTTCAAGGTATGGTGTCTGGGATCACCAAGAATCAAGTCACCCACACCAAGTCCAATGAGCAGCTATTCAGACGAAATCAATCCTTGCTGAATGAAAGCATGAATAGGGTCAGCACCTCTAACTCCGCCATCTCCGCCTCGCTGGACAAATTGAAAGTTGAAGTCCATTCAGCGAAGGTCACCGAACAGCCTGGTCTCTTATCATCTCTTCAGCAACTCTCTCAATCAAACATTCTTTTCACCGCCCACCTCCATCAACTACAAAACACTGTCTCATCCTTCTCCGCTCAACAAGATAATTTTCGCACTTCCATCACTCAAGAAATCCATTCTCTCAAAAATAAACTCTTCTCTCAAACTCCTTTCCAAGTAGCTGTTGACAAAAAGCTACTTGACGAATCTGTCAATCGTACCAAGAAGCTTGAAAAAGAGGTTGAAAATCTGAAGGGTATGATGGTTGAAATGCTGGTCCTCCTCACGAAAGATAAAGTGGAAGTAGCTAGTCCCTCAGCTACTTCCAAGGGGGAGAAAAATATTGAGAAGGATCCAGCATCTAATCTTCCCCAAGCTCCCCTCACTGAAAACATTGGTAATGCTGAGATGGTTGATGAACCGGCAGCAAACGTTGAGGGGGAGCAAACAACAATGCTGAGAAGGTTGTTGCTGAGAATGTGCCAGCAAAACCAATAAATGTTTCTATCTTCAAGCCTACTGTTGAGTTCCACGCTGCCCTTGAAAAGAGATATGCTGATAAGGGTAAAGCAGCAGTGGTTACTCAAAGCAAGCCACCAAAGGTTCCCATTTCAGCAAGGGAACAACAAGAAAAGTTAATGTCTGGAGCCTTCCCCAAATCCACAACTTCTACTGCTGAACTGTCTCCTGAGGAAGTTGTTCGTCAACATGAACGGTTAAGTAAGAAGAAAGAAGAGGAGCTGTCTCAGAAGTTTATAAGTGAGCAAGTTGTTGGTGATGAACTTAAAGATGCTGATGATGAGACAAAGAGGTTGGCTCAGCAATCTGGTGGATTGGCAGTCTTGAAAAAGAATGAAGAAAAGTTCTTTGCCAAAAGAACAAAAACTTTTGAAGAAGGACAGGCGACCTACCTCAAATCAAGAGAGGTAAGGCAAAGGAAAGAAGAGATCACGTCGGTCAGGGTCTCACTAACCCAACAAGGGATGAATCTTTCCATACAAAGAAAAGGAGTGCCCAAGTTGTATACGCTGAAAAATGTTACTAAGGATACACTTGGGCCAACTGAATGGATCGAGATTTACAAGCTGATCAAGGATAATACAGCTGTAAGTTATGAACCACTGATCAAGATGGCAGGTGAGCAGATAAAGCTTATTCGCAAAATGGAACAAAAATACAAAGTCAAAGACTCTCTGCTCAGCGCTGCAAGACATCCATATCCTCCTCCTCCTCAGCAACCAAGAAGTGGTGTGAAGAGAACAGCTTCTGGTCAAGAGATATCTCAGCGTCCCTTCATTCTCAGAGCTGTTCCAAAGACTGATATAGATGAGGAGCCTCTGCTGAATCTAAGAATGCCTTCTAGGACCCTCTTTATGGATGGAGCTTATGATGACAAGCTGGGAGGTTTCTGCTTTTGCAATGTCCATGGTCATGAACTCTTCTTCAGGACCAATGAAATTGGAATTTCTCCCTCTACTTTTCTTTTGAAAATAAGAAAGTATTGTACTCATGTTAGAAATATAAAATAGTGCTTAGTTGTATTTCTAAACATTGTATTTTATGTATATAATGTAAGGTTGAGGGGGAGCTTATGTAATATACTTAGAGTATAAATATCCCTCAAGCCTTCAATTTTTGTAAGCTTTTTACCCACATTTGATAATCAATCAAACCTGCTTCCCACCCACACACCTTTCTCTCTAAAGAACACACACTAACACACACACTTTCCACCATTGTTGATTGCCTTACTTCCGTACTAGAACACGAATTTTATTACTTATAACAAGTGGTATTAGAGCAAAACAACAATCTGTTGACGATCCAGAACAAATTTCAAGCAGATTAATGCTAATTTTGTTCAAAATTGTGAATTCGTGTTCATATCAATAACCGTTTTAACCGTCACTGTTCTTCACCAATTCAACATCAATTTTCACTCAATTTTCCTGTTTTTGTTCACAGATACATTCTAAATCACCTCTAAAAACATCCTGTTAAGTTTCAGAATCCAATTCACAGTATTGATCAAAATCCAAATTTTTTGGAAAGTTGATGAGATTTTGAATTATCAGTTTGAGTTGATTTGATCTATGGAATTGTTTCTAGGGTTGTGCGCGATCATATTCTGAGCATTTCTGGGTTTGAATCGAGTTCTAACTCTCAAAATTGAGTGAATTACAAACAAAATAGTGAAATTCTCGACTATTTTGTCTCTTTCTGGTGTTCTTGCTGATTGACTCTAAAACGATCTTGCTAAGACGATCTCCTTCAAGATCGTCCTAGTTCCAAGTTTTAAGACGATCTCCTTCAAGATCGTCCTAGTGTCTACCTTGTTTTGGTGTTAAGACGATCTTCCCAAGATCGTCCTAACATTTTTGGTTCTGTGTGAACTATGTGTTGTGAATTGAACACTTGAAGTTGTTGTGATTGGGAATCACACACTTCCTTGGGTAACTAATCTCTTTGAGATTGGTTTTGCTCAACAATAAATTTCCAACATTTTCTATACTTAGAAAATTTTTCACTCATCAAAAATTCTTAAGACGATCTTCAATCAAGACCGTCTTACCTTTCTTAACCAATTCTTAAGACGATCTTCAACCAAGACCGTCTTACCTTTCTTCATCAAATTTTCTTAAGATGATCTTCTTTCAAGACCGTCTACCAAGTTTTAAGACGATCTTCATCAAGACCGTCTTACCTTTCTTCATCAAATTTTCTTAAGACGATCTTCTCTCAAGATCGTTCTATCATTTCTTCACTAATACTTAGAAAATTTTCAACCAGTTTCTAAGACGATCTCCTTCAAGATCGTGCTAAGTTCCAAAGTTTTTAAGACGATCTCATCAAGATCGTATTATTTTTTTTCAGAAAATCAAAAACAACAAAAACAATTACAAATCTTTGTTTATTCATTTCAAAGACAACAATGAAGAATTCAGAGCTTGAGATCAGAAAGAATTTCTTAGCCAAACAACAAAGGATGAAACCATGGCTATTTGTAAATATTGATGCTGATTCTGAAGATTTCACATGCTTGATGACATCTGTTACATCAACAACCAATCCTTCACAAATTACTTCACAAACAACAACAAGTGAGGTACAATTCATCTCCAAAGATGATTACTTGTCTGTCCAAACAACTGCTGATACTTTGACAAAGCAAAATCTTACTTTGAAAAACAATTTGAAAATGGCTAAACAAGAGTTTGATAAACTAAATGAAGATTTTTCAGAACTCTCAATAGCTCATGAAGCTCTCAAAGTGAACTATGATTCTTTAAAAGAAATGCATTTGTCAAGTAACAGTTCTCAAGTTGTTTCACCCAATGCTCATTTGACCAACAAATGTCAAGACCTTGAAAAGACTGTCCATTCACTCAAGCAAACCATTGAGACTTTAAAGCTTGAGAAAACCAATGAATGGATAAGAGCAAATACAAGACAAGCTGATGTTGAGTTTCTCACAAATAAAATGAAAGATTTTAGACCCAACTGTGAAAAACATGAAAGACAGATTTCTGATCTAAACAGTACTTGTTTTCTCAAAGGAGTTGAAATTGAGACTCTTCAAAAACAAGTTGAGGATTTGAAAACAAACATTTTGTTTTATCAAGAAAAAATCTATAAAATTGAACAAAATCCTCTTCTAAATTTCACTGCTTATTACAATAAGTCGAAGATTGATAGATCAGAACTTCTTCTTGGTTTGGGTTACGAGAATCCATCACATTTAGAAAAAATCCAAAAAGAAGACCTTGGTCTACTTTATGATGGAAAATGTCTTAGACTTGGTATGATTCAAGAGTTCATCAGACCATCTGAGGATGACTTTGAGTCAGATGATGTTGAAAGACAAAAACCAAACAGATTTCAGATTGATTATGTTGCTATTAATGATACATACAAGAAAACTCATAAAAGATCCATCTATGAGTTAGAAGAAATAGACAGCATTTCCATTCCTGAAAATGAGTCTCAAAAAGATTGTTCAAAACTAAATTCAGAAAGATTTTACATTCCAACTACCATATTGGAAAAAGAAATTGAAGGTTTAAAACAAAAGATTGAGTCTCAACAACAAGTCATTGAACATCTGAAAACTCAAAATCATTCTCCAAAGGTAAGTGAGACCACCCCGACTCAAATGGTACATGATCTAACTTCTGTTGATTGCTCCACTCCATCCAATGGGAGTGAGAATTTTAACAAAGATATGCAGGGTCATAGTATATCTCCTCAACAAATTCATGATATGTCCACCTCATTGCTATCATCATTTTTCCATGTTGAAGAGAAAGTTCAAGCTTTGAAAGCTAAACATCTTGCTTCTGTCAAGAAAATACTTTCTTTTGAAACCCCTGTGATCACCCCTGTTGACCAAAATAAATTGAACTTAGAGCAAAATATTGAGATTCCTACTGATCTTAAGGCTAAAGCAAAAGCATTGATTGAAAAGTTGACTAACAAAACTGTTTTAAAATCAGAAGTTCAACCAAAAGAATTACAGTTTACTTATCCAGATCTTTCTGTTGAAGAATTAGATAAGTTTTTGGAAACTGATCATGTTTTTGCACCAGAAGTTGAAAAAGAGCTTGAAAAACTCTCACCCAAAAAGTCTAAACCAAAGAAGGAATCTAAATCTAAACTTGCTCCAACTTCATTTTATACACACAAAAGTCAGCATGCCCCAGCTGTCAAAGGTAAGAAAACCATTTCTGCTAACTCAAAGCTTAAAGTTGATATTTCATCTGTTTCTAGAACCTCTGCTTCTAAAGCTATCTCTCAATCTAGTTATTTACCTAAGATGTCTAAAACTAGCCAAGATTTGCTAATAAAAGATACATCTAATGGTATAACTAGTTATAGAGATCAGTATGGTTGGTTCACTATTGCAACTCAAAAGAAATAGAATATCAAATCTTCCACCAAGCAAAGCAAAAATCAGAATGTGTTTTTAACTCCTCGAACTGAATCTAAGAATTTATCTGGGAAAGGAGAGAAGAGCTTAGCTAGTAACCATAAGTGGATTTCTAAATCATCATTGATAAAATCTACTAGCTATGCTAAAACACAAGTGTCTGATAAATCACCAGTTAGAAGAAGTTGGATAGCTAATGATTACAAGAAGAAAGTTCCTGATAGGAAATTTGATTCAAATTTGAGTAATTTAGCTAAACCATGGTCTGTAAGAAATTCTAAATCTTCTGTTGTGATTGCTAAACCTTTGATTGTTGATTCTAATGGGATTGTGATGAATCTTACGAATAAACCTCTTGTTCGAAAACCTCATCTGTATACTTTGAATGATTCCACTAACCCAAAAGGACCCATTCAAAGGTGGGTACCTAGAAAACCTTAATTGTGTTTTGCAGGTAATAAAGGTCTGTGTTTAGTATTTCAATCTCGGATACTGTTCAACACATGATCCTGGAATGAGTTTCTTTTCAAGAAACAATCTCAAATAAGTGCTCATTACCAATGCACTTTCAAGAAACAATCTCAAATAAGTGCTCATTACCAATGCACTTTTCAAGAAACAATCTCAAATAAGTGCTCATTACCAATGCACTTACTTGCCTCTGCATGTTCTGTACAAATCCTTCATCTCTTTCTCTTTCATTCATTATCTGTCAAACATTGATGCTATGCTTATGTGCAATGTGCTTAAATATCATGCAATGTTTGAGGGGGAGAAAAAGGATAATTCATGAATCTAGGGGGAGTTTGTGTATTTGCACTATTTGAAGAAAAACTCATTGTTTATATTAGAAAAACCAAATATAAAATTTGAAAAATTCATAAAAAAAAAAATTGTTTTTGTCAATTGTTTTGTTTTTTTTTTGTTTTAATAAAAGTTTTTTTGTTGTTGGTATGATAAAACAAAAAAACATAAGCCCAAATTTTTTTAATAAAAGAAAAGAAAGAGGCCCAATTTCAACAAGCCCATGACTTTCAAAACGGGTCAAGACCCACCCGACCCAACCAATTCGGTTTCCTCTTCCTTAAGGAGGAGGGAAACTAATTATTTCCTTCTTTTTTTCCATTTTTTTCATTTCACTGTTTCCCATAAACACTCTCAAATCACTTCGAAAACAACTTTTGGCTGATCATTGAAACAAGATAAGGGTTTTGTTGGTAATTACATACTGATCATTTCATTCCATTACATCATTGTCATCTAATCACATCTTCAAGTAAGATTTCGACTTAGAATGTAAGATTTTTTCTTTCATTTTTACTTGAAATTTTCTGCTTCTGTTGATGATTATGTGATGATTGAATGATTTAGAAGCATGTTTAGGTTACATGTGTATGTTTATTACATGTTTAAATGCTTAGTATTGTGATTTCGAAAATTCAAAAACCTGCAACTTATTTTGTTTTGTGAAGAAGATGACCTAAGACGATCTTCGATTTGTTATAGGTTATTTTTCTTGATTTAAGTGATTGGAGTAGTGTAAGTTTACTTACTGTGATTCATATAAATGTTTTGTTATGCTTAGATGTAAAAATGAATCATGTTGTGTTATGTGAAACCTGGTTCTTAATTTCAAGTCATTTTGTTTCTAAAACGATCTTGCCCAAGACCGTCTTGGTTCCAGAACGACTTGGAAATAAGACGATCTTGCCAAGACCGTCTTAGTTCCACTTTCTCATTCATTTGCCTTGTAACCCTTGAGACCAAGACCAAGACGATCTTGTCAGGATCGTTCTAGGGTCTGTACGCTGTGTGGTAGAAGAATTGATTTGAAAAACAAATGAATGGGTAACTGAACTCGTAAGAGATCGGTTTGCTCAAAACTAATACTTTTAAATTTAAAGGGAAATCATTGAGATGATTTCACTTTATATTTCAAAGTGTTAGAATTTTCTTTAAATGAAAATTGAAGTGAAGTGTTTTTAACACTTGTTTTTAAAACGATCTTATACAAGATCGTTCCATTTTCCTTCACTTCAAAATTTTTTTAAGTAATAAAACCTTAAGACGATCTTGTACAAGATCGTCTCATTTTCCTTGTCTTAAAACCTTTGTCAACATATTGAATGTTGAGACGATCTTGAACAAGATCGTCCCATGTTCATTTTTCCCATACTTAACATTTTTTTTCAATAACATGAGAAATAACAGAGCGTTGTTTGATCCTTTCATGGCTCCCGGTTTTCAAATTGTTCCAAGAATTCTTCATAATCATTCTCTCACATATGTACTTACTGTTGAACAAGACTTAGCTGAAGTCTACCTTTTTGATATGTGGAGATCGATTACCTTTGTTCAACCTTATGATCCAACAAATCCAAGAGCCAAATCTAAATCAAAATCACCTGAACTTCGTCGTCAAGGCTACTTTCAATATCAGTTGAATTCAGGAGAAAGAACATATGAGTTTGAGTTCAATATTGATGACTTCAGAAGGATTCTAAGACTTCCTGAAGCAAATTTCAATGGACATGCTGATTATGATGAGTTTGAGTCCAATGAAGAAATGTTTGCTGCATTAATTTCTGTTGGTTATGAAGGTCCTTTATCCAGGACAAGAGATTTCAAGTTGAAAAATCTACCAAAGATTTGGTATTATGTGTATTCCATCCTAAGCAACTACTTAACTCCATACACAAGAGGGATGGACAATCTGACACAGCCAATGCTGCACATTTTCTATGGTGTTGTTTTCAACAGACACTATGACATTGCTCAACTTCTGTGGGATCAATTGATAGTATTAGTAAATGGCAAAGTCTCTGCTCCCAAGAAGTATATTCCATTCATAAGATTTCTAACAGCAATTGTCTACAGTGCAGTCAGACAGGAAAGAAGCATTCCAAGGCTTCAAGACAGTAGCCAAGTGATTATACATTTTTACAAGTATGTTAGAGATTCAGGAGCTGCTAACTATACTTTCCTGATTCCATCATTTCTACTAGATATGGTGTCAGATTCTGATGAAGATAAGATTGCTTATCTGGACTGGATTAGAACAGCACTGGGACCGGAAAGCCTCCCGGTTCCTACCCAAGCTGTACATAGGACACCTGGTGAGGGGTCAAGTAGTAAAAGAAAAGAGCGTGAGGGTGAATCCAGTTCCAGTAAGCCAAAAAGAAAGAAACAAAAAGGAGAAATGTTTGTGTTACGATTGAGTAAACAAGTGCATCAAAAGAAGAAGAAGAAGAAGAAGAAGAAGAAAAGAAGAAGAAGAAGAAGAAGAAGAAGAAGAAGAAGAAGAAGAAGAAGAAGAAGAAGAAGAAGAAGAAGAAGAAGAAGAAGAAGAAGAAGAAGAAGAAGAAGAAGAAGAAGAAGAAGAAGAAGAAGAAGAAGAAGAAGAAGAAGAAGAAGAAGAAGAAGAAGAAGAAGAAGAAGAAGAAGAAGAAGAAGAAGAAGAAGAAGAAGAAGAAG
>CM067174.1:25113428-25173428 GCA_034093135.1 Erigeron breviscapus
TCTTGCATATTTGTCTTTCCAAAGTACACAACAAGAACAACAGGCTCAAAATTGAAGCTCTTCAAAAGCGAGTCACCGAGCTTGATCAACAATGTCGACTGGCTAATATCTCAAGGCGTCGGGATGATCAAGATCCTGATGATCAACCCGAGGGGGAGAATATGAGAGATATTAGAGAGGGTCATGAGACACAAGCTCAAGATGATCAAGAAACTGTTCAAGAAGTTGTTACAGAGACTCAAGGAGGAACTCAAATTCAAGAAGATTCGGATGATTTACCTCCACTCATCAGAAATATTTCTCATTATTATTCTTCCACATCAAGTTCTGATGAGTCAAGTGATCCTGATCCATTTCAACCAGGAAATGGTAATGATGATGAGTCTGATTCTGATAAACCTGATGATGCTCCAGCAAGTGTAGTTCAAGAAGAATATGGAGAAGATATCTTTGAAGAGATAGTTTATCATCTCAGAAACACAGAAAATCTTGAGACTCCCAATGAACTTGGACAAGGAGTTAGACATCCAAGGATCTCAAGAAATAAGATATGGCAGATCAATGAGGGTTATTTTGCTGAGAATTATGAACAAATCTTGGATTTGAGCACAAGACCTGAAGAAATTGTGTGCAGAGCAAGATATCTTGAAGAAAGAGCCTTTCAAATCTATTGCTCACCAAGTGAAAGACTCAACATGACCTTGAACCGATTAAGAGCATTCTTTCTGTTCAGACATCAAGGTCAAAGAGATGCATATATGGAGCTAATGAATGCTGAAAGTTCTGTAAGAGCTGAATGGTGGTATCAGCAATTTCAAATCCCAATAACCAAAGTCCTTCAGTTGTTTACTCCTCTCAAAAAACCACAATCTTAGACTTGTTCGATTCAGAGTTCGTCGAGCAGATGGCAATATCTATGTTGTTCAAGAAGAATCTTTTCAACATATGACGATCTCAGACATCTTATTTCTCTACAACCAATATGCCTATCTGATCATCAAGACTCCAGATCAACTTCTAGCCTACGAAGCATTGAAGAGTCATATTCAAGCATTGATCAGATTTTATGAGTTCAATGACTTTCAGATTGGATTAGAAAGAAGAACTAGCAGGATTAACCTTACAAAACCAAACCAAAGAGCCAGAGGTTATGAGCTAGATTCATATCAGATTGGAGATCCAATTGAAAATTTGGATGGATTTGTCTTCATTAATCGACTGAAGAAAAAGATCTTCATTCGTGCCTCTGATTTTCCCAAATATTCAGATGGTACCTTGAAATATTGTCAATCAATTCTGAATGCAATAGATGAAGATTCTGACAATGAAGAAGATGAACAAATCAAGTCTCAGAGAGAAGATCATATAAGACGTATCAAAGATACTCTTGATATGCGTCAGAAGATTAGAGATCTCATTGTCACAAGAACTCCCAAATCCCAATAACCAAAGTCCTTCAGTTGTTTACTCCTCTCAAAAAACCACAATCTTAGACTTGTTCGATTCAGAGTTCGTCGAGCAGATGGCAATATCTATGTTGTTCAAGAAGAATCTTTTCAACATATGACGATCTCAGACATCTTATTTCTCTACAACCAATATGCCTATCTGATCATCAAGACTCCAGATCAACTTCTAGCCTACGAAGCATTGAAGAGTCATATTCAAGCATTGATCAGATTTTATGAGTTCAATGACTTTCAGATTGGATTAGAAAGAAGAACTAGCAGGATTAACCTTACAAAACCAAACCAAAGAGCCAGAGGTTATGAGCTAGATTCATATCAGATTGGAGATCCAATTGAAAATTTGGATGGATTTGTCTTCATTAATCGACTGAAGAAAAAGATCTTCATTCGTGCCTCTGATTTTCCCAAATATTCAGATGGTACCTTGAAATATTGTCAATCAATTCTGAATGCAATAGATGAAGATTCTGACAATGAAGAAGATGAACAAATCAAGTCTCAGAGAGAAGATCATATAAGACGTATCAAAGATACTCTTGATATGCGTCAGAAGATTAGAGATCTCATTGTCACAAGAACTCCCAAATCCCAATAACCAAAGTCCTTCAGTTGTTTACTCCTCTCAAAAAACCACAATCTTAGACTTGTTCGATTCAGAGTTCGTCGAGCAGATGGCAATATCTATGTTGTTCAAGAAGAATCTTTTCAACATATGACGATCTCAGACATCTTATTTCTCTACAACCAATATGCCTATCTGATCATCAAGACTCCAGATCAACTTCTAGCCTACGAAGCATTGAAGAGTCATATTCAAGCATTGATCAGATTCTATAAGTTCAATGACTCACCGTCATATGACGTAAGTCAAATATAGGCGGGAAAATGAAGATAAGAAGACTGGTCCCAAGGACACGTGTTGCAAGATCAAGATGGAGCCATGTGACCTTGTACCAAAATGGTACTAAGGTGTTTCTCTTTCATGCCGTTTTGGGAAAGAAACAAGATGGCAAACAGAGATGTCTGAAAGACCAGTCTTACACACCAATAGATAGTTGACAACCTTCATGTATCAACATCTATTGGGTTGTCATGTGATGCCTTTTCTCCCCTATATAAAGCATCACTTGACCTAGCCGCCAAGTTGTTGGTTCATTCTACAATAGTCACTTAGTGTGTTTTTTTCTCTCATTGTAGAATTGTATAATTGTTAAGTTTTCGTGTGTGCAAAAACTTAACAATATTTCTTTCTTTCTTTCTTTGTAAACCAACCATGTATTCACCATTTAATTAATACTACTTATGATTAAACGTGTTTACTTTCTTGTCTTGCTTTCTTAGTGTAATTTACATTAGTTGTTTAATTACATAATCGTTGCAAACTTGGGACTTTTAGGCGGAAATGTTTATTATGTGTATAAATGGACCAAATGAGTCGTATATGTTCGTCATTTACTCGAATGGGCCTATTGGGCCAACTATGTTTTTGTTTAGACCTAACGGGTCAAGTATGTATATAACTGGCGTATTTGGGCCTATTGGCCCAATACATTCTCCAATTATATCAATGGGCCAAATGGGTCACGTGTGTTCTTCTTTCACTTGAATGGGCCTATTGGACCAATTATTTGTTTGGACCTAACGGTTCAAGTATGTATATGACTTGTGTATTTGGGCCTATTGGTAACACCCCGCTAAAGCGGAATATACGGGATGCACAGACAAGCACAAAAGCACATAGTACAAGTTCCAACACAGCCAATAACATTAATGAAGAACAGAAGTACGATAGTTATTACAGAACATAAAATGAACTCAGAATAATCAATATTCTTAAGACAGAACAATTGTCTTTTGGGAACAGGTCCTGCACTTGAAATAGCAAAGAGAGTCTTCACGGCTCTTGATCTTGAACGCTCGAACAATCGCCAAAAAGGATGAGCTTAGAGAGGAAGATTCCTATGCTAACATGATCTACTTACCCTATCCTGAAAAGCATGTAAGTTCAAAGGTCAACTACAAAGGTAGTTGGTGAGATTCACATAAAGTACTAGTACGCTTACATATAATAATATGTATAGTAAGAACAAGTCATAAGATCCGTACGTTTAACAAAAATGCTCTGTGATAGTAAGAACGGTACAAGAACATATAACGAACTTTAAATGAATTGTCACTGCTAACCCGATTGGCCAGAATTGAACTGTAATGAACTTATGCACAATATAATCAAGTACTTCACGAAGATCTAATTCAGAACAAGAACAGATAATATGCATCCTCCAGAACTGCGGAGAATGAGGGTGGGCCTACCCTAAACAGCGCTGTCCATAATTATCTACGGTTCAATCCCTGAACTGTGGGATATGAATTGATAGCAGTGAATAAGAACTGAACAAGTACAAGTACGAACTAGAACATGTTAAAGGTCAATATAGTAATATGGAGGCATTTAAGATCCTGCCCATTCAAGACTTAAATACTCTTTTAAATAATTAGGAATCATGTCATAAGTACCTCGTAAGATCATAAATAGTACGTAAAGTAGTTCAAGAACATATGTATAAGTACAAAGTAGTTTTCATGCTTTTCAGTCCCCGATAAAAGAACTTGAACAAAATGTACAAAAGGGGGATTAGTGAACTCACAGTGATCTGGTACAAGCACAGTAATATAGCACAGAGAACAAGCACAGAGATAGATAGGTTATATCTACCAGTTTCCAAGTACGTCTTGATGGAAGCCTAAGTACATATCATTGATCATAAATAAATACGCGTATTAATTCACATGATTAATTAATCATTGAAATGTCCTTGATGAACTGATGATTTGGTCCTTAATGATCTTTGAACGTTTTGACTCAAAATGAGTTTAAATGAACTTTAAGTACATGAACTGGACTCGAACTGAACGTCTTAGAACTCACACATAAGTACTTATCGTGTTAATGAGTTGAACGTGTCTTAAATGATGAACTTTAGCCTTTAGGATTTGATCTAACTGTTCGTAGAACTCGTACTTTGTTCATCTAGATAGAACATGTCTTAAATGTACTTAATTAGGGTTTGCACAATGTACGTCGTTTTAGGTCGATTTAAGAACTAGCTGTATTGTTAGTAAGTAGCCTTGAATGTGATTGATCATGTGATAATGATGTTATGAACTGGTTTGGTGACTAATGATCAAGTGTGGTATGTTATAGAACAAGTACAAGATCGTCTAGGGTTTTGGACTGCAAGATCGTCCCACTGTTTCTGGTTCAGGATCGTTTTAGATGACTCGAGGTTAAGATCGTCCTGGTTGCACTTCAAGATCGTCCTAGCTGGTTCAAGCACAAGACCGTCCCAGCGTTTAGATCGTCCTAGGTTCGAAGTCAAGATCGTCTTAGCACTTCCAGTTTAAGATCGTCTTAGTCATTTCAGGTACAAGATCGTTTTAAGTTCCAAGCTCAAGATCGTTTCATATGTTTCTAGTACAAGGTCGTTTTAAGTACATTGAACAAGATCGTCTCACAGTTCTAGCTTCAAGATCGTTTTAGGTTTAAGCTAAGTCAAGATCGTTTTATGCACTTGAATCAGGATCGTCCTAATGGACTTGTATCAGGATCGTCCTAATGGACTTGTATCAGGATCGTTTTATGCACTTGAATCAGGATCGTCCTAATGGACTTGAATCAGGATCGTCCTAATGGACTTGAATCAGGATCATCCTAATGGACTTGAATCAGGATCGTTAATGGACTTGAATCAGGATCGTTTTAATGCACTTGAATCAGGATCGTCCTAATGGACTTGTATCAGGATCGTCCTAATGGACTTGTATCAGGATCGTTTCAATGATCCAAGAACAAGAACAAGACACATGATCATTTCGAGTTCAAGAACACTGATTTGAGCGAAACCGGTCTTAGAAGATCAGTTACCCAGGAGTGTACCAACACAACAACACAACACAACCTTCACAAAAGATCAACGAGCATGCACAAGAACAAAAGGCTACCCTAGGACGATCTTGGGACCAAGATCGTCCCTCCAGAACCGTTTCAAGGCCAAGAACAGGTACGAGCATGACTAAGGGATCTAGATCGATTTCCGGACTTGTTTGGACATAGCACTAGCACATATACACAATAACACTAACCAATAACACTTTTAACGATTTCAAGACCATCTATAACATGAACAGGTCGTGGTACTCAAGAACAAGTTATACTCTTACTTTCAAAATGGGTTTTGAAGATTAAAGCACGTTATGACCCAAACTGGTTCACACAAATGTTGTTAAACACATTTAGACACAAACCCATTAACATTTAACACGATTTTCATTCAAGATTGGACCAAATCATCAAGAACATAAACTTTGAAAAGTATATTTTTAATTTGCTCAAAAACCCATAATTTGTTGTTGTTACCTGAGATTTGATTCCAGAAATGTGTTTTGATTATCACAAGGATGCTAGAAGTACAAACGATTTTGATTCAACAATCAAAAATCAAAAGATGAATTTTGTGTGTTTTATGGCTGCCAGAGGTGTGGGTTTTAGTGAGAGAAGTGAAAAATGGAAGAGATGATGAATAGGGTTTTCTCTCTCTAACCTCTTCTATTTATAGTCTTCCATAATAAATGAACTTACTAAATGCAAGGACTATTTATGAACATTTTTGAACTAGAACTTTTATAAACACGAACGTTTACGTACTGCACTTTAGTATTTTATTGAACTTAATCATAAATTCGTCATATAAATCATGACTTAAGATCAAATTGATCTTCATATAAGCACATAATTTAGGTCTAAAGTACGTCAAGAACTTAAATAAATTGAACTGTCTAGCCGTTCGAGTGGCGAAAGTACTTCTTAAAGAACTTATTTAGAACATTTCTAGGACGGTTGTTACATTCTCCCCTACTTAGAGGATTTCGTCCTCGAAATTAAGAGTCTTGCCGATCAAAAAGATGAGGGTACTTCTTCTTAATGAAGTCCTCGCGTTCCCATGTGTCATTGAATCCATGTCTAGCACTCCAACGTACACGAACTAGTGGTACTCTGCTCTGTCTAGTCTGTTTAGCATCTCTATCAATGATCTCGATGGGCTCTTCAGTGAACTCAAGCCCTTCGTCAATACGAACATCCTTAATAGGAATGACGGCCGGGTCGTCAGCCAAGCACTTCTTTAAATTGGACACGTGAAATGTGTCATGAACATTGCCAAGTTCTAAGGGTAGTTCCAGTTTGTACGCAACTGGTCCAATCCGTTTAATGATCTTATAAGGTCCGATGTACCGAGGCGCCAATTTGCCTTTCTTGCCGAAACGGGCAGTACCTTTCCATGGGGAAACTTTTAACAGAACTTTATCGCCTACTTGAAACTCTAATGGTTTACGGCGTTTGTCAGCGTAGGACTTTTGTCTGTCCTGGGCAGCCTTAAGCTTTTCTTTGATAACAGCGATTTTGTCAATAGTGAACTGCACGACTGGGAGCTTCATCCAGCTTCTTTCGCCGGCGTCTAGCCAACAAAGTGGTGATCTGCACTTACGCCCATATAAGGCTTCGAACGGTGCACACTGAATGCTAGTGTGATAGCTGTTGTTATACGAGAACTCGATCAATGGAAGATGTTTATCCCAACTTCCTCTGAACTCTAATGCACAAGAACGGAGCATGTCCTCCAAGGTCTGAATAGTACGTTCGCTTTGCCCGTCCGTCTGTGGGTGATAAGCGGTGCTCAAGTTAAGTCTAGTACCTAACGCTTCTTGAAGTGACTGCCAAAAGTCAGATGTGAAGCGAGGATCTCGATCAGACACTATTGATAAAGGGACACCGTACTTGGTCACAATATCGTCTATATAGATCTCAGCGAGTCTCTCCAATGAGTAGTCATCACGAATTGGAAGAAAACGAGCTGATTTCGTTAGTCTGTCTACGATAACCCAAATAGAGTTATGGTTGTCCTTTGTACGAGGCAGTTTCATGATGAAGTCCATGGTAATATCTTCCCACTTCCACACCGGAACTTCTAATTGTTTCAATAAACCGGAAGGTTTCTGATGTTCGATCTTAACTTTAGAACATGTCAGACATCTACTGACGTACTCAAAGATCTCTCTCTTCATCCCAGGCCACCAGTAGTCTTGCTTTAAGTTCTTGTACATCTTGTCTGCGCCCGGATGAATCGAGTACCTTGAACTGTGAGCTTCCTGCATGATGATCTCTCTAACACCAGTAGCTGCAGGGATCCAAACTCGGTTTTTGAACTTCCTGACCCCTTCGTTATCAACTTCGAGTTCTTGAGCGATTGGGCCTAACCGTTCTGCCTTTATATTATCTTTTGATGCTAATCCGATCTCTTGACCTGCGATCACGCGTTGCCTTAAGTCTGTACGATCTGCCTCTTTGATAGATAAGATTTTGACTCGTTCCTTTCTGCTTAGGGCGTCAGCCACTACATTCGCCTTTCCAGGATGGTACTTGATTTCACAATCGTAATCACTTAGTAACTCCACCCAACGTCTCTGTCTCATGTTCAGTTCTTTCTGGTTGTATACATGCTGCAAGCTCTTATGGTCGGTGAAGATAGTGCATTTAGTTCCGTACAGGTAGTGCCTCCAAATCTTTAATGCAAAAACGACTGCTCCAAGTTCTAGATCATGGGTGGTGTAATTCTTCTCATGTACCTTGAGTTGTCTGGATGCGTAGGCGATCACTTTGCCTCTTTGCATCAGTACGCAGCCTAGTCCCTGATGTGAAGCGTCACAGTACACGACGAAGTCTTCGGTGCCTTCTGGTAAAGCTAGAACAGGTGCTTCACACAGTCTGTCTTTTAGGGTTTGGAATGCTCGTTCTTGTTGTTCACCCCAAATAAAGTCTTTGGTCTTTTGAGTCAGTTGAGTCAAAGGTAGTGCGATCTTAGAAAAGTTCTCGATAAAACGACGATAATAACCAGCTAGTCCAAGAAAACTACGAACTTCAGTAGGAGCTTTCGGAGCCTCCCACTTTTTGATGGCTTCAACTTTGGCCGGGTCGACATGAATGCCTTGTTCGTTTACGACGTGGCCGAGGAACTGTACTTGGCGAAGCCAGAACTCGCACTTAGAGAACTTAGCGTACAACTCTTCTTCTCGAAGAAGTTGAAGAATGGAACGCAAATGTTGTTCATGATCAGTCTTGTTCCGAGAGTACACGAGTATGTCGTCAATGAATACGATAACAAATTTGTCCAAGAACGGACGACAGACACGGTTCATTAAGTCCATAAAAATCGCTGGAGCATTAGTCAGACCAAATGGCATAACAAGAAATTCGTAGTGGCCATAACGAGTACGAAAAGCTGTCTTTGGAACGTCACCATCCTGAACCCGGATCTGGTGATAACCTGAACGTAGATCGATCTTAGAGAAGTACGAAGCACCTTGCAATTGATCAAACAGATCGTCTATGCGAGGTAGGGGATACCGGTTCTTAACGGTTAATTTGTTCAGTTCACGATAGTCTATGCACATTCTCATGGAGCCATCTTTCTTTTTGACAAATAAAATAGGTGCTCCCCAAGGAGATGAACTAGGACGGATAAAGCCTTTGCTCAAAAGTTCCTGTAATTGGTTGGACAGTTCTTGCATTTCAGGAGGAGCTAAATGGTACGGTGCTTTAGCGACTGGTGCTGCACCGGGAACTAGATCAATATTGAACTCGACTTGTCTAACAGGTGGAATGCCTGGTAAGTCGTCAGGAAAGACATCTGGGAAGTCCCGAACAATGGAAATGTCTTGAACTTTAGGTTCTTTAGCACTTTTATCAATGACATGAGCTAGGTACACAAGATGATCTTTCTTGTCCAAGTACTTACGGAATTTCATTGCTGAGACGATTTTAAGTTCGTTCGTGGACTTATCGCCTTGTACGATCAAGATCTCGCCGTTCGGTAGTGGTATATGAACTGATTTCTCGTGGCAACAGATAGTCGCGTGGTGTTTGGATAGCCAATCCATTCCCACGATAATGTCGAAGCTACTAATCTTGACAGGGATTAGATCGATTGTAAAGTTCTTGTCTACTAAGATCAAAGGACAATCTAGAGCGATTTCGTCGGTACCGTACTTTTGGCCATTTGCATATTCTATCACATATTTATCATTTAGTTTGCCAGTTATCATGTTAGTCTTAGCTTTAAAGTCTAATGCGACAAAGCTACGTTCGGCACCGGAGTCAAATAGTACAGAAGCATAATGATCGTTCAGAAGAAAAGTACCTGTCACAACCCGAGGGTTCTGACGAGCTTCCTCAGCGTTCAGAGCAAAAACACGGGCGTTAGCAGGGCCTTGTTGGTTTTGCTGATGCTGGTTCTGGTTCCTTGGCCCGCGTGGATAAGCAACACGCTGAACTTGGGCGTTCTGATTCTGGTTCCTTTGAACTGGGACAGTAGGGGGTAGTGGAGGTCTAACATTTCTCACTGGAGGATTTCTGTTCACTGGTGGCGGATTAGTTCTGGTCAAGTTCGCTGAAGCAGCATTACAGTACTTTGCCATGTGCCCAACTCCTTGGCACTTATAGCAGACAGGACAAGCACCAGTGTGATGAAGGTTGCAGCGAGTGCACTTAGGGTAAGCTCCAGAGTATCTTGTTGGTTCAGGCACCGCGGTCACTGCATAGTTCTTCAAGATCTTCCCCTTCTTACTTGGGAGTTCAGCTTTCCTTTCCACCACTTCTTCAGCCTTCCTCTTCCCCTTATCAGTACTTTCAGTCAAACCTCCTGATCTGATTATATCTTTGGTCAAGGTCTTAGCCAGCACAGTGGCTCCTGACATGGTCTTGGGGCCTTTACTGGTGAGGTCACGGCGGATCTCAGGAATCAAACCCCAGATAAAGCGATCAATCTTCTTCTCTTCAGTAGAAGCTAGGTGTGGCACAAGTCTAGCAAGCTCATTAAACCTCAAAATGTACTTCTCAATCTCCACGCCTTCCATTTTCAGATCCCAAAACTCTTGTTCTAGTTCTTGCAGTGCATCCTTAGTACAGAATTCAGCTCTCATCATTTTCTGAAGTTCTTCCCAGGTGTAAGCATAAGCGGACTTCCTGCCAATAGTAGTAACAATGCCCGTCCACCAGGACCTAGCAGCACCATCGAATTGACTGGTCGCATGCTCCACCATCTTGTCCTCAGAGGTTTGAGTGTGGTACAGGGCTTCTTCCATGTTTTCAAACCACATCAATAGTTCAGCAGCACCCTTTTCCCCTGTGTAGGCTGGGGGTTTGCACTGAGTGAAGGTCTTAAATGAACACCCTCTGCTTTGGCTGACTCTGTCCTCAGCAGTAGCTCGAGTGTTGTTATGACTAGCTCCTTCCGACTCACTGTTCACTTCTTGATTCTGTTCGGGTTCTTCTTGAGTCCTCCTATTCTGAGTTGCTCTAGTAGTTCTAGTACCTTCAGTTAGCGGAATTTCTAGCATCTGAGCAACTTGAGTAGCAAGATTTGGCATCATCGCATTCATGCGGTCAGTGATGAGGTTCGCTACGTCTTCCAAAGTAAAGTTGACGTTCGCATTAACACCAGGTTGGATAGGTGGTTCAACGGCTGGTGCAGTCTTAGGTCTTCGTCCACGTTTAGGCGGCATTCTTCCTTATGCCCCTATTAAGATAGAAATATGAACTCGATTACGTTTCGCACAAGTCTATAGCTCCAAGCACGTAGTACATTTACAAATGATCGTCGTTAGCACAATATATGAACAAGAACAGTCGTCGGTCGCACGATAAGGACCTATAGTCATATAAGCTCTAAGGCCTATAATCGAAGTACTAGAACGTATGTCTTAAGAGAACGAGTGAACTAGAACTGATATGATCGAAGAACGAGATTGTACGAAGTTCTTTAACAGAGTTCTAAGAGACGGATGACGCCTTTAATAACACACTTTGAGTGCTAGGTACTTTATTCGTAATTAGATGTAGTTGATCAGGTTACATCTAATTAGGACAAAAAGTACGTATTACTCAAACCGGTCATACCAGGGATCACCCCAGAGTGGATTCAAGTTATAGCTCGAGTTTTCCTTAAGAAAAGCTCGGTGTTCACTATAACCATGGCTCTGATACCAACTGTAACACCCCGCTAAAGCGGAATATACGGGATGCACAGACAAGCACAAAAGCACATAGTACAAGTTCCAACACAGCCAATAACATTAATGAAGAACAGAAGTACGATAGTTATTACAGAACATAAAATGAACTCAGAATAATCAATATTCTTAAGACAGAACAATTGTCTTTTGGGAACAGGTCCTGCACTTGAAATAGCAAAGAGAGTCTTCACGGCTCTTGATCTTGAACGCTCGAACAATCGCCAAAAAGGATGAGCTTAGAGAGGAAGATTCCTATGCTAACATGATCTACTTACCCTATCCTGAAAAGCATGTAAGTTCAAAGGTCAACTACAAAGGTAGTTGGTGAGATTCACATAAAGTACTAGTACGCTTACATATAATAATATGTATAGTAAGAACAAGTCATAAGATCCGTACGTTTAACAAAAATGCTCTGTGATAGTAAGAACGGTACAAGAACATATAACGAACTTTAAATGAATTGTCACTGCTAACCCGATTGGCCAGAATTGAACTGTAATGAACTTATGCACAATATAATCAAGTACTTCACGAAGATCTAATTCAGAACAAGAACAGTCGTCGGTCGCACGATAAGGACCTATAGTCATATAAGCTCTAAGGCCTATAATCGAAGTACTAGAACGTATGTCTTAAGAGAACGAGTGAACTAGAACTGATATGATCGAAGAACGAGATTGTACGAAGTTCTTTAACAGAGTTCTAAGAGACGGATGACGCCTTTAATAACACACTTTGAGTGCTAGGTACTTTATTCGTAATTAGATGTAGTTGATCAGGTTACATCTAATTAGGACAAAAAGTACGTATTACTCAAACCGGTCATACCAGGGATCACCCCAGAGTGGATTCAAGTTATAGCTCGAGTTTTCCTTAAGAAAAGCTCGGTGTTCACTATAACCATGGCTCTGATACCAACTGTAACACCCCGCTAAAGCGGAATATACGGGATGCACAGACAAGCACAAAAGCACATAGTACAAGTTCCAACACAGCCAATAACATTAATGAAGAACAGAAGTACGATAGTTATTACAGAACATAAAATGAACTCAGAATAATCAATATTCTTAAGACAGAACAATTGTCTTTTGGGAACAGGTCCTGCACTTGAAATAGCAAAGAGAGTCTTCACGGCTCTTGATCTTGAACGCTCGAACAATCGCCAAAAAGGATGAGCTTAGAGAGGAAGATTCCTATGCTAACATGATCTACTTACCCTATCCTGAAAAGCATGTAAGTTCAAAGGTCAACTACAAAGGTAGTTGGTGAGATTCACATAAAGTACTAGTACGCTTACATATAATAATATGTATAGTAAGAACAAGTCATAAGATCCGTACGTTTAACAAAAATGCTCTGTGATAGTAAGAACGGTACAAGAACATATAACGAACTTTAAATGAATTGTCACTGCTAACCCGATTGGCCAGAATTGAACTGTAATGAACTTATGCACAATATAATCAAGTACTTCACGAAGATCTAATTCAGAACAAGAACAGATAATATGCATCCTCCAGAACTGCGGAGAATGAGGGTGGGCCTACCCTAAACAGCGCTGTCCATAATTATCTACGGTTCAATCCCTGAACTGTGGGATATGAATTGATAGCAGTGAATAAGAACTGAACAAGTACAAGTACGAACTAGAACATGTTAAAGGTCAATATAGTAATATGGAGGCATTTAAGATCCTGCCCATTCAAGACTTAAATACTCCCTTAAACAGTATAAACGTATTTAAGATCCTGCCCATTCAAGACTTAAATACTCTTTTAAATAATTAGGAATCATGTCATAAGTACCTCGTAAGATCATAAATAGTACGTAAAGTAGTTCAAGAACATATGTATAAGTACAAAGTAGTTTTCATGCTTTTCAGTCCCCGATAAAAGAACTTGAACAAAATGTACAAAAGGGGGATTAGTGAACTCACAGTGATCTGGTACAAGCACAGTAATATAGCACAGAGAACAAGCACAGAGATAGATAGGTTATATCTACCAGTTTCCAAGTACGTCTTGATGGAAGCCTAAGTACATATCATTGATCATAAATAAATACGCGTATTAATTCACATGATTAATTAATCATTGAAATGTCCTTGATGAACTGATGATTTGGTCCTTAATGATCTTTGAACGTTTTGACTCAAAATGAGTTTAAATGAACTTTAAGTACATGAACTGGACTCGAACTGAACGTCTTAGAACTCACACATAAGTACTTATCGTGTTAATGAGTTGAACGTGTCTTAAATGATGAACTTTAGCCTTTAGGATTTGATCTAACTGTTCGTAGAACTCGTACTTTGTTCATCTAGATAGAACATGTCTTAAATGTACTTAATTAGGGTTTGCACAATGTACGTCGTTTTAGGTCGATTTAAGAACTAGCTGTATTGTTAGTAAGTAGCCTTGAATGTGATTGATCATGTGATAATGATGTTATGAACTGGTTTGGTGACTAATGATCAAGTGTGGTATGTTATAGAACAAGTACAAGTACGAACTAGAACATGTTAAAGGTCAATATAGTAATATGGAGGCATTTAAGATCCTGCCCATTCAAGACTTAAATACTCCCTTAAACAGTATAAACGTATTTAAGATCCTGCCCATTCAAGACTTAAATACTCTTTTAAATAATTAGGAATCATGTCATAAGTACCTCGTAAGATCATAAATAGTACGTAAAGTAGTTCAAGAACATATGTATAAGTACAAAGTAGTTTTCATGCTTTTCAGTCCCCGATAAAAGAACTTGAACAAAATGTACAAAAGGGGGATTAGTGAACTCACAGTGATCTGGTACAAGCACAGTAATATAGCACAGAGAACAAGCACAGAGATAGATAGGTTATATCTACCAGTTTCCAAGTACGTCTTGATGGAAGCCTAAGTACATATCATTGATCATAAATAAATACGCGTATTAATTCACATGATTAATTAATCATTGAAATGTCCTTGATGAACTGATGATTTGGTCCTTAATGATCTTTGAACGTTTTGACTCAAAATGAGTTTAAATGAACTTTAAGTACATGAACTGGACTCGAACTGAACGTCTTAGAACTCACACATAAGTACTTATCGTGTTAATGAGTTGAACGTGTCTTAAATGATGAACTTTAGCCTTTAGGATTTGATCTAACTGTTCGTAGAACTCGTACTTTGTTCATCTAGATAGAACATGTCTTAAATGTACTTAATTAGGGTTTGCACAATGTACGTCGTTTTAGGTCGATTTAAGAACTAGCTGTATTGTTAGTAAGTAGCCTTGAATGTGATTGATCATGTGATAATGATGTTATGAACTGGTTTGGTGACTAATGATCAAGTGTGGTATGTTATAGAACAAGTACAAGATCGTCTAGGGTTTTGGACTGCAAGATCGTCCCACTGTTTCTGGTTCAGGATCGTTTTAGATGACTCGAGGTTAAGATCGTCCTGGTTGCACTTCAAGATCGTCTTAGCACTTCCAGTTTAAGATCGTCTTAGTCATTTCAGGTACAAGATCGTAAGACCGTCCCAGCGTTTAGATCGTCTTAGGTTCGAAGTCAAGATCGTCTTAGCACTTCCAGTTTAAGATCGTCTTAGTCATTTCAGGTACAAGATCGTTTTAAGTTCCAAGCTCAAGATCGTTTCATATGTTTCTAGTACAAGGTCGTTTTAAGTACATTGAACAAGATCGTCTCACAGTTCTAGCTTCAAGATCGTTTTAAGTTTAAGCTAAGTCAAGATCGTTTTATGCACTTGAATCAGGATCGTCCTAATGGACTTGAATCAGGATCGTCCTAATGGACTTGAATCAGGATCGTCCTAATGGACTTGTATCAGGATCGTCCTAATGGACTTGTATCAGGATCGTTTCAATGATCCAAGAACAAGAACAAGACACATGATCATTTCGAGTTCAAGAACACTGATTTGAGCGAAACCGGTCTTAGAAGATCAGTTACCCAGGAGTGTACCAACACAACAACACAACACAACCTTCACAAAAGATCAACGAGCATGCACAAGAACAAAAGGCTACCCTAGGACGATCTTGGGACCAAGATCGTCCCTCCAGAACCGTTTCAAGGCCAAGAACAGGTACGAGCATGACTAAGGGATCTAGATCGCCATTAACATTTAACACGATTTTCATTCAAGATTGGACCAAATCATCAAGAACATAAACTTTGAAAAGTATATTTTTAATTTGCTCAAAAACCCATAATTTGTTGTTGTTACCTGAGATTTGATTCCAGAAATGTGTTTTGATTATCACAAGGATGCTAGAAGTACAAACGATTTTGATTCAACAATCAAAAATCAAAAGATGAATTTTGTGTGTTTTATGGCTGCCAGAGGTGTGGGTTTTAGTGAGAGAAGTGAAAAATGGAAGAGATGATGAATAGGGTTTTCTCTCTCTAACCTCTTCTATTTATAGTCTTCCATAATAAATGAACTTACTAAATGCAAGGACTATTTATGAACATTTTTGAACTAGAACTTTTATGAACACGAACGTTTACGTACTGCACTTTAGTATTTTATTGAACTTAATCATAAATTCGTCATATAAATCATGACTTAAGATCAAATTGATCTTCATATAAGCACATAATTTAGGTCTAAAGTACGTCAAGAACTTAAATAAATTGAACTGTCTAGCCGTTCGAGTGGCGAAAGTACTTCTTAAAGAACTTATTTAGAACATTTCTAGGACGGTTGTTACCTATTGGCCCAACGTTCACCAATTGTATCAATGGGCCAAACGGGCCATATGTGTTTTTCTTTTACTTGAATGGGCCTATTAGGCCTTGTCCCTTAATCGTATGTTTGTAGATATAATATAAACTACATACGTACATATATCTAGTACATCCATAAGTGTGTGTATTTGGGCCTATTGGGCCCATACCTTCACAATTGTGTCAATGGGTCATATGTGTTCGTCTTTAACTCGAATGAGCCTATTGAGTCTTAAACTTCGTTCATTGTCTCATGTGGGCGTACCGAGGTCAAAGCCAATTGGCCTCTTGCCCCTAAATAGTATGTATGCAGATTTAATATATACTACATACGTTCATATATTTAGTACTCCATAGGTATGTGTATTTGTGGCTCATGTATCATCTTAGTACTTATACCTAGCGCACCGCATAGAACTCATGCTCGGTAAGTCACCATCTTCACACATTGATCACATAGAACTCACGCCCAATACATATATATATTGTACCAGTAATACATACATATATACTACGTACACATATTTAGTATATGTTAATGTATACATGACTTTTATGCATGAATTATATGTATGTATGTATTTATAACAAGAAAGGCATCTAAATATAAACATATATAAAATATTATATTTTTAAACTAAATATTATATAACACAATAATAATATTGTTTAAAAGAAATTAATCCCAAAAGTGTGGAGGGAATATTTTTTTAATATGGAGGGAAATGAAAAACAAAAAAAATTCGGAATTTTTTTTTTATTTGGTGGGAATTAAAAAAACAAACTTTTTGGGAAAATTATTTGGATGTCGTCTCCAAAAGTGTGGAGGGAATTTTTTTTAATATGGAGGGAAATGAAAAACAAAAAAAATTCGGAATTTTTTTTTTATTTGGTGGGAATTAAAAAAACAAACTTTTTGGGAAAATTATTTGGATTGTCGTCTCCAAAAGTGTGGAGGGAATTTTTTTTAATATGGAGGGAAATGAAAAACAAAAAAAATTCGGAATTTTTTTTTTATTTGGTGGGAATTAAAAAAACAAACTTTTTGGGAAAATTATTTGGATGTCGTCTCCAAAAGTGTGGAGGGAATTTTTTTTAATATGGAGGGAAATGAAAAACAAAAAAAATTCGGAATTTTTTTTTTATTTGGTGGGAATTAAAAAAACAAACTTTTTGGGAAAATTATTTGGATTGTCGTCTCCAAAAGTGTGGAGGGAATTTTTTTTAATATGGAGGGAAATGAAAAACAAAAAAAATTCGGAATTTTTTTTTTATTTGGTGGGAATTAAAAAAACAAACTTTTTGGGAAAATTATTTGGATTGTCGTCTCCAAAAGTGTGGAGGGAATTTTTTTTCACTTGGCGGGAATAAAAGAAAAGTCAAATAATTTCCGAAAAACATTTGGAGACGACATTGTCGTCTCCGAAAGTTTAATAATTGTTTAATTTATTTTTGTCAAAAAAATAAATGAAAATGAAATTATATATTATCTTTGGAGACGACATAGGGACGACATTGTCGTCTCGAAAACTTTTTTGACCAAAAAAGTCAAAAAGCAACTTTTTTTTTGTCTTTTAGCGACTTTTGGGGACGACAAAATGTCGTATCCAAAAGTCAGTGGTCTCCTAAAGTCAGATTTCTTGTAGTGTCGAGTCCTTTTATAGCTCCAGAACGTAAGGACTAAAGTGGGTTCGTGCTAGTTGGCTCGTAAAAGTTGCCCAAATATAAGAATATAAATTTACATGTATCTGTACGCACCACAAATGAGGCAGACAAAAGTTACCCTTCGTGTGGTGGAAGAATCAGGATTTCTGGAATCAAAACTTTCTTACGTATCGATGATCCTCTGTAGGCCCAACAATTGAAGCCCAAGCCCTTTTGTATTTAGAAGGTCAAGACATGATGAAAAAGAGGCCTTCACTAAAATGGCCATAACTTTTGCTACAGAGCTCCGATTTCGGCGGTTTGGGTCAGTCTTCGGGCCCAAAAACGCCATTTTCCATGAGTTATGGGCCTTTTTATTAGTTTTTCGGTGTTTTTTGGACTTTGTTTTTGTAATAGCTTTCGGCCCACTTGTCTTTTAGGGCCCATTCGAATTTTGCTTATCTATTTATATGTATCTGAACTATGGGAAATGATCAGTTTATCATATATCAAAATTTCATTTTTCCCTAATCACATATGTGTGTGTGTTTTAGTGTGAAATCCCTAATTTTCGGCATTCTCTCTTGAATCAACGAATTTTAGAAGAATTGTTTATGGGTACTCTTAGAATCAACAGAATCAATTATTTATCTTTATTCCGTCTGCGTCATCCTCATATATCTGGGTCAACATCTTATTCGCTATAATCTGGCTGTCAGCATACTATATTGAGGCCTTTAAAATATATGAAGACGTCGTTACTTGATATTGGAAACTTTCCAAACTTGTTATATATTAGTTCGTGCGTATATAAATTTCAACTACATTTAGGTGATTTATAACATTATTTGGAGCTACTACCTAAATACCTAATGTAACTTTAGTAAGGTAAATGGGTTAAGTCAGTATGCCAATAGAAAGAAATAATATTGGACCCTGCTAATTAGTGCTATTAAGATTGTTCTGTACTTCTGTTATCATATAAATAAGGCAGGCTGAGCCAACAAATCAAGCGACTAAACCACAGGGTTGTCATTTCATTAGAGTAGAAATTAGCATATATAATTCATCCAAGAAAACCACATTCTTATCTTAGAAGTGTACCATGTCCTGAACAAATGTCCAAGTTTTATAGCTGGCCGGCCAGCTGTTGAGGTACGATGATTTTATTCCAATCGCCTAAGAGAAAGTCGAGTCATTTATATCTTATCTTGTAGGTAATGCAAATCTCATAATGATTGTTTTAGTTACTGCAACAACTAGTCAATTATGTGTATTTCTTTAATTTTATGTGCAGCAAAGATCAGATGGATCTCACTTTCCCTCTGTCATCCCGGGTTTTAATTTAACCAAAAAGACTGGCTATATATGATTTTGCAGCCCAAGATTTTCAGTTATTTTCTAATTAAAGTGTAAAAACTACTATGCAAACAATGCTTATATAAATTGAAGATATGTGAAAAGTAGAGATCCTTGGTTGGTAGATTGGTTTTGTATGAAACATACATTTTATTTTTAAGACAATTAATTATCCACACAAAATTCACACATATATACAAATGGAGATATATATATCATCCTTCCATTACATGCTTTGGGTGCAAGATATCTATTCTAAGCTCTCTGAAGATGAACACTCAAAAAAAAGCTAATTAGGAGGATAGGTTGTGCAAGCAAATGAGTGAAGCTAAAATGAGAAATAATTGGAGTTTATTGACTTTAAAAATAAAAATAAAAAGATAATTGGATGGAAACTCCCTGATCCCATGTACCATTTGGTACCCACTAATCCCCCAGTCAGTCTAGTATACAGGTGAATCTCAACCACTTAATAATCCCCTGATTATCTCAAGTTTGTCTTTGGCAAGTCTCGAACCCAGGACCTCTCCTGGAAAGTGGCGGCCGGTGGCCACTCGGCTATTACCCAGTGGTAAAGATAATTATGTAAAATGTTTATTGACTTTATCAGTCAACATAAATGATACCTAGTGATTTTCACAATAAAGGACTTGTAACTTTCATGAGGACAAAACATATTGCTTTTTAAGATAACCCAGTTATCTTCTTTTGATATGTATTGTCTTAATCTATTATTGCTTTGATGTTTTCATTGTTTGTTAGCTCTACTCTTTTGTTCCTGTATCAACAAATTATCTTTGAGCATTTATACTTGGTAGTTCCTAATATTGTCAAATAAGAGATACTTGTAGCCTGTGTAGAGTTGTGGAGTCTGGTTTATCAAACCCTGCCATTGGTTGGGGTCTGACTCCTATCAAATCGGGCGAGGGTGAAGGGGGATCCGTTCATTGCTGGTTTTGACACACGGGCAACACCCCTTGACAAAAACATTGGATAAAACGTTGGTGTGTGTTAGTTAGTTTATAAGATCGAATTGATAAGCAATAACTATGTTAAATTGGATGGAGATTCCATCAAGTTGAAAACAACTTGAGGGGTAATCATGGCCCTTAGAGCATCCACAATGGTAGGTTGATCAAAAGGTTTTTTTATGCTAATAAGTCATTGAAAAACTTTTTACCATTGGAAAAGATAGCTTTTTTCATCAAAGGTTGACAATCCTCAACCTATTTGATGAAAGACTTTTTTTCAAAGACACTCACACCAACTTATAAATACATTATATTAATATGACTTTATCTAATATTATTAATTTAAGGATAGTGATATTTCTACAACAATAATTAGGCATCTACAACAATTGTACAAATTTTATTGTATAGTGTACAACTGTATAATGCGATTGTTGTTGTAGATGGCTAAATATTGTTGTAGCAATATCACTTTCCTTAATTTAATACTATAAATTGATGGTGTGGAAATAATGAAAAGTCATTGATAGGTTGATGCCATTGGGGATGCCCTTAGATTATAATCAAGGGCCAAGATTCAAAGATGATTATTGAATCTTGCCCTTGATTTTAATCTAAGAGTCAAAATTCTCCTAACTTGAGGTCCACATCCTGTAAAATAAACCTAGTATATAATAGGTTGAACCAAGATTTTAGGGCCCCCCCCCTCCTGTATGGTAATGCCCTGGACCATCGCCCACTTTGCCCGGAACCAGGGCAGCGCTGCCAAAAAAATTTAATAGCACGTCGCCCAACGAGCCACAAATTAAAACCAGAATCAAGGATGGATAAAGAAAATAGAAAATAAACAAAGCAAGCCCATTTCCTTTATTACTGTACTAGCACAGTACCCGCGCAATGCGGCGGTGGTCGTCGCGGTGACGGTGTGGTGGTGGGGCGACTGTTAATTGGTGGCGGAGGCGGTGTCGAGTGGTGTAAATTATTCATGTAAAAGTAATTGATGTAAAGAGTTAATTGAGATATTTTGAAAGATAAAAGATTAATAGTGTAATTTAATTATTAATGTTAAGGGGGTAATGTAGATGAAAAATATTTTAAATATATATATTGAGATAATCAGAGGATTATTAAGTGGTTGAGATTCACCTGGACACTAGCCTGGCTGGAGGATTAGTGGGTACCAAATGGTACATGGGATCAGGGGGTTCCTATCCAATTACCCTTTTTATATATATAATTATATTTTATATTATTTTTATATAATTACCTTTATATATATATATAGTCAGTAGGTTTTCTTTCATCTATTCAATCTACAGATCAGTAGGTTTTGTTCGCGGTGCGTTTATGCATCTACCCACAGATTTCGTCATTTGATTCGTTGATTTTTGTAGGGGGATACTTATCTTGAAGAAATAAGGTTACATTCTGTTTTACCAATTTAAGTAGGAGTGAGGAAAGTGGAAAGGAAGCATAAGAAGATATAGATATATATCCGATTCATATATCTATATGTATATATATATATGTATATATATTGTCTGTTATATATCATATTCTGTTAATCATCCTTGATGATTATATATAATATATATATATAATATGTATATATTATATTATAATATAATTTAAATATATATATTAGATATATATATAAATTAGCATAATATATATATATATATATATATATGTGTGTGTGTGTGTGTGTGTTTGATTGGAATAAGTAGAAATAGATATAGAAAATTAATCTCGCCGGATATATAGATATAACTATAGATGTAGATATATAAGTGTCCACATCCTGTAAAATAAACCTAGTATATAATAGGTTGAACCAAGATTTTAGGGCCCCCCCCCTCCTGTATGGTAATGCCCTGGACCATCGCCCACTTTGCCCGGAACCAGGGCAGCGCTGCCAAAAAAATTTAATAGCACGTCGCCCAACGAGCCACAAATTAAAACCAGAATCAAGGATGGATAAAGAAAATAGAAAATAAACAAAGCAAGCCCATTTCCTTTATTACTGTACTAGCACAGTACCCGCGCAATGCGGCGGTGGTCGTCGCGGTGACGGTGTGGTGGTGGGACGACTGTTAATTGGTGGCGGAGGCGGTGTCGAGTGGTGTAAATTATTCATGTAAAAGTAATTGATGTAAAGAGTTAATTGAGATATTTTGAAAGATAAAAGATTAATAGTGTAATTTAATTATTAATGTTAAGGGGGTAATGTAGATGAAAAATATTTTAAGGGGTGCTAGGTGAAAATATTACACAAATTTCAACATTTCAAAAAATAAGGAGTTATTCTTTTTATAACAAGGAATCAATTTATTGATTCCAATTTAATTGCAGACTAGCTTATTGCATGGAATACGACTTTATAATAATTCCTCTTTATTTTTGCTACTTGTTCATGTCCATGCTTGATTTCATGAAGCTTTAGGTTATTCCTGCATTTTAGACAGATCAGAGATTCATGAATGTATAAAAAGAATTAGAGTTTTCTAGAGCTACGTACGTCTTGCTCATTTATTGCCTTTATGGAGTTCTCTACACGTTTTATTGCTATACAATTGTATGCCTCCATAGCCCGTTTCAATTCCCAGCTATTGAAAAAGCGACAAATGAACTTTTTCAAGCTGATAATGTTCTGGTTCCAGGCAACTAAATTGATGCTAAACAGTTCAAGAGTAAGACGCTTAGGCGTAACAAAACTGGGCTATGTCATAATTCAGTTTTGTGCGCATGGAATATAGAATTGGGAACTTCAAAATCTGGCAGGTCCTTTCGAATTTGTTCAAGTTTTTAACCTTAGGGGAATTCGTTGAGGATGAAGGTTAGTTTTCTGTTGTAAATACATATACATACTTCTTTTCTTTTTTTTGACGTACGTCAAAGAAATTTTCAAAGTTATATATGGGATTTTGGAAACCCTACCGACTTCTTGAACAATCATCGGTATGGTGATCCATATGGAAGTTTCATGACTAAATAAGTTTCTATGCCACACTAATAGCTAACTGATGATATGCACTACAATTGTTTTAGCAGATAGCAAATTATAGATGTTTCTGTTAACTAGCTAGTTCCATAGTTATGATGCAGACGATGTACGTAAGACATCATGTTAAATGTAGTTATATAGAGACATGGTATGTATTAAGAAGTTGATATAGGTCACTTGGTTTTACAGAAGGTCGGTAATGCTTACTAGCTTCCGCTCATTATTGGTAGATATGTTAATTACCTTGGTAATTATGTCCCAGGGGTCCTATAATCGGGAAAGGGAACGCGGCCATTCTCTATGTGCTTCACATCCTGCACAAGGATTTCATAATGTCTCTTAACTTCCTCTGGCGTCTTCCCACCAACAGCCCTGGCGACATTGTGCCAGCGGTCAGGGGTATCCTTGTCGAACACAGCTAAAGCCTCTTCAAAGTCCTTGTTCTGCTTGACCGTCCATGAACCTGACCCACGTGTCGACATTGAGCTAGATGCCATGCAAATACTGAAGAAAATGGGAATTTATGTGTTTAATTATGCCTTAGTATATATGTTGAGAAAGCAGAAAGCTTGGAAGAATATGGTGAGACTTATAGGATTAAAGAACACATGAAGTCAAGCCTCAAGAGCTGATATGTAACAATAGGTGGCACATCGAGTCCTTTTATAGCTCCAGAACAAAAGGACTAAAGTGGGTTCGTGCTAGTTGGCTCGTAAAGGTTTCCCAAATATAAGAATATTAAATTACATGTATCCGTATGCACCACAAATGAGGCAGACAAAAGTTATCCTTCGTGTGGTGGAAGAATCAGGATTTCCGGAATCAAAATTTTCCTACGTATCAATGATCCTCATATATCTGGGTCAACATCTTATTCACTATAATCTGGCTGTCAGCATACTATATCGAGGCCTTTAAAATATATGAAGTCGTTACTTGATATTGGAAACTTTCCAAACTTGTTATATATTAGTTCGTGCGTATATAAAGTTCAACTACATTTTGGTGATATATAACATTATTTGGAGAATTGGAGCTACTACCTAAATACCTAATGTACCTTTAGTTAGGTAAATGGGTTTAGTCAGTATGCCAATAGAAAGAAATAATATTGGACCCTGCTAATTAGTGCTATTAAGATTGTTCTGTACTTCTGTTATCATATAAATAAGGCAGGCTGAGCCAACAAATCAAGCGACTAAACCACAGGGTTGTCATTTCATTAGAGTAGAAATTAGCATATATAATTCATCCAAGAAAACCACATTCTTATCTTAGAAGTGTACCATGTCCTGAACAAATGTCCAAGTTTTATAGCTGGCCGGCCAGCTGTTGAGGTACGATGATTTTATTCCAATCGCCTAAGAGAAAGTCGAGTCATTTATATCTTATCTTGTAGGTAATGCAAATCTCATAATGATTGTTTTAGTTACGGTAACAACTAGTCAATTTTGTGTATTTCTATCATTTTTTATGCAGTTATCGTCCGCGCTTACAATTTAACCAAAAAGGTATCTAGTATTTGTGCTAAAAAGACTGGCTATGATTTTACAGCCCAAGATTTTCTGTTTCTTTTTTTTTTTTTTTTTTTTTTTTTTTGTTAAAGTGTTACAACTACTATGCAAGTAAAGCTTATCTGAAGATATGTGAAAAGTAGATATCCTTGGTTGTTAGATTGGTTTTGTATGAAAAATACAGAGTTTTGTTTAAAAGACAAATAATTATCCACCCAAAATTCACACATATTTCTACAAATGAAAATATATATCATCCTTCCATTACATGCTTTGGGTGCAAGATATCTATTCTAAGCTCTCTGAAGATGAGCACTCAAAAAAAGCTAATTAGGAGGATAGGTTGTGCAAGCAAATGAGTGAAGCTAAAATGAGAAATAATTGGTGTTTATTGACATTATCAGTCAACATAAATGATACCTAGTGATTTTCACAATAAAGGACTTGTAACTTTCATGAGGACAAAACATATTGCTTTTTAAGATAACCCAGTTATCTTCTTTTGATATGTATTGTCTTAATCTATTATTGCTTTGATGTTTTCATTGTTTGTTAGCTCTACTCTTTTGTTCCTGTATCAACAAATTATCTTTTAGCATTTATACTTGGTAGTTCCTAATATTGTCAAATAAGAGATACTTGTAACCTGTGTAGAGTTGTGGAGTCTGGTTTATCAAACCCTGCCATTGGTTTGTTGCCCAGGATTGAAACGAAATTGAAGAACAAGGTATGTAATTGAATCACTCAATTAACAATGAATCAAATATACAATCGATGTACAAGTTTTGATTACAGAAATCTGAAACTAAATATCCCTATATATACTAGTCTAATATGGCGGTTATTCTCTAACCATTGTGTCGCTTTATCAACCGATGTATCTCCTTGAACCATCATGTCGTTTGGCTTTGAGAAGGCCCAAATCGTTGGCCCCTTTTCCTGAAGAGACACACCGTTTCTCTTTTGCTATTTACACATTAAACCCCTCAAGTCTTAAACCAATTATAATTCCAACAGTCTCCCCCCTAATTGTTTAAGACTTGCTCTTCTAATCTTCAGATATCTATCTGTCTTTGGCATCACGCCTATTCTCTTGCTTGACCCAAATCTTCTCGACTTGTAGTAGGATCTTTTTCTTCAATAAATCTTTGATGACGTCACACCATCGTTTGTTCCTCACGAACTTTTCTTCACACAAATTTGCGTCACACAAATTTGCTTCACACGAGTCTGCTTCACACAAACTTGCTTCACATGAGTCTGTTTCACACAAACTTGCCTTGTAGTTTCTCACCAGTTGGCATCACACCATCTGCATTTTGATCAGTCACTGATCTTGTTCATCACAAACCATCCTTCACGGTAAACTTGGTTATTTCACACAACCTTCAATTCTCTCACAGAATTTTGATCCATCACGGATTAATCCGCATCACACGTGTTTCTTATAATTCAATCACTGAATTAACTACACCCTTCACAGGTTATTGTTAGAATATGAGCATATAAACAAACATATAATCACGAGTACGCAACGGAAGAATCGAAACAAATATGCAATCAAATTAATTAACAAAGAGAATTGAAACGTGTACCTTTGCGCAAAGCTTCCAATAATTATTATTAATAATATGATTATTATTAGTTAGGGTTTAAAGTAAAACCCCTCTACGATCGCACACTAGACACCCCTTATACCGTATGCTAGTACCCCGATCACGAACCTCACAACCCTTTGTTCAACTCCCTAATATTGAAACCCACATGAACCGTAAATCCTTGTTGTAGACAAACAAACCAAACTTGTAATTAATTGCAAGCATTAATTACATAAAGATTCATGTGTTGAATTTGATCGGCACAAAACAAAACCCTTTAGAGGGTTACGGCCGAAACAAATAAAGAGGGAGAAAGAGGAGAGAATTACTTATGTGAAGGAATGTAAAAAACCCTTAAGCCTATGCCTCTATTTATAGGCTTAATTAGAAGGGTTTTCTAATTAGAGTGGGATTAGGAAATCCCCCCATTAGGAATTAGAGTCCAACACTAATTTCCTAATTTCACATTTAATCCTCCTCTTTAATTAATTAAATACAATTAACCCTTTAATTTATTTAAATTAATCATTTCGTGATCAAATTAATTAATATATTACTTTAATATACTAATTAATATGTATAGAGTTACCGTGTCATTTCGTATGACCCCGTAGGCTTAAATTATTTCCGGACATGCGATTTATAATGATATGATCACACTCCAACAGCTCCCACTTGAGCATGTCATTTTATAAAAGCAATAACATTGGTTAGCGTCTAGCAACACGCCAATGCTCCCGGAAATATTTAAGAATAGTTTCTTAAATTTTGCCAATTTGAAACGATTTAGTCTTTAATATCCCTTTGTTCAGATACCCTTGTTAATTATGAATATGGATCAATGTCATTTCATAAATTAACGATTATGTTTCTCATTTCTATAATTAATCAAGATTACCAAATTAATCAAGACTTCCTCTTGAGTTCATTTGGGTGCGGCCACACAAACATCTTTAATTAATTAATGAGGGCGCCAAATGGTATCATACTTCAGTTGCAAATTGAAGGAACAAATCCCGTTTTGACTACAAGTGTCTGGCCATGTCGTTTCATAACATTTCTGAAAATAGCCATTTATTACTACCTTGTTCAGGACAGTTAGAACTATAATCTAAAAATGCAATCCACACAAGCATAACTCACTTGCATCTCAAGTCTAAGGATAAACAAAGCAACCATTTCACGAATTTCATTTAATGACGCCGATCCATAAAATGGAAATTCGCTAAGTGGGGTAAGTCCAATATTCACCTTTTGAATATCATGTGAGTTTGGTACGATCCACCATCTTCAAAATATTCCCTTAAATATTTTCACCAATCCCTCACAATTGTTTTACTTTAATTATATTCCCATACAATTAATCAACAATGGACGTTTAGAATATTTTCAAATATTCATGGATCTAAACATGCAAATATATGACACAATTATTATAAAATGAAACCACTTATACCGCGTATAAAAATTCATTTATTAAAATAACAATTGTTTAACATCCCATTATCCAAATACCAATCACAAATTTACATGATATAACT
This sequence comes from Erigeron breviscapus, assembly GCA_034093135.1. NCBI lineage: Eukaryota > Viridiplantae > Streptophyta > Magnoliopsida > Asterales > Asteraceae > Erigeron > Erigeron breviscapus. The sequence goes on from CM067174.1 coordinate 25,141,404, forward strand.
TAGCAATATCTAAGACCTATGCCTTCAGCATGCATATTGAGCTTTCCTTTTGACAATGCCTTCGTAAAAGGATCCGCTAAGTTATAATCTGTGTGAACTTTGAGTAATTTGATTTCACGCGATTCGATTTGCTCACGAACGTAGTGATATCTTCTCTGGTAATGTCTGGCACCTTTTTGAACCCCAGGTTCATTGGCAATGACAATTGCTCCCGAATTATCACAGTACAGATCCATAGGTGTGTTATTTGAGGGCATCACATCAAGCCCAGAAATAAACTTTCTGATCCAGACAGCTTCCATGGCTGCATCCGCTGCAGCTATATACTCAGATTCTGTAGCAGACATAGCAACTGTAGATTGTTTCTTGCTCTTCCAATCTACTGCACCTCCATTTAAAGTGAAGACATATCCTGACTGAGACTTTGTATCATCTTTATCAGTCTGAAATCCAGCATCACAATATCCAGTGACTTTAAGCTCTGCATCGGGATTTCCTCCATACACCAAAAACAATTCTTTAGTAGCACGCATGTACTTAAGAATGTTCTTTACAGCAGTCCAATGATCCTCTCCAGGATTTTGCTGATAGTGGCTAACTATATTTTGCGCGAACGCAATATCAGGTCTAGTGCATCTCACCGCATACATGATAGATCCCACAGCCGAAGCATAAGGAATTCTTTTCATACGCTCCACCTCTTCAGGTGTAGAAGCACCATTCTTGCTAGATAAATTAAGTCCTTCTTGCATAGGCAAATTCCCGCGCTTAGAGTTTTCCATCTTGAATCTCTTTAAGATTTTATCTATATAAGCACTTTGACTTAATCCAATCAACCGTTTACTTCTATCTCTATAGATCTTGATTCCAAGTATAAATGCCGCTTCACCCAAGTCTTTCATAGCGAAACACTTTCCAAGATAAGATTTAACGTCTTTCAACATTGGAATGTGATTTCCTATTATCAATATGTCATCGACATACAAGACAAGGAAAGTGACATTACTCCCACTAGCTTTGCGATATACACATGGCTCATCAGGATTTTGAGCAAAACCAAACTTTTGATTTCCTCATCAAACCTTTTATTCCAACTTCTCGATGCTTGCTTCAATCCATAAATGGACCTTTGAAGTTTGCATACTTTGTCGGGATGTTTTGGATCGACAAAACCTTCTGGTTGTACCATATAGACTTCCTCGTCTAGAAAACCATTTAAGAAAGCGGTTTTGACATCCATTTGCCATATCTCATAGTCATAGTACGCCGCTATGGCTAAGATGATCCTAATAGCTCTAATGTCCGCAACGGGAGAAAAGGTTTCCTCATAATCAACTCCATAAAGTTGAGTATAACCTTTTGCCACAAGACGAGCTTTATAGGTGTGTACATTTCTATCCATGTCGGTCTTCTTCTTGAAGATCCATTTACACCCAACGGTTCTACCATTTGGTGGAAGATCAACCAAGCTCCACACTTGATTATCTTTCATGGATTTCATTTCCACATTCGCAGCTTCAAGCCATTTTTCAGACTCCGGATCTGATAATGCAGCTTTGAAATTAGGAGGTTCATTCAAATCTCCTACTACGTGTTCTTCAGACTCAATCATAAGATTTAATCTCTCACGAGCACGTATTGTCCTTGAGGACCTACGAATTGGAATCGCTTCATCTTCAACTTGTAGTTCATCTTGAGATTCATCTCTTTGAACATTTTCCCCCCCAAGTTGAAGATTTCTAGTGCTTTCAGAAGTTGACACATCTTCTTGATTTTCATCAAGTTCAACAATCCTCCCACTGTCCTCTTGAGATATGAGTTTCTTTTCAAAGAACTCAGCATATCGAAGTACCTTGACAGTGTTTTCCGTAGGAAAGTAGAAGTAGTAACCCATTGTTTCCTTTGGGTATCCTACAAAGATGCACTTAACAGATCTAGATTCAAGTTTGTCAGGCGTATCTCGTTTCACGAGTGCCTCACATCCCCAGACCTTTAAGTAAGACAATATGGGAACACTCCCATGCCACAATTCATGTGGTGTCTTGTCAACCTTCTTGGTTGGAACCATATTGAGAATGCGAACAGCAGTCTCTAGGGCATAATCCCAAAACGAAAAAGGAAGAGTTGTATGATTCATCATTGATCGAACCATTTCCAATAATGTTCGATTCCTCCTCTCCGAAACACCATTATGTTGAGGAGTATATGGAGGAGTAAGCTGTTGAATAATTCCACAAGCTTTGAGATAATCTTTAAACTCTTGACTTAAGTATTCACCACCGCGATCCGAACGAAGAATCTTGATGGTTCTACCGAGTTGATTCTCCACTTCACTTTTAAATTCCTTGAATGTTTCAAACACTTCATGTTTATGTTTCAGCAAGTAAACATAACCATAACGACTGAAATCATCCGTAAAAGTGACGAAGTAGCTAGCACCTTTCCTTGACACATGCCTAAATGGACCACACACATCCGTGTGTATTAGTCCAAGTAATTCTTTAGCCCTTTCCGGTTTATTTGGAAAAGGTTTCCTTGTCATTTTGCCGGAAACACAAGATACGCATTTATCAAATGATTCATCATTTGTTTGCAAGACACCGTCCCTTTGAAGTCTTTCAATGCGTTTCTTGCCAATATGTGCAAGACGACAATGCCAAAGATAAGTCGAGTCCAAATTGGGCTTGACTCGTTTGCTAACACTATACATTGAATTATCCTTTGAATCACAACCATGCATATCAATTTCATAAATACCATCACAAGCAATAGCATTAAAATAATGAACATTATTTCTAGAAACTGAAATACCAATATCATTAAAAACATTAATGAATCCGTTGTTTTTCAACAAAGAAACTGAAATGACACCTCTAGTAATAGTAGGTGCATAATGACAATTGTCTAAAACAATTATTAAACCACTAGGTAAAACCAAATGATAGTCGCCTATTTCTTCTACAGCTGCCGGTAGGCCATTTCCCACGAACAGTTGTAAAGATCTCGGCTTCAGTTTCTTTCTCCTTCTAAGCCCCTGTAATGAATTACAGATATGAGTACCACACCCAGTGTCGTAAACCCATGAATTACGCTTAGAAAATGAATATAATTCAATTGTGAAGATACCTGAAGTACTGGCCGAACCAGTTTGCTTCTTCTTCAACTCAGCAAGATACTTAGAACAATTCCGCTTCCAATGTCCCACTTCATTGCAGTGATAACAAGGTTGATCCTTAGCAGAATTTTCCTTTTTCGCCGGAGGGGTTTTCTTAGGTTTAGGAGTAGCAACTTGCTTTCCTTTGCCTTCTTTCTTGCCCTTTCCCTTCGGTTGTTTCCCTTTTTGGACCTTTCCCCCCTTGATCATGAGAACTTGGGGTGTAGCAGATTTCTTTGGAAGCTTCTTTTCATACTCATTAGCCATGGCATGAAGTTCAGCAATGGTTTTATTCATGCTATGCATATTGTAATTGCGCACAAATTCCTCAAAATCTTTAGACAAAGACTTGAGAATCATGCCAATAGCAATAGGCTGAGGATAAGCATAATTCAACCTTTCCAATTGCTCAAAATAACTCTTCATTTTGAGGATATGAGGACTAACTGGTGTTCCCTGCTCGTGTCGCAAGTCATGAAGTTGATCAACTAGGTCAAACAACTCCACTCCGGCTTGCTTTTCGTACAAAGACTTGAGTTCAGTAAGCATATCACATGGAAATGAATGCTCAAATTGCTTTTGAAGGTCGGCATTCATGCTTCCCAACATCAGACAAGCAACCTCATTATGTCTATCGTACGCAGCATTATACTCCGCCAATTCTTCAGTAGTAGCATTGGCACCCGGAACAACGGGTCTCTGCTCTTCAAGGACATGATATTTCTTTTCAGCTCTTAAAACAATCCTTAGCTGACGAAACCAGTCATTGAAGTTTGGTCCAGAAAGTTTTTCCCTTTCTAGCATCGACCTAAAAGCCGATTGATGTATGTTTTGAGTTGGATTCGTTGTTGCCATCTACAAAACAGACAAAAAGTTCAATTATCGGTATTTTCGATAATTAATCCTTAAGAAATGTAATTTACCCTTGTTAAATTCATTTAACAATTACTTTTCACTAAGGCTAGGATCCAACTTGACATACAATCATTTCATCAGTTGATCTGCTAGAAATGACGGTATTCAAAAGGTAATCGAGGATCGATAATTGCATTCATGCAATTCCTAGAGATATGGGACTTACAACAACACTGTAAAGGGGTGTTAAGTGTTTTGTAAACATGTTTTGTCCCATCTTATGCCACGGGTTAAGGTCTCACCTCTTAACTCGTTTTAAGTCGCCCAATTAAGAACATGTAGATAGTCCACCGCTGGTCTCACAACGGAGTGGTAATCTACCTTGAAGAGATACAATTCGCCTATGGTCTCACATAGGAGCGAAAAGCACTGGCAAGTGTTCTAATCAAAGTGGGTGGCAATGACTTAACTTTAAATGGGTAATGCATTTGATGTGAATCAAAAGTTTATGTATGAAGACTCATGCATAATCTTCATAACATAATGTTTAATAAAATCATTTTATAGTCTTAACAACACAAGAGAGCTCGGTAGCTCCATTTGAACGCACAAAGAAGCGCAAGAACAAGGTTTGCGATGAACACAATTAAAAACCCGCTTTTTAGGAGGCTAACGCACTCCGACTTATACCTCTCTTAGAGTTTGTTCAAATGGGTGAGCCGGTGTATCTCAAGGTTGTAAGACTCCAATTTTATTAATGAAATCTCTATTTCGATAGTTCTTAGTCAAGTTTATATTTTTCCAAGAAAACAATTTTTGCATCACCTTTATACATCCTTATAAACAAGCAAAAATTAATAAACTTACTAATTACCGAACTAATTAATCATGTAACAAGTTAAGGTAGGCCACCTAAACATGGTCACTATGGTTCATGCATATGTTTAATTCCCGGCTCCCCCCTTCCGAAGAAGAGGACCACATACATCAAGTCACCTTGATTGCGTAAGCCATTTAACAACTTTAAATAAAAACGATACACAACATGCAATTTATATCACATAAATCATGTCAATTCACTTAACTCAAAACTTGCTCGAGGGTTTCAATCCACCATTGAATTAGGTTAAATTTAATTAAACAAAACCCTAATTTATTTAATTAAAATCGGTTTTAATAATAAAAAAATAAGAAAAACCTCCTTTAATTATTTAACAACTTTAAATAAAAACGATACACAACATGCAATTTATATCACATAAATCATGTCAATTCACTTAACTCAAAACTTGCTCGAGGGTTTCAATCCACCATTGAATTAGGTTAAATTTAATTAAACAAAACCCTAATTTATTTAATTAAAATCGGTTTTAATAATAAAAAAATAAGAAAAATCTCCTTTAATTATTTAACAACTTTAAATAAAAACGATACACAACATGCAATTTATATCACATAAATCATGTCAATTCACTTAACTCAAAACTTGCTCGAGGGTTTCAATCCACCATTGAATTAGGTTAAATTTAATTAAACAAAACCCTAATTATTGGACTATCATGCTTTGCTAATTATATCTCTATATAATAGTAATAATCACAAGTAATCTTGCATGAATCACTTGTGATTATACCTTTTATTTAACAACTTTAAATAAAAACGATACACAACATGCAATTTATATCACATAAATCATGTCAATTCACTTAACTCAAAACTTGCTCGAGGGTTTCAATCCACCATTGAATTAGGTTAAATTTAATTAAACAAAACCCTAATTATTGGACTATCATGCTTTGCTAATTATATCTCTATATAATAGTAATAATCACAAGTAATCTTGCATGAATCACTTGTGATTATACCTTTTATTTAACAACTTTAAATAAAAACGATACACAACATGCAATTTATATCACATAAATCATGTCAATTCACTTAACTCAAAACTTGCTCGAGGGTTTCAATCCACCATTGAATTAGGTTAAATTTAATTAAACAAAACCCTAATTTATTTAATTAAAATCGGTTTTAATAATAAAAAAATAAGAAAAATCTCCTTTAATTATTTAACAACTTTAAATAAAAACGATACACAACATGCAATTTATATCACATAAATCATGTCAATTCACTTAACTCAAAACTTGCTCGAGGGTTTCAATCCACCATTGAATTAGGTTAAATTTAATTAAACAAAACCCTAATTATTGGACTATCATGCTTTGCTAATTATATCTCTATATAATAGTAATAATCACAAGTAATCTTGCATGAATCACTTGTGATTATACCTTTTATTTAACAACTTTAAATAAAAACGATACACAACATGCAATTTATATCACATAAATCATGTCAATTCACTTAACTCAAAACTTGCTCGAGGGTTTCAATCCACCATTGAATTAGGTTAAATTTAATTAAACAAAACCCTAATTTATTTAATTAAAATCGGTTTTAATAATAAAAAAATAAGAAAAACCTCCTTTAATTATTTAACAACTTTAAATAAAAACGATACACAACATGCAATTTATATCACATAAATCATGTCAATTCACTTAACTCAAAACTTGCTCGAGGGTTTCAATCCACCATTGAATTAGGTTAAATTTAATTAAACAAAACCCTTTAGAGGGTTACGGCCGAAACAAATAAAGAGGGAGAAAGAGGAGAGAATTACTTATCACCCATTCACAGGTTATTTTCCGCATCACACGGTCTTTGCTTTGACTCGATCCAATCACTGAATCCTTGATTGCACCCATCACAGGTTATTTTCCGCATCACACGGTCTTTGCTTTGACTCGATCCAATCACTGAATCCTTGATTGCACCCATACAGGTTATTTTCCGCATCACACGGTCTTTGCTTTGACTTGATCCAATCACTGAATCCTTGATTGCACCCATCACAGGTTACTTCTCCGCATCACACGGCTTTGTCTTGATCCAATCACTGAATCCTTGATTGCACCCTTTACAGGTTATTTTCCGCATCACACGGTCTTTGCTTTGACTCGATCCAATCACTGAATCCTTGATTGCACCCATCACAGGTTACTTTTCCGCATCACACGGTCTTTGCTTTGACTTGATCCAATCACTGAATCCTTGATTGCACCCATCACAGGTTACTTCTCCGCATCACACGGCTTTGTCTTGATCCAATCACTGAATCCTTGATTGCACCCATTCACAGGTTATTTTCCGCATCACACGGTCTTTGCTTTGACTCGATCCAATCACTGAATCCTTGATTGCACCCATCACAGGTTACTTTTCCGCATCACACGGTCTTTGCTTTGACTGATCCAATCACTGAATCCTTGATTGCACCCATTCACAGGTTATTTTCCGCATCACACGGTCTTTGCTTTGACTCGATCCAATCACTGAATCCTTGATTGCACCCATCACAGGTTATTTTCCGCATCACACGGTCTTTGCTTTGACTCGATCCAATCACTGAATCCTTGATTGCACCCATCACAGGTTATTTTCCGCATCACACGGTCTTTGCTTTGACTCGATCCAATCACTGAATCCTTGATTGCACCCATACAGGTTATTTTCCGCATCACACGGTCTTTGCTTTGACTTGATCCAATCACTGAATCCTTGATTGCACCCATCACAGGTTACTTCTCCGCATCACACGGCTTTGTCTTGATCCAATCACTGAATCCTTGATTGCACCCTTTACAGGTTATTTTCCGCATCACACGGTCTTTGCTTTGACTCGATCCAATCACTGAATCCTTGATTGCACCCATCACAGGTTACTTTTCCGCATCACACGGTCTTTGCTTTGACTTGATCCAATCACTGAATCCTTGATTGCACCCATCACAGGTTACTTCTCCGCATCACACGGCTTTGTCTTGATCCAATCACTGAATCCTTGATTGCACCCATTCACAGGTTATTTTCCGCATCACACGGTCTTTGCTTTGACTCGATCCAATCACTGAATCCTTGATTGCACCCATCACAGGTTACTTTTCCGCATCACACGGTCTTTGCTTTGACTGATCCAATCACTGAATCCTTGATTGCACCCATTCACAGGTTATTTTCCGCATCACACGGTCTTTGCTTTGACTCGATCCAATCACTGAATCCTTGATTGCACCCATCACAGGTTATTTTCCGCATCACACGGTCTTTGCTTTGACTCGATCCAATCACTGAATCCTTGATTGCACCCATCACAGGTTATTTTCCGCATCACACGGTCTTTGCTTTGACTCGATCCAATCACTGAATCCTTGATTGCACCCATCACAGGTTATTTTCCGCATCACACGGTCTTTGCTTTGACTCGATCCAATCACTGAATCCTTGATTGCACCCATCACAGGTTACTTTCCCGCATCACACGGTCTTTGCTTTGACTTGATCCAATCACTGAATCCTTGATTGCACCCATCACAGGTTACTTTCCGCATCACACGGCTTTGTCTTGATCGCGTCACACGATTAAGCATCTTTCGTTCATATCACACGAACTTCTTAATTGTTTGGCTTCACACCAATCTTAATTTGATCACATCACATGATCAATTGTCTTTACATGAACGTCTCACACGTTAGATATCCTATTCGTGGTTGCTTCTCACAACACGTCCTTCAATTTTGTATCCGTCACGGCTCATTTCGTATCACACGAATTTCTTCACTTGATTGTATCACACAATCATGAATCATGCCTTCTAACTTCTGCTTGTTTTATTCGAAATCCACTTGAACACCAAAAGTCCCTTTGACTTTTCCATATTTGACCTTTCTCAATCTTGTAATTCACTGATAAGCTTCTCGTTTTCTTTTCTTCTAAAGAAACCTCCTGTTCTTCCACAATAATATCAATAAGAAATAAACGTACCTTATTTTCTTTTCTCCCTTCTCTTTTTCCTTTTGCTTGATTATCACAATCAAACATTCCACAATTATTGTTGTTCCTGGTCTTCTTCTTTGAGAAAAAGAAACCGCTGACTATGTTCTTGATTTCACATCACAACATCAACAGCAAATCGTCCCTGTTTTTCGTTGTTCTTCAAAATCGAATCACTCGATCTTCTTCTGTATCGAATTTCTGGTTGTTGTTTTTCACAAACAAACAACCTTCTTGAACGATTTCCTTCCCAGAAATCAGACTCTGTTTTCGGTTTTTCTTCGTAACCGAATCTCTCGATTTTTGGTTTGTGAAGATCAAATCACTCGATCTTCTTTTATGAAAAAACCTGATCTTCTTCATTGAACAAATCGCTGCCCTGTTCTTGGCTTCGCACCGCAAAGAACAGCAACAATTCCTGGTTTCCTTGTTCTTCATAATCGAGTCACTCGATTTTGGTTTCGTTTCTGGTTATCGTTTATCACAAACAGACAACCCATCTTCAACGAATCTTCATGCCTGCTCTGATACCACTGTTCCCCAGGATTGAAACGAAATTGAAGAACAAGGTATGTAATTGAATCACTCAATTAACAATGAATCAAATATACAATCGATGTACAAGTTTTGATTACAGAAATCTGAAACTAAATATCCCTATATATACTAGTCTAATATGGCGGTTATTCTCTAACCATTGTGTCGCTTTATCAACCGATGTATCTCCTTGAACCATCATGTCGTTTGGCTTTGAGAAGGCCCAAATCGTTGGCCCCTTTTCCTGAAGAGACACACCGTTTCTCTTTTGCTATTTACACATTAAACCCCTCAAGTCTTAAACCAATTATAATTCCAACAGTGGTTGGGGTCTGACTCCTATCAAATCGGGCGAGGGTGAAGGGGGATCCGTTCATTGCTGGTTTTGACACACGGGCAACACCCCTTGACAAAAACATTGGATAAAACGTTGGTGTGTGTTAGTTAGTTTATAAGATCGAATTGATAAGCAATAACTATGTTAAATTGGATGGAGATTCCATCAAGTTGAAAACAACTTGAGGGGTAATCATGGCCCTTAGAGCATCCACAATGGTAGGTTCAAAAGGTTTTTTTATGAATCCCCCCCCCCCCCCCCCCCCCCCCCCCCCCCCCCCCCCCCCCCCCCCCCCCCCCCCCCCCCCCCCCCCCCCCCCCCCCCCCCCCCCCCCCCCCCCCCCCCCCCCCCCCCCCCCCCCCCCCCCCCCCCCCCCCCCCCCCCCCCCCCCCCCCCCCCCCCCCCCCCCCCCCCCCCCCCCCCCCCCCCCCCCCCCCCCCCCCCCCCCCCCCCCCCCCCCCCCCCCCCCCCCCCCCCCCCCCCCCCCCCCCCCCCCCCCCCCCCCCCCCCCCCCCCCCCCCCCCCCCCCCCCCCCCCCCCCCCCCCCCCCCCCCCCCCCCCCCCCCCCCCCCCCCCCCCCCCCCCCCCCCCCCCCCCCCCCCCCCCCCCCCCCCCCCCCCCCCCCCCCCCCCCCCCCCCCCCCCCCCCCCCCCCCCCCCCCCCCCCCCCCCCCCCCCCCCCCCCCCCCCCCCCCCCCCCCCCCCCCCCCCCCCCCCCCCCCCCCCCCCCCCCCCCCCCCCCCCCCCCCCCCCCCCCCCCCCCCCCCCCCCCCCCCCCCCCCCCCCCCCCCCCCCCCCCCCCCCCCCCCCCCCCCCCCCCCCCCCCCCCCCCCCCCCCCCCCCCCCCCCCCCCCCCCCCCCCCCCCCCCCCCCCCCCCCCCCCCCCCCCCCCCCCCCCCCCCCCCCCCCCCCCCCCCCCCCCCCCCCCCCCCCCCCCCCCCCCCCCCCCCCCCCCCCCCCCCCCCCCCCCCCCCCCCCCCCCCCCCCCCCCCCCCCCCCCCCCCCCCCCCCCCCCCCCCCCCCCCCCCCCCCCCCCCCCCCCCCCCCCCCCCCCCCCCCCCCCCCCCCCCCCCCCCCCCCCCCCCCCCCCCCCCCCCCCCCCCCCCCCCCCCCCCCCCCCCCCCCCCCCCCCCCCCCCCCCCCCCCCCCCCCCCCCCCCCCCCCCCCCCCCCCCCCCCCCCCCCCCCCCCCCCCCCCCCCCCCCCCCCCCCCCCCCCCCCCCCCCCCCCCCCCCCCCCCCCCCCCCCCCCCCCCCCCCCCCCCCCCCCCCCCCCCCCCCCCCCCCCCCCCCCCCCCCCCCCCCCCCCCCCCCCCCCCCCCCCCCCCCCCCCCCCCCCCCCCCCCCCCCCCCCCCCCCCCCCCCCTCCTGTATGGTAATGCCCTGGACCATCGCCCACTTTGCCCGGAACCAGGGCAGCGCTGCCAAAAAAATTTAATAGCACGTCGCCCAACGAGCCACAAATTAAAACCAGAATCAAGGATGGATAAAGAAAATAGAAAATAAACAAAGCAAGCCCATTTCCTTTATTACTGTACTAGCACAGTACCCGCGCAATGCGGCGGTGGTCGTCGCGGTGACGGTGTGGTGGTGGGGCGACTGTTAATTGGTGGCGGAGGCGGTGTCGAGTGGTGTAAATTATTCATGTAAAAGTAATTGATGTAAAGAGTTAATTGAGATATTTTGAAAGATAAAAGATTAATAGTGTAATTTAATTATTAATGTTAAGGGGGTAATGTAGATGAAAAATATTTTAAGGGGTGCTAGGTGAAAATATTACACAAGTTTCAACATTTCCACAATAAAGGAGTTATTCTTTTTATTAGTTTGAATCACTTGTAACGGCTTATGGTCTACATCTCGTAGTCTAGAGTACGTGCAAGACTTCACCATTATACGGTGAGGTGTTCCCTGATGTCGAATACCGACTAACTGTTCAAAAAAAAGTATAGATATAGAAGTGACAAGTCTGTGGGTTTTTTCCCAGAATCACCTGTAACGGCTTATGGTCTACATCTCGTAGTCTAGAGTACGTGCAAGACTTCACCATTATACGGTGAGGTGTTCCCTGTGTCGAATACCGACTAACTGTTCAAAAAAAAGTATAGATATAGAAGTATAGATATATTGCTTTTCATAACCTTTTCAGATGATCATATATATGGTGTATGTGATATATGATGCTGTACGAGTGTACCTTCTTACTTGATTTTCATAAAGATTTATATTGATATACTTGTTGATATCAGTGAAGTACCATATATCATATATGGACATATGCAACTCTAGTACTACAAGAATCTTTTTTTAATTTCTTCTATTTGGATCAAGGGCTTGCTTTAGTGTTTAATAAATGTTGCAAATTTGTATGGGGAAATCATAGCCTCATAGAGTCAAGGTATTGTTGCCTTCACACTCGAGGGATCAACATATACGTTTAATAAATTTCAAGGGGAATCTTGCAGCACAGATGGTTTCCCTTAATTAGTCATGCACCATTTTGGTACCTCACACACCCAACCTGATGGTTAATGCGTTGTATGTGGTTCATCGGCGTCGTTTAGGATAAGCAGAACCCAATCCTAGAATAGAATCTACATCAAGGTGGTTAATTAGGTCATAATCTCTTACTCAAAACTGAATCTCATTTGTTACGCAAGGTATCATGATTACCTGTGTAACCTATGTCTACATGATAGTCCCAGGATCTACCATGGGTTAAGCTTAACTCTTTTCTGCGTAAATTGTACTCGAGTATTTACTACATTGCAATGTTATATGATAATTATATTATGTCTTCTTATCAGCTTGAGTATCACATAACAATCATCAACGATTATCCCCCATAAGTGCAACGTGATCATGGCAATCGTAACATCAACTAGTGTAACTAGCATGGCATGATCAATGTAAATAACTAACTAATCGCCATCTAACTATAAATTCAGCAGTGATACAACACAAATGGGACATAAAAGCAACATAAGCAAGGATAATCATCCCAATGACAGCAGTCTCAATAAACATCCCAACATACATATTTACATACTATACCCCACAACAATCCCCAAGTAGTTTATACATACACAAATGAAGGTATAAAAAGGACATATAATTGTGTCCCATCGTATAAAGCTCTAAGATGTTCTTGGCATCACATCTATGTTTAACGCATTATGTGGCATAGAGTAGCCCGTTTTAACATTTACTTAATTAGAATCCATTTTCGTCTCTAAAAAGCCTCATAGTTGATTTCATTTACTCGTTTGGCCGGAGGTCCTTATGGAAGTAGTCTCTCTACGACTCTACCTCTAGGTAGAGGCAAGATTGTCTACATCTCACCTCCCCCATACCCCGCATGCAGGGATTGCGTCTTGTTGTATTTGTTGTAGTTGATTAACGGTAAATTGTTAAGAACTACTCTGTCCTATCCTAAATGTCCTAGTTTGACTTGTTGAGTCTTTCACTTTCAACTTTGACCGTAAATAACTTTGATTCTTATATAATACTTGATGTAAATATATGAATGAATTGGGTTTTATATGTATTTTCATTCATATAGTTTTTATAAAATGTTATATAACACAAACAAAAATATTTATGGTCAAAGTTTAAAAAAATTGACTCAAAAAGTCAAACTATGACATTTAAATTAGGACGGAGAGAATACTAGTTAAGATACTCCGTATTTAAATTATCATTCGTACCTTTGATAAAAGAGGTTTAGTACATATGTAGTTTGTTCAACTTAGTTGATCACTTGTAATTTATAAACCTTCTTTTGGAATTTATATTCTTTCTGTAGAGAAACTATATACTATACTCATAATATATATGTCAATTAAGCTTTCAGTTCATGGGTAATTTCGTAGTGTGCCGACTTATCAGATTACTAGAACTTGTTTGACCGTATCAGAGAGTACAAACATAAAAGATGAGAATGCACAACTCTATCTCTCCATCACTATAGTGATTGGTGCCATTGGATATTTGTCTATAGATTGGAATTTCTAATAAACGTCAAAGCATCCTTTTTCTTGAAAGTTAGAAAGATTATTATGGAACATAGGAAAGAATTCGATAGCGATTGAGAATCCTATTGAACAAGTTGCCAAAGTCACATCTGTTGGTTCTTGGCCACAATATAATGGGGCTGCTGTGATCAGAAAACAAGAAATATGCATGGCAACTTTTTTAAGAATATGCAAAGTGGCTAGAGCTAGATATAAAGCAAAATTCTTCTTTGGATTGATATTTAGTAGAGGGGTTAAACTGGGCTGTGAGGGCTAAGTAATAAGTTAAGATGGGTTCGGGTCAAAACTGGAACTGTTTTTGGCTTTTTGCACAGTTCAAGTAGACACAAAACAGTTTTTTGTATAATATTTAGAAAATATATAGTGTGTTAATTAAAATGATAATAAAACTGTGTTATCGGAACATTAACGCGGTCCTAGTTAAGATAACGTATGCTAGAACTTCTTATATTCGCGAGTAATTCACACCTTTAATAGTTGGAATCATCGCTCCACCGAGCAGAAAGTAGTTTTTATGGATCTATTCTTTGACACAGATTTTCGAAAGTTGTTCTTATGGTCCTCCTATCAAGTTGCTAAAAACTCTTACGTACGAATGTACTCTGAGCTATAATTGGCCCGGCCTCAGCAATGGATTGTCTTGGAACTCTTTTAGTATCCCTTATGATAAGAAGTTAACGATTGCCAATATAGGCATATTTTTATCCCCAAGGCACTGAAAAGAACATAGGAATCCAGCTTTGCTGGAAATCTGGTCCTGCACTAGGATAAAATCTAGTATTCCATGGAATCCTTGAACAAATTTAAAAGATTAGATGCAAGAGAAGTAGTCGATGATCTTAAATTTTATAGTACACAATTAAGTGCATATTCAGATTTTTGGAATTTTTACTTATTTGTTTCCTTTATTTTTCTAGTAGATAAGTAACTCATTCTCTTTACCTTCAAATAAAAATATGATTGTCTACATCTCACCCTCCTTATACTCTGCATTTGAAGGGATTTGGAGGTATTGTTGTTGTTGCTGTAATCTATATCACACAGAATACATGTTTTCTCGATATTAGCTTGAAAATTTCAGTATTATTGTCATAATTTTGAATTTTAATAATAATTACCAAAGTTCAGGGTTCTTACATATAAGACCTGATGTAAGCCAAGAAAAGGATTCTAGAGCATATCTAGTGTGTTTAAATAAAATTAGAGTACTCGTGGAATGCGACGAAAAAAAAAAAAAAAAAAAAAAAAAAAAAAAAAAAAAAAAAAAAAAAAAAAAAAAAAAAAAAAAAAAAAAAAAAAAAAAAAAAAAAAAAAAAAAAAAAAAAAAAAAAAAAAAAAAAAAAAAAAAAAAAAAAAAAAAAAAAAAAAAAAAAAAAAAAAAAAAAAAAAAAAAAAAAAAAAAAAAAAAAAAAAAAAAAAAAAAAAAAAAAAAAAAAAAAAAAAAAAAAAAAAAAAAAAAAAAAAAAAAAAAAAAAAAAAAAAAAAAAAAAAAAAAAAAAAAAAAAAAAAAAAAAAAAAAAAAAAAAAAAAAAAAAAAAAAAAAAAAAAAAAAAAAAAAAAAAAAAAAAAAAAAAAAAAAAAAAAAAAAAAAAAAAAAAAAAAAAAAAAAAAAAAAAAAAAAAAAAAAAAAAAAAAAAAAAAAAAAAAAAAAAAAAAAAAAAAAAAAAAAAAAAAAAAAAAAAAAAAAAAAAAAAAAAAAAAAAAAAAAAAAAAAAAAAAAAAAAAAAAAAAAAAAAAAAAAAAAAAAAAAAAAAAAAAAAAAAAAAAAAAAAAAAAAAAAAAAAAAAAAAAAAAAAAAAAAAAAAAAAAAAAAAAAAAAAAAAAAAAAAAAAAAAAAAAAAAAAAAAAAAAAAAAAAAAAAAAAAAAAAAAAAAAAAAAAAAAAAAAAAAAAAAAAAAAAAAAAAAAAAAAAAAAAAAAAAAAAAAAAAAAAAAAAAAAAAAAAAAAAAAAAAAAAAAAAAAAAAAAAAAAAAAAAAAAAAAAAAAAAAAAAAAAAAAAAAAAAAAAAAAAAAAAAAAAAAAAAAAAAAAAAAAAAAAAAAAAAAAAAAAAAAAAAAAAAAAAAAAAAAAAAAAAAAAAAAAAAAAAAAAAAAAAAAAAAAAAAAAAAAAAAAAAAAAAAAAAAAAAAAAAAAAAAAAAAAAAAAAAAAAAAAAAAAAAAAAAAAAAAAAAAAAAAAAAAAAAAAAAAAAAAAAAAAAAAAAAAAAAAAAAAAAAAAAAAAAAAAAAAAAAAAAAAAAAAAAAAAAAAAAAAAAAAAAAAAAAAAAAAAAAAAAAAAAAAAAAAAAAAAAAGTTAGTTAGTAAGGGAAAAAAAAAAAAAAAAAAAAAAAAAAAAAAAAAAAAAAAAAAAAAAAAAAAAAAAAAAAAAAAAAAAAAAATTATCGTGAAGAATAAAAAAAAAAAAAAAAAAAAAAAAAAAAAAAAAAAAAAAAAAAAAAAAAAAAAAAAAAAAAACATGAATAAAAAAAAAAGTAATTCAACTTTTGTACTTATTAGGATATCTCTAATCTAATGGGAACGTCAACTCTGGTCAAGGTGTCAAAACACATCGGTCAACTTAACAAATTGCCTCAAGTATATAGGACAAGAAAGATTATCTATACACCATTATTTTCTAGCTGTATATTATCATTTAGGGTTTTGCTAAACGAAGCCCTAAGGGTTTTCGTTAAGCTGCATTAAATAGTTGTACACTTATCATAAAATTCGGGGGGTGGACTTTTAATATGAAAATGTACAATCTTTTTATGCACGTTAAATGAAGCCCTAAGGGCTTTGTTTAGCATTTTCCATTTATCAAATATGATTTATAGTCTTGTAAGTATAATTATATGAAACATGTTTAATGGTATACGGTTAAAAAATGATGACGCATAAATCCCTATATAAATCGTCATCCATAATATATTTAATAAACATTATCTCTATTAGAAAACATTATATCAAATTTGATTAACATTATATCAAATATAAAAACACTAATACATTAAAAAAAATCCTAGTACGTACATTAAAAAAGACACTAATGCATTAAAACAGAAAACATGTATTACAAACAAAGATAATGTAAGAAACAATACGGCTATCTATATTTTGTTGACGTGGGTTCCAAACATAATGGGTAAAATCGGCTCGAAGATTATAATGGTTTTACCTTTGGCGCACCCGTTGAGCATTATCAAGACGAGTTTGACGTAATTGCTTAAATGTACGACCTTACAAGTTTGTATCTTCCCTATGATACGCAGTAAGGGGATTATTGCGTATACATTTTCTTCAACAATCATATTAATAAATTTAATACGTCTTAGCTTGTTTGTGTTTTTTTTTTTTTTTTTTTTTTTTTTTTTTTTTTTTTTTTTTTTTTTTTTTTTTTTTTTTTTTTTTTTTTTTTTTTTTTTTTTTTTTTTTTTTTTTTTTTTTTTTTTTTTTTTTTTTTTTTTTTTTTTTTTTTTTTTTTTTTTTTTTTTTTTTTTTTTTTTTTTTTTTTTTTTTTTTTTTTTTTTTTTTTTTTTTTTTTTTTTTTTTTTTTTTTTTTTTTTTTTTTTTTTTTTTTTTTTTTTTTTTTTTTTTTTTTTTTTTTTTTTTTTTTTTTTTTTTTTTTTTTTTTTTTTTTTTTTTTTTTTTTTTTTTTTTTTTTTTTTTTTTTTTTTTTTTTTTTTTTTTTTTTTTTTTTTTTTTTTTTTTTTTTTTTTTTTTTTTTTTTTTTTTTTTTTTTTTTTTTTTTTTTTTTTTTTTTTTTTTTTTTTTTTTTTTTTTTTTTTTTTTTTTTTTTTTTTTTTTTTTTTTTTTTTTTTTTTTTTTTTTTTTTTTTTTTTTTTTTTTTTTTTTTTTTTTTTTTTTTTTTTTTTTTTTTTTTTTTTTTTTTTTTTTTTTTTTTTTTTTTTTTTTTTTTTTTTTTTTTTTTTTTTTTTTTTTTTTTTTTTTTTTTTTTTTTTTTTTTTTTTTTTTTTTTTTTTTTTTTTTTTTTTTTTTTTTTTTTTTTTTTTTTTTTTTTTTTTTTTTTTTTTTTTTTTTTTTTTTTTTTTTTTTTTTTTTTTTTTTTTTTTTTTTTTTTTTTTTTTTTTTTTTTTTTTTTTTTTTTTTTTTTTTTTTTTTTTTTTTTTTTTTTTTTTTTTTTTTTTTTTTTTTTTTTTTTTTTTTTTTTTTTTTTTTTTTTTTTTTTTTTTTTTTTTTTTTTTTTTTTTTTTTTTTTTTTTTTTTTTTTTTTTTTTTTTTTTTTTTTTTTTTTTTTTTTTTTTTTTTTTTTTTTTTTTTTTTTTTTTTTTTTTTTTTTTTTTTTTTTTTTTTTTTTTTTTTTTTTTTTTTTTTTTTTTTTTTTTTTTTTTTTTTTTTTTTTTTTTTTTTTTTTTTTTTTTTTTTTTTTTTTTTTTTTTTTTTTTTTTTTTTTTTTTTTTTTTTTTTTTTTTTTTTTTTTTTTTTTTTTTTTTTTTTTTTTTTTTTTTTTTTTTTTTTTTTTTTTTTTTTTTTTTTTTTTTTTTTTTTTTTTTTTTTTTTTTTTTTTTTTTTTTTTTTTTTTTTTTTTTTTTTTTTTTTTTTTTTTTTTTTTTTTTTTTTTTTTTTTTTTTTTTTTTTTTTTTTTTTTTTTTTTTTTTTTTTTTTTTTTTTTTTTTTTTTTTTTTTTTTTTTTTTTTTTTTTTTTTTTTTTTTTTTTTTTTTTTTTTTTTTTTTTTTTTTTTTTTTTTTTTTTTTTTTTTTTTTTTTTTTTTTTTTTTTTTTTTTTTTTTTTTTTTTTTTTTTTTTTTTTTTTTTTTTTTTTTTTTTTTTTTTTTTTTTTTTTTTTTTTTTTTTTTTTTTTTTTTTTTTTTTTTTTTTTTTTTTTTTTTTTTTTTTTTTTTTTTTTTTTTTTTTTTTTTTTTTTTTTTTTTTTTTTTTTTTTTTTTTTTTTTTTTTTTTTTTTTTTTTTTTTTTTTTTTTTTTTTTTTTTTTTTTTTTTTTTTTTTTTTTTTTTTTTTTTTTTTTTTTTTTTTTTTTTTTTTTTTTTTTTTTTTTTTTTTTTTTTTTTTTTTTTTTTTTTTTTTTTTTTATTTTTTATATTTTTTTATTTATCTGTTGAGTCATGGATTCGCTGAAGATTACTTGCTGAGTCAAGTAGTCGCTGACAGCCTCAGCGAGAAGCTTCATCAGCGAGCCTTCAGCGATCAGTATTATCTTCGAGTTAAAAGGATAAGTTCAATGACTCACCACCATGCTTTGTAAGTCAAATATGGGCGGGAAAATGAAGATAAGAAGACTGGTCCCAAGGACACGTGTTGCAAGATCAAGATGATCCTATATAATACATCACTTGACCTAGCCGCAATTCTGTTGGTTGATTCTACAATAGTCACTTAGTGTGTTTTTCTCTCATTGTAGAATTGTATCATTGTTAAGTTTTTCGTGTGTGCAAAAACTTAACAATATTTCCTTTCTTCTTTCTTTGAAAACCAACCATGTATTCACCGTTTAATTAATACTACTTATGATTAAACGTGTTTACTTTCTTATCTTTCTTTATTAGTGTAATTTACATTAGTTGTTAAATTATATAATCGTTGCAAACTTGGGACTTTCAGTTGGTATCAGAGCGGTGGTTCGACACACCGAATCTGATCTGAGTAAAAGTTTGCAAGATTATCTTTCTTTCTTTCTGCATCTAAAATCTTTTCTTTAAACTTCTGTTTATCTTTCCTTTCTTTTTATTATGTCTTCTGTTCCTTCTCTGGTAAATACCAGAGATTTTGGGTATGTCTCCATCCCACCAAGATTCGATTCACATGATTTCGGATCTTGGAAGGAGAGAATGCTCCTACACATCGTAGGAGTTGAACCCTACCTTATGACCATCCTAACCAGAGGGCCATATGTACCGGTTCTGGTTACCAGGACACCAGGAGCCACTGCTGATGCTCCTGAAGTTGTCACTGAGCTCATAAAACCAGAAGTACAATGGACAGATGACGAGCGTAGGCTTGTCAATCTGGATGCTCGGTTGAGGAATCTTATCATTACTACCCTTCCTGATGACATAATGAAGTCTGTCATCAAACTTTCTTCTTCTAAATTGGTATGGGATCATCTGTGTACCAGATTCGATGGTACGGCAGATGTTCTTGCTACCAAGAAAATAGATCTCAAACGTGCCTATGAAGGATTCTTCTCTCTTCCAAATGAGAGTCTGGATGGCACGTATAATCGGTTCAAGTGCCTGTTGAATGATATGACTAATGTGGGCATAGAGCATAATACTCTTGAAATATGCTACAAGTTCATTGACATCTTGCCTATCAAATGGCAAGGTTTAAGGCAAATTCTTCGAACCACTAAGCAATTGAAAGAGCATGACTTAGAGTCACTATATGGCACTCTTCAATTTGAAGAGAGAGCCCTCGCTCAAACTCTGAGAGCTGAGGCTGAGTCTAGGAGGCATGCTGGTTCATATGCTTCAACTTCTTCTTCTTCTTTATCTAATGTCTCAAATGTTCATGACCCTCTTGCCCTGGTCTCTGCTGAGGTCAGTCCTGTCCATCTTGACATGGACATCAGCAATTCTACTCCCTCTAACGTCCAAGATCTTGTCAATGACCTCGATTTCGAGGAGAGACAAGAGATGTTCTCGGACTTCATGAACTTTGCTCTCATCGCTGGTAAACGTTACTCAAAAAAATGGAATGGTCGTAGGTCGACTAATTTCCAAAAACCAGTGGTAGACAAGTCTCAGGAAGAATGTTGGAGGTGTGGTCGAAAAGGCCACTACCAAAAAGATTGCAAAGTTTCTATTCCTTCTTTGCAGGCAGCGAAGCCTTCTTCATCATCAGCGAGGCCCTCTTCAGTTAAGCCTGCTGATGAATACAAAAAGAAGTATTATGAGCTTCGTGCCAAGATGGCCGATGTTGAAGAAGCCAAAACTCCCGCCAAAGGTCTTGTTGCTGAAGAACATGACTGGGCTGACTCCGACGTCTCTGACAGCGAGGACTTTGTTGATGCCATCTGCTTTATGGCACTCGCTGATGACCAGGCGCTGACAAAGGACCAAGTGTGCTCCAGTCAGTGGGTCAATGCCACAATCAAGAAGGTATGCACTTTTTCCTCTGCCTCTGAAGAGGACAAACCTACTATTCTTGAATCTCTTACTTGTGACATTCAATATGTCGAGTCAATTCGTGCCGACCTTCAGTCCAAACTTAACTCAGTTAGTGCTGAGTTAAGTGATAAAGCTGACAAGCTCAAGGACCTTAGAAACGTCCATGTTGAGCTTGAATCCCAAAAGCTTCTTAACCAAACACTTTCTATAAACAATGAGAAGCTGAAAAATCAGGTCGCTGACCTTGAGAAGATCGTAACCTCATGGTCTAAAGCCTCCAGGCTTCATGACCAAATCTTCAGCAAGCAGGTACCCGCCCAAATAAAAGCCATCATTGGTGGTGATTATGAAACTGCCGCTGTCATAACTAATATGTTCAGCGACGGTCCTGCTTCTGAAGAGAGGATTCCTCAAAGTGCTGTGGAATCTCCTGAAGTCATGCTGAAAACTTACTTCACCAAAGGAAATGACTATCACTCTGAACTGAATGATGAGTCTCCCTCTCCCAGCACTTCCTCTTCCTTGCAAACTAGCTCATCAGCTAGCTTTGCTAAAACCATCTTTCCTAATCATCCTATCATTGACATGATGCCTAATGAAGGCCGTGTTCAATACTCCTCTTCCCAAACATTTGAAGGGAATATTTCAAATGATGGTTTCAAGCCTCTTGCTCCTCGAATGTTAACTGTCAAGCCCAATGGTGGCTTCAAGGTTGAACCCTTCAGAAGAAGCAAGGTCGCTATTCCCTATGACTATAGCACTCCTCAGCGAGTTGTGCCTGTTAGTCAACCCGCTGTGGATTCTGTTCCCTCAGTAGTCGCTGAACGCCCTGCGTCTCAGCCCTCGTCTTCCTCTAATAATTCTCCTGCTGGCAGAAAGGCTGTTATGCATGAGCACTTAATGAATAGACGAGCTAAGTTTGCTGATGCTCGATATCAGCAACCTAATTCTGTCTATGTCCCAAAGGGAACTTTTGTCCCGCGCCATCCAAAACCTGTTCAGCAGGTCAGACCTCCTCAGCAAGGAGGTCAGCGAGCTGTTATGAACAATCATGGCCCTTCCTCTTCAAATGCTCAATCTAAGGGCAAATCTGTTCTTGGCCCTGTTCCCAAGACTCTTCCTATTCAGTTTAGGAAGAAAAAGACCTCTTCAGTAGCATCATCTTCTTCCTCAAATCTTGAGATTTGTGAGCTGAGCAAGCGTGTCAACGACTTGACCTCTCAACTCAAGGAACTTCTGACTCAAAATCAGAAGGCTGGAAGGAAATGCTACTTATGTGGAGAAAGAGGACACGTCGCTGCTGACTGCAATGACAAAGACTCCAGGAATCCTCCTGAAGTAGTCATTCAGCCAAATCTACCCTCAGCTTCCGCTGCTCATTCCTCCTCTGAAATCTCTGAGCGAGCTCCCCCAGCTGAATCCAATATCAGCTTGGGTGATGATGTTGTTCTTACTAACGACAACATTGCTGAGTACATTGCCGCTCAGCGAATCTCCTTTCCTCAGGCTCATGAAATCATTACCAATGGTAATGATAGTGTGCTAGCTGAATATGGGGAAAATAATCAAATCAGCAACATGGTTGTCCTCAACACTGGAAGCTCTATCACTTTCACCTCTGAAGATCAGTTCTTCGCTAGTGAGGTGGCTCGTGACATGCTTCCTGCTCATCAGCTGGATGACTTACCAGCTGATCCAAATGTTGATCCTAGAGCTCCTCTTCCTCTAGTCTCAAATGATGATGACTTTGCTCATCTTCCTCTCACATCCTCTGCTGATGATACTATCAGCGAGGATACTCATAATTCTTCCTAAATCCTTCTTATGTTATCCTGCAGGCCTCGCTAGGAAAAGAAGTGTGGTATTTGGACAGCGGCTGTTCAAAACACATGACTGGATCCAAGGACCTGCTGGATAACTTCGTGGAGACCGATGGTCCCACAGTGGTGTTTGGTGACAACTCTACTGGCCAAACTGAAGGATATGGGTCTCTCTCAAATGGGCTGATCAAATTCACTAAGGTTGCTTACGTGAATGGATTGAAACACAATCTGATCAGCATCAGTCAATTGTGCGATGCTGACTACAAGGTTATCCTTGATAAGCATCAAGGCACAGTGATTGATGTCAATAAAGAAGTGGTCTTGGTCGCTCCAAGAAAAAGAGATATCTACTTAGTAGACTTCACTCCTGTCAAGACTGACAGCGAGACCTGCTTCTTCTCAAAATCTGCTTCTCAAATCAACTGGTTATGGCACAAGCGTATGTCGCATGTGAATTTCAAAACCATAAATTCTTTGGCCAAGAAAAATCTAGTTCGAGGCCTTCCTCCTCTCACTTATGAGAAGGATCGGCTTTGTGGTGCTTGTGAAAAAGGTAAAAGCCACCGAGCCACCTTCAAGACCAAACAGGCCAACTCTATCAGTGGCTGTTTCCATCTCCTTCACATGGACCTTTTTGGTCCAGTGAATGTCCAAAGTCTAAGGGGTAGCAGATACACCTTAGTTATTGTGGATGAATATTCACGATATACTTGGACAATCTTTCTTCATTCTAAGAGTGATGCTGCTGAGGAAATAATCAATTTCATTAAAAAGATGGAAAACCTCAACAGTATACGTGTTAAAGAACTCAGAAGCGATCATGGCACTGAGTTCAGAAACCACACTCTTGAGACTTTTTGTGCTGATCAAGGGATTAGACAAAATTTCTCTTCTGTTCGCACTCCTGAGCAAAATGGGGTAGCTGAAAGGAGAAATAGAACTCTCATTGAAGCTGCAAGAACCATGCTCAGTGAGTCCTCTCTTCCTAGTAAATTCTGGGCTGAAGCAGTTAGTACTGCGTGCCATACTCAAAATAGGTGTCTTATTGTCAAACGACATGATAAGACTGCCTATGAAATTCTCAAGGGCAAGAAACCTCAAATTGGATATTTCCATGTTTTTGGTTGCCCAGTTTTCATCCTAAATGACAAGGATCATTTAGGAAAGTTTGATCCCAAAGCTGATGATGGCTACTTTCTGGGATATTCTTCTATAAGCAAAGCTTTCAGAGTTTACAATACTCGCACTCAAAAGGTAGATGAATCAATTCATGTTACTTTTGATGAAAGCTGTTCTGCTTTAGGTGATCTTTCAAATGAGTCATCCGCTGAAGTAATCCTCAGCGATCTATCTGACTTGTCTGAAGTATCAGCGACACATCATGATGTCGCTGAACAACCTATCGTTGAGTCTTCAAGTTCTTCACCAAATGATGAGTACATCGCTGCTCACATTTATTCTATAGATCCAGTTGAGCCTCTTCTTCGAACAGTTAATGCCACTTCCATTAATGTTCCTCTCTCAACTGAAGCTCAAGATGCTGAATGTGTCGCTGAGGAAACATTTCATGATGCCTCAGCGAATCCTCTTTTAGGAGACGCTGAGGATGACACTCCTCAGCAAGAGGTACCCACTGTTCTCAGTGACCCTCCTGTCAGCAACTCTGAACCCTTGCTAACCATCGATCTCTCGTCTTATACTCCTTCTACCACCACTGTATCCGCTATGAATCATTCCTCTATTCACACACCAGCACTCAAATGGACTGCTGATCACCCTCTTGACCATGTGATTGGTAATCCACACAATGGTGTCCAAACTCGTTCAGCGACAAGTAATACTTGTCTCTATGTTAATTTTCTTTCTCAAATTGTGCCTGCCAATATTGGTGAAGCCATGGCTGATCCCTCATGGGTTGAAGCCATGCAAGAAGAGCTAAAAGTCTTCATCTAGTCCAATAGCAAACGGTTATTGGTAAAGACAAATCAAATCCGTTGATCCCTGTTGCTTTGGGAAAAAGCAAACAATAGCAATGAAGAGCTAAAGTCTTCATCTAGTCCAATAGCAAACGGTTATTGGTAAAGACAAATCAAATCCGTTGATCCCTGTTGCTTTGGGAAAAAGCAAACAATAGCAATGAAGAGCTAAAGTCTTCATCTAGTCCAATAGCAAACGGTTATTGGTAAAGACAAATCAAATCCGTTGATCCCTGTTGCTTTGGGAAAAAGCAAACAATAGCAATGAAGAGCTAAAAGTCTTCATCTAGTCCAATAGCAAACGGTTATTGGTAAAGACAAATCAAATCCGTTGATCCCTGTTGCTTTGGGAAAAAGCAAACAATAGCAATGAAGAGCTAAAAGTCTTCATCTAGTCCAATAGCAAACGGTTATTGGTAAAGACTAATCAAATCCGTTGATCCCTGTTGCTTTGGGAAAAAGCAAACAATAGCAATGAAGAGCTAAAAGTCTTCATCTAGTCCAATAGCAAACGGTTATTGGTAAAGACAAATCAAATCCGTTGATCCCTGTTGCTTTGGGAAAAAGCAAACAATAGCAATGAAGAGCTAAAAGTCTTCATCTAGTCCAATAGCAAACGGTTATTGGTAAAGACAAATCAAATCCGTTGATCCCTGTTGCTTTGGGAAAAAGCAAACAATAGCAATGAAGAGCTAAAAGTCTTCATCTAGTCCAATAGCAAACGGTTATTGGTAAAGACTAATCAAATCCGTTGATCCCTGTTGCTTTGGGAAAAAGCAAACAATAGCAATGAAGAGCTAAAAGTCTTCATCTAGTCCAATAGCAAACGGTTATTGGTAAAGACAAATCAAATCCGTTGATCCCTGTTGCTTTGGGAAAAAGCAAACAATAGCAATGAAGAGCTAAAGTCTTCATCTAGTCCAATAGCAAACGGTTATTGGTAAAGACAAATCAAATCCGTTGATCCCTGTTGCTTTGGGAAAAAGCAAACAATAGCAATGAAGAGCTAAAGTCTTCATCTAGTCCAATAGCAAACGGTTATTGGTAAAGACAAATCAAATCCGTTGATCCCTGTTGCTTTGGGAAAAAGCAAACAATAGCAATGAAGAGCTAAAAGTCTTCATCTAGTCCAATAGCAAACGGTTATTGGTAAAGACTAATCAAATCCGTTGATCCCTGTTGCTTTGGGAAAAAGCAAACAATAGCAATGAAGAGCTAAAAGTCTTCATCTAGTCCAATAGCAAACGGTTATTGGTAAAGACTAATCAAATCCGTTGATCCCTGTTGCTTTGGGAAAAAGCAAACAATAGCAATGAAGAGCTAAAAGTCTTCATCTAGTCCAATAGCAAACGGTTATTGGTAAAGACAAATCAAATCCGTTGATCCCTGTTGCTTTGGGAAAAAGCAAACAATAGCAATGAAGAGCTAAAAGTCTTCATCTAGTCCAATAGCAAACGGTTATTGGTAAAGACAAATCAAATCCGTTGATCCCTGTTGCTTTGGGAAAAAGCAAACAATAGCAATGAAGAGCTAAAAGTCTTCATCTAGTCCAATAGCAAACGGTTATTGGTAAAGACAAATCAAATCCGTTGATCCCTGTTGCTTTGGGAAAAAGCAAACAATAGCAATGAAGAGCTAAAAGTCTTCATCTAGTCCAATAGCAAACGGTTATTGGTAAAGACTAATCAAATCCGTTGATCCCTGTTGCTTTGGGAAAAAGCAAACAATAGCAATGAAGAGCTAAAAGTCTTCATCTAGTCCAATAGCAAACGGTTATTGGTAAAGACAAATCAAATCCGTTGATCCCTGTTGCTTTGGGAAAAAGCAAACAATAGCAATGAAGAGCTAAAGTCTTCATCTAGTCCAATAGCAAACGGTTATTGGTAAAGACAAATCAAATCCGTTGATCCCTGTTGCTTTGGGAAAAAGCAAACAATAGCAATGAAGAGCTAAAAGTCTTCATCTAGTCCAATAGCAAACGGTTATTGGTAAAGACAAATCAAATCCGTTGATCCCTGTTGCTTTGGGAAAAAGCAAACAATAGCAATGAAGAGCTAAAAGTCTTCATCTAGTCCAATAGCAAACGGTTATTGGTAAAGACTAATCAAATCCGTTGATCCCTGTTGCTTTGGGAAAAAGCAAACAATAGCAATGAAGAGCTAAAAGTCTTCATCTAGTCCAATAGCAAACGGTTATTGGTAAAGACTAATCAAATCCGTTGATCCCTGTTGCTTTGGGAAAAAGCAAACAATAGCAATGAAGAGCTTAAAGTCTTCATCTAGTCCAATAGCAAACGGCTATTGGTAAAGACTAATCAAATCCGTTGATCCCTGTTGCTTTGGGAAAAAGCAAACAATAGCAATGAAGAGCTTAAAGTCTTCATCTAGTCCAATAGCAAACGGTTATTGGTAAAGACTAATCAAATCCGTTGATCCCTGTTGCTTTGGGAAAAAGCAAACAATAGCAATGAAGAGCTAAAAGTCTTCATCTAGTCCAATAGCAAACGGTTATTGGTAAAGACTAATCAAATCCGTTGATCCCTGTTGCTTTGGGAAAAAGCAAACAATAGCAATGAAGAGCTAAAAGTCTTCATCTAGTCCAATAGCAAACGGTTATTGGTAAAGACTAATCAAATCCGTTGATCCCTGTTGCTTTGGGAAAAAGCAAACAATAGCAATGAAGAGCTAAAAGTCTTCATCTAGTCCAATAGCAAACGGTTATTGGTAAAGACAAATCAAATCCGTTGATCCCTGTTGCTTTGGGAAAAAGCAAACAATAGCAATGAAGAGCTAAAAGTCTTCATCTAGTCCAATAGCAAACGGTTATTGGTAAAGACAAATCAAATCCGTTGATCCCTGTTGCTTTGGGAAAAAGCAAACAATAGCAATGAAGAGCTAAAAGTCTTCATCTAGTCCAATAGCAAACGGTTATTGGTAAAGACAAATCAAATCCGTTGATCCCTGTTGCTTTGGGAAAAAGCAAACAATAGCAATGAAGAGCTAAAAGTCTTCATCTAGTCCAATAGCAAACGGTTATTGGTAAAGACAAATCAAATCCGTTGATCCCTGTTGCTTTGGGAAAAAGCAAACAATAGCAATGAAGAGCTAAAAGTCTTCATCTAGTCCAATAGCAAACGGTTATTGGTAAAGACAAATCAAATCCGTTGATCCCTGTTGCTTTGGGAAAAAGCAAACAATAGCAATGAAGAGCTAAAAGTCTTCATCTAGTCCAATAGCAAACGGTTATTGGTAAAGACAAATCAAATCCGTTGATCCCTGTTGCTTTGGGAAAAAGCAAACAATAGCAATGAAGAGCTAAAAGTCTTCATCTAGTCCAATAGCAAACGGTTATTGGTAAAGACAAATCAAATCCGTTGATCCCTGTTGCTTTGGGAAAAAGCAAACAATAGCAATGAAGAGCTAAAAGTCTTCATCTAGTCCAATAGCAAACGGTTATTGGTAAAGACAAATCAAATCCGTTGATCCCTGTTGCTTTGGGAAAAAGCAAACAATAGCAATGAAGAGCTAAAAGTCTTCATCTAGTCCAATAGCAAACGGTTATTGGTAAAGACAAATCAAATCCGTTGATCCCTGTTGCTTTGGGAAAAAGCAAACAATAGCAATGAAGAGCTAAAAGTCTTCATCTAGTCCAATAGCAAACGGTTATTGGTAAAGACAAATCAAATCCGTTGATCCCTGTTGCTTTGGGAAAAAGCAAACAATAGCAATGAAGAGCTAAAAGTCTTCATCTAGTCCAATAGCAAACGGTTATTGGTAAAGACAAATCAAATCCGTTGATCCCTGTTGCTTTGGGAAAAAGCAAACAATAGCAATGAAGAGCTAAAAGTCTTCATCTAGTCCAATAGCAAACGGTTATTGGTAAAGACAAATCAAATCCGTTGATGGCTGACAGGTTGCCAAAAACTGTAGTCAGCAACCAACGTTAGTTGTGAAGTCGCTGACAAAAGCCTTAAGCATGCTGAGCATCTTCCAGCATGTTGTATTTCAAAATAATACATAGGATATTTTCAAAACTAAGTGTTTTCAAAGTAACTATGAGGGTGACGTGGCAAAGTTTTGAACCACATGATTTATACATTCAAACTGAAAGGTCACCTCGATTTTTGCTCTTGATCACGTCATTTGTCTGTTGTGACAGTCTGACTGACAGGTTATGACTGCTCAATACGGCGCGCACTCAAGAACTTTTTGGATAAAATTTCTTTTTTATTTTTAAAACGTTACTCTCAAAACCTTTTTATATTATATAAAAGTACGAAAACAGTTGTTGTTCACAACTGTTCCACAATATAAAAAGAAGGAGAGAGAAATTGTGGCCCACAACCATACCCTATATATATAACCTCACCTCATAACCTTATTTTCACGCTTCCTATTACTATTCACTCTCTCTCTAAATCAAAAATCTCTCTCTCAAAAATCTCTCTCTCCATCTGTTCATTTTCTCTCACAGGCATTTTATCAAACACCTTATACGCATTTCATCTTCATCCTTACAAAAATCTATGGCTTCTTCCTCAGATATTCCTCCATCTTCCTCTACCACATATCTTAATTCACCTGTTTTCACTCCTTCAAACATCACAAAATCTTCCAAGGTAAATTTCTCTGCTTCCCAGATTGTTGTGAAACCCAACAATCATGTTGGCACCTCTGAGTTGCCAAAAGATTCTGAAGGATACAAGCCCATGCTGGACTTTATCCATGCTTCTCCTGCCAAATATTGCATCATGGCAGATCCGGGAAAGATATTTGTTCATCTTCTCCGTGAGTTTTGGTGGACTTGTGAGTATGATGATGAATCTAAGTCCATCACTGGTACTGTTCGTCAGGGGGCAAAGACGATTACCATTACTCCGGCGTCTCTTCGCCAAACTCTTCGATTTCCACAAGCTACTGAGGAAAATGCATTTGTGGAAGCAGCAAGTGATGTTGAATGGAAGGATTGGCTGCCTTCCATTGGGTACAATTATAATTTGAAGAACCCCCCAGCAATCCCAAGCAATCCTCTAAAACAAAATCTCCCTGGGGTCTGGAGAGTTCTATTCACCCATGTGATACAGTGTATGGGTGGAAATTCAGGATCATACAATCAAGCATCAACAACATCGATGCCCATGATCCATGCACTTGCTGAGGGGCGGTTTGTTGATTACGCCCAACTGATCTTCAACGACATGAAGAATAAGGTCAGCATGAACAATAGGTCACACACTGTGCCCTTTGTTAGAATATTTTCTCTCATCTTCAAGGAGGCACTGGGAAATGAATATGAGCTGCCCAAGGCCTCAACGATTCCAATAGCGAGGGTGGGTAACAACATCTACAAGCAACCAACTGATCTCTTGGTTGCACGCCTCTCTACTCATATAAAAGAGGTACTCTTCTCTCTTAATCCTTCTTTATACCCGAAAGACAGCGACTGGGAGGCAGCACTTCTTTCTGATGAAGTGGCTGATACAGTCGCTGTGGACGCTGAAATGCCTTCTGAGGCTGGCTCGCTGGTAAACCCCCCAGCGACCTCCAAAGCCTCCAAAAAGACCAAAGATAAATCAAAGGCAGCGTCCTCAAATCAAACTTCTCAATCTTCACCCTCCGCTGACGTCCCAAAACGTAAGCGGAGTGTATCAAAGGGCAAACCAAAGGTTAGGAAATCCTCACTGCCCAAGGACGATAGTACCCAAGCCACCCCATCAGCAGCCTCCCAACAGGCTGTTGACGAGTTAAACGGGAGCAGCAGGCAGCCACCTCAAATTTCTGTAGGAGAGGTTGGTGAAGTTATTGGGTCACCCCAGCCCACTAGAGGTCAAAGTCCAACTCCACCCCCAAATAATTCCCCTTCTTCTTTATTACCCTCTGAGTCGTTGACAGCAGCCAGATCACAGGTGATGCTAGAGTCAACCCATTCTACGGCCGATGATATCTTGGTGGCACAACACACTGAGATTGAGGCACCAGGTTCCCTTACCCAAAATATTGCTGTACATGTCTCGGAAACTGTTAGTGCAGGGACCGAGACAAATCTTTTGTTCACTGAAATGGAGGTTGATGATGAAGATCTGGGCAGCGAGTTTGATCTCCAAGATCATGATGCTGAAATTAGACTCGCTGCTGCAGAAGAAAGTGAAGATGAAGTGTTTGTTAGTGGTTTCTTAGATGATGATTTGGGTTTTATGCTGATCGCCTCTCCTCCCACCGAATTTGAGGATATCCCAAAAATGTTGGGTGATATGCCTCCTCCACCTTGCTACTCTTATAGACCCACAACTTCTCATGAGCAGGATGGCTTTTATGGGGATTATGTGCCTGAGGTGAATGATGGTGAGCTTCAAAGAAGGATAGAATTGTGTCACCTTCAGAGAATAAGGCCAGGTGTATATGTTGAAGTTGAAAAAGTTGATGAAGAAATAATCATGGAGGTGCCCCCATTGCACCATCCAGACTTCTTTAGAGTTCCTTGCTCTAAGTATCCAGTGTCTCTTAAAGATCTACAAGTTCCTTCTGCTGATGAAGAACTTGTCACAGCTTGTACTGCTGTGAAAGTACCTGGTCTTGATTATGTGGAAACTCGACAGCTGCAAGAACTGCTAACAAGGGTGCAAATTTGCCAGAGCCAAGGCAATAGACATGGATACTTGTATGCTTGGCTAGTAGATCAAATGGCTCAAATTCATATTGAGGCCCATGAAAACTTTCAAGAATTGATAGCTGGAAAAGACTTGATGACTGATGAGCTAGCTGAGCTCAAAGGCATGGTGTTTGGGATCACCAAAAATCAAGTCACTCAAACCAAGTCAAATGAGAATCTGTTTAGAAGAAATCAAGCCTTGCTGAATGCAAGCATGAAGAAGGTCAGCGTCTCTAATTCTATCATGGCTGCCTCCTTGGACAAGCTGAAAAATGAAGTTTCTTCTTCAGCTCTTAAAGAAATTGTACCAGCACTCTCTGAACTCTCCCAATCAAATATTCTATTCACTGCTCAACTTCGCAAACTCGATCACACTGTCTCTTCCTTCTCCAAACAACAAAACAATTTCCATACAACTCTCACTAATGAAATTTCTTCCCTAAAAAATCAAGTCTTCTCTCGCACTCCCTTCCAAGTCGCTGTTGACAAAAAGATGCTTGAAGAGTCTGTCACCAGGACTAAGAAACTTGAAGCGGAGGTTGCTGGTCTAAAAAGTATAATGGGTGAAGTGTTGGGCCTCCTCAAAACGGGTCATGTGGAAGTAGCCAGTACCTCAGCTACTTCCAAGGGGGAGAAAAATGCTGAGGACCCAACACAAAATGCTCCCCAAGTTCCCCCCACTGAAACTGGCAAAGCTGAGATGGT
>CM067174.1:25178428-25306375 GCA_034093135.1 Erigeron breviscapus
TCAACAGAAGTCAAATCTGGAAAACTGACTTTCTGGACCACCGTTTGAGACGCCAAGACCCACCGTCTGAGACGGTGGGCCAAATAAGGTGACCGTCTGAGACGGTGGGCCAACTTCAAGCACCGTTTGGCACGTCCAGTTGAGCGTAAAGGTTTCTGAAGAAAATTGCATGACCGTCTGAGACGGTGGGCCAACTTCAAGCACCGTTTGGCACGTCCAGTTGAGCGTAAAGGTTTCTGAAGAAAATTGCATGACCGTCTGAGACGGTACACACCACCGTCCCAAACGGTGGTTGGTTTAAACAGATTTCGAATTTAGGGGTTTTAATTGTATTTTGAGATATATTTTCACATACGAACTAAGACTTAATAATACCCTAATTTCTCATCTCTGGAGCAGCAACCTACCTTTCCCAAGCCCTAATATCATCATCAAATCATCATCAAATCATAATATCATGGAGATGACAATCCGAATTGAAGATTCATTGATGAAGATGATAGGCTAAATCCCCTTTAGATCATTCTCATGTGAACAATTATGTAAGACAATTGTATTCAACCTTTCTTATATTTGTTAGGTCCAGATTTAGTCCAGATTTACTGGACTGGCTCCAGACTGGACTACTGGAACCTTATTTAGGTTTTGTTAGAATAACGTGTTTTATTGGACTCGCTCCAGACTCGACTACTGGAGCCTCACTGAAAGATCTGTCCAGAAAACATATTCTACTGGACCTACTCCAGACTTGGAATCTGGAGTCCCTCTAAAGATTTGTCCAGAAATAATTGAAGACTAGTGAGCATTTACTTGTATAGCTAATCTGGAGCATTCTCCAGATTAGCTCACTGAAGACTTCACCCCAGTCCAGATCTACTCTACTGAAGACAT
This sequence comes from Erigeron breviscapus, assembly GCA_034093135.1. Lineage (NCBI taxonomy): Eukaryota > Viridiplantae > Streptophyta > Magnoliopsida > Asterales > Asteraceae > Erigeron > Erigeron breviscapus. The sequence continues at coordinate 25,179,320 of CM067174.1, forward strand.
TCTGACTGAAGTCAAAGACTGAAGTCTGAAGGAAGAAGACTTATCAAATGGCGGAGTCCACTGGAAGTCTTACCAGATCTGCACACTGGAGGATTGTTAGTGTTCTAGATCCTGCAAGTCTGAATACTAATATCGAGGATTGACTTTTGCCTTTAACACACTTTCCAAAGAACAATCCACTTGTTCTTTAACAAAGTATACGTGTGTTAAGGTGGTTGGATAAAAGGATACACTTGCACTTGATGTGACTTTATCCTTATTCCTTATCCAATACATTTAATGTTCTTGTCGGATCATTAAATGTATGCCAACCATATTTGTACGGCACAAATTCACTGGTGAATTTGTTGCCTATAAATACAAAGTCATTTCCTTGACAAAATACTTTTAAGCATTCCTTTTGCATTTAAGTGAATTTGTCCAAATACTCTCGATCTTAAACAGGGATACTTCACAACTTTAAGTATCTCGATCCTAAAGAGTTATTTGACAAATATAGATCATATTGTAACTCATAGGTTGTTAGGATACACACTTAATTGTGTTATCTTGATTCCGCAACAACCTTGTATTTTATTTAAACATCAATAAATGAAATACCCATGAAACATACATAATGGTCCACTTTATTTGTTTATTGCTTTAAGTCTTGTATTACTTTGTTTATATATCTTGCATCTTTATTTACAAGTAATACTAGTCCAATCTAGTGATTATTAGACTTGTTGTATTTTACACTTTCTATTGGTTAACCATCTCGTTATTTAAGGGACTCACATTTGGTATCAGAGCAGAAGGCTAATCATTGCCTAGATCTGTTCTTGATGGCTAACCAAGAAAATACACAAGGTTTTAGTCTTGGTCCCGATCCTAATGTAAATATTCATGATCAAAATGAACCACAAAGTACAGCACTGATATCTTCTGAGAATGTATTTTCTATGAAGAAGATGGTGTCTGAACTTATGGATTCTGGAGAGTCCAGTCAAGTCTCTCCAGACTGTTGTGATGAAACTGAAGATGATGACCTTATTGCAATGATTGCTAAAACGTTTAACCGTTTCAAAGCAAGAGCAAATAAGCCATCTGGACAATTTGCATCCAGTTCTTCCACTGACAAGACCAATTTGACATGCTTTAAGTGTGGCAAAAAGGGTCATTTCATGAAAGAGTGCAGGTCCAACCAGTTTGTATCCAAGCCTGGTCCATTCTCTTCAAATAATAAGCCTGATGATAGCTATAAATTGAAATATAAAAAGCTTAAGGCCCAAATTGCTCTCATGGCACAACAAATGGAAACCAATAATAAGTGCATGATTGCAACAACTGAAGAGAAGTGGGTTCCTTCTGATGAATCATCTGCTGATGAAGAAGAGGAAAGAGATTGCTGTTACATGGCTCTGGAAGTTGATGAGCACCTGGTGAAGGAAGATGTCACATCTGGACGATGGGTGGACATAGTTATTAAAAAGGTTAGTGATTATGATAATGCAACTGACCAAGAACTAAAATTGGACATTGCTGAAGCTTTAAATTCTGATTTGATTTTTGTAGAAACTGTTAGATCTGATTGTGTAAATGGTCTAGAAACAGATTCTTCTGAAATAAATGCTTTAAAATCAAAATTAAAAGAGCTTCAAGACATTGAACTGGCATTTCAAGCCCAGGTTCTGGTAACTGAACAATTGATTCAAGAAAAGCAAGATCTTGAGATCATTTTAGAGAAAGAAAAACTGGTAATAAAGTCATGGCTAGAAACCAAAAAGCCATATGATGCTTCAGTTAAACAATTTCCTGCTCAAAAACGTGCATATTTAGATGGAAATACTAATGTTGCATCATTAATACCAGTAATCGATCGGTTACCAGAGGTGTTCAGGCCTATCACTGTTTATGATGAGCCTGCAACTCCTAAGACCAATTTAGACCCAGTTCAATCCCCAGAGGTTAAGACTGGAGAGCTCCAGATGGCTGCTCCAGTCAAAAAGGTGAAGCAGAATAGACCTTTGCCTCAGACCAATCCCCTACCAAAGCCTTGGACTGGAAAGGCTAAGGTAACATCTGAAGAAAATATTTTGTCCAGGTTAGAGAGCCAGATTCAAATTCTGACTCGTCAATCACAAAGTGTTAATGCAAGATTAAACTTTCTTGAGGGTACTTCATCTGGCCCTAGACAAAATATAAAACCTTTTGCTAAGAAAGACAAACTTATTTCTCCAGTTGAGAAAATGAAAAAGGTTTTTAAACCATCAACCCCAGTGGTCTTCTCTTCTAAGACCACTATTGAACAAAGTGAACTAGACCAGATTGCCCCAGGGACCTATAAGGGAGGGTCCAGTGAACCCATCAGTCGATGGGTTCCCAAATCTAACTGATCAATATCTGGTGTATGTGTAGGGCGATCGAAAGAAGCTTATCTGGTATCTTGACAGTGCAGCTGGCAGGACGATGACCGGATGTAAGACCCTACTGGAGGAGTTCACCATTTCTGATGGACCCTCCATCACGTTTGGAAATGATGGTTGTGGGAAGACTGAGGGATATGGTGTTCTGAACAATGGACAAGTCAAGTTCAGACGAGTTGCATTTGTGAATGGTTTGAAATATAACTTGATCAGTGTAAGTCAACTGTGTGACGATGGCTATCAAGTCTTATTCAATGTTGCTCAGGGCATCGTATTCAACAAGGACTGGAAGGTAGTGTTGATTGCTCCCAGAAAAGGGAATGTGTACGTGATGGATATGGAAAGCTCTCCTTCAGAGCAGTGTTTCTATACTCAAGCTGATGAAGACACAAACTGGTTATGGCACAAAAGGTTATCCCATTTAAACTTCAAAAACATTAACAAGTTGTCCAGAAAACAACTTGCAGATGGGATACCTTCAGTCTCCTTCAAAAAGGAAAGACCATGTCCAGGATGTGAGATGGGTAAGCAAAAGCGTACCAGTTTCAAGACCAGACAGAATTTCAGCATTACTGAACCTCTTCACATGCTTCATATGGACCTTTTTGGTCCAGTGAACCCATCAGTCGATGGGTTCCCAAATCTAACTGATCAATATCTGGTGTATGTGTAGGGCGATCGAAAGAAGCTTATCTGGTATCTTGACAGTGCAGCTGGCAGGACGATGACCGGATGTAAGACCCTACTGGAGGAGTTCACCATTTCTGATGGACCCTCCATCACGTTTGGAAATGATGGTTGTGGGAAGACTGAGGGATATGGTGTTCTGAACAATGGACAAGTCAAGTTCAGACGAGTTGCATTTGTGAATGGTTTGAAATATAACTTGATCAGTGTAAGTCAACTGTGTGACGATGGCTATCAAGTCTTATTCAATGTTGCTCAGGGCATCGTATTCAACAAGGACTGGAAGGTAGTGTTGATTGCTCCCAGAAAAGGGAATGTGTACGTGATGGATATGGAAAGCTCTCCTTCAGAGCAGTGTTTCTATACTCAAGCTGATGAAGACACAAACTGGTTATGGCACAAAAGGTTATCCCATTTAAACTTCAAAAACATTAACAAGTTGTCCAGAAAACAACTTGCAGATGGGATACCTTCAGTCTCCTTCAAAAAGGAAAGACCATGTCCAGGATGTGAGATGGGTAAGCAAAAGCGTACCAGTTTCAAGACCAGACAGAATTTCAGCATTACTGAACCTCTTCACATGCTTCATATGGACCTTTTTGGTCCAGTGAACCATCAGTCGATGGGTTCCCAAATCTAACTGATCAATATCTGGTGTATGTGTAGGGCGATCGAAAGAAGCTTATCTGGTATCTTGACAGTGCAGCTGGCAGGACGATGACCGGATGTAAGACCCTACTGGAGGAGTTCACCATTTCTGATGGACCCTCCATCACGTTTGGAAATGATGGTTGTGGGAAGACTGAGGGATATGGTGTTCTGAACAATGGACAAGTCAAGTTCAGACGAGTTGCATTTGTGAATGGTTTGAAATATAACTTGATCAGTGTAAGTCAACTGTGTGACGATGGCTATCAAGTCTTATTCAATGTTGCTCAGGGCATCGTATTCAACAAGGACTGGAAGGTAGTGTTGATTGCTCCCAGAAAAGGGAATGTGTACGTGATGGATATGGAAAGCTCTCCTTCAGAGCAGTGTTTCTATACTCAAGCTGATGAAGACACAAACTGGTTATGGCACAAAAGGTTATCCCATTTAAACTTCAAAAACATTAACAAGTTGTCCAGAAAACAACTTGCAGATGGGATACCTTCAGTCTCCTTCAAAAAGGAAAGACCATGTCCAGGATGTGAGATGGGTAAGCAAAAGCGTACCAGTTTCAAGACCAGACAGAATTTCAGCATTACTGAACCTCTTCACATGCTTCATATGAAGAATTTCATGATGCAAATCGTGATTTAAATGAATCAGATGAAGATGTTGAAGTAGTCTATGAAGAACCTCCTCCTGAAGCAACTTCAGAGGAGACTCAACTGAATTCTTGCACTGATATTGTTGTCAGTAACAATCCTGGTCAGTACTCCAGATGGACAAAAGCTCACCCTATTGATCAGATCTTAGGTGACTCCAGTCGTGGTGTTCAGACCAGAAGAGCCTCCAGTAATCAATGCTTATACGTCAGTTTTCTATCTTTGATAGAACCAAAGAAGATTGACGAGGCTCTGGAAGATCCAAACTGGGTGACTGCTATGCAAGAAGAGCTTCACCAGTTTGAAAGAAACAAAGTATGGTATCTGGTTCCTTTCCCAGTTGGAAAGAAAGAACCAATTGGAACAAGATGGGTCTTCAGAAACAAAGTAGATGAAGATGGCCACGTAATAAGAAACAAGGCCAGACTGGTAGCACAAGGCTACTGCCAGTCAGATGTCGACTTTGATGAATCTTTTGCTCCAGTGGCTATACTTGAAGCGATAAGAATTTTCTTAGCATTCGCTGCTAATCATCAGTTCAAGGTCTACCAGATGGACGTAAAGAGTGCTTTCTTGAATGGGAAGCTTGAAGAAGAAGTTTACGTCAGACAACCTCCAGGTTTCGTTGATGACAAGCATCCACATTGGGTATATCGTCTGGACAAAGCGCTATATGGCCTCAGACAAGCCCCACGAGCCTGGTATGATACTCTGACTAAACATTTGTTGAAAAATGGTTTTAAACGAGGTGCAATTGACAATACCTTGTTCATTCTTCATGAGAAAGGTAATCTGTTAATGGTACAAATTTATGTTGATGATATAATTTTTGGGTCTACTGATGAAAACATGTGCAAGAAATTTTCTAAAATCATGTCCACTGAATATGAAATGAGTTTGATGGGTGAATTAACATATTTTTTTGGACTCCAGATTAAACAAAACAAAGATGGAATTTTTATTAATCAGGAAAAATATGTTAGAGATCGTTTAAAGAAATTCGATATGAATTCTTCACCATCTAAACCAACTCCAATTTCTGCACCACTGACACTGGACTCGGATCCAGATGGCAAACCAGTGAACACCACTGTCTATAGAGGCATGGTTGGTTCACTGATGTATTTAACGGCCAGTAGACCAGATATTATGTTTTCAACATGTTTATGTGCCAGATATCAGTCTAATCCAAAGGAATCTCATATGCTTGCTGTAAAGCGCATACTGAAGTATCTTAAAGGTGTCCCCAGTCTAGGTCTTTGGTACCCCAAAGGCTCAGGCATGGATCTAATGGGTTATTCAGATTCAGATCATGCAGGTTGTAAGATAGATAGGAAATCCACAACTGGTGGATGTCATTTCCTAGGTGGCAAACTGGTCAGCTGGACCAGTAAGAAGCAAACTTCAGTTTCATTATCCACTGCTGAAGCTGAATACGTGTCTGCAGCCAGTTGTTGTGCTCAGATACTCTGGATAAAGAACCAGTTGCTTGATTATGGTATTAAATATTCAAAGACTCCAATCTTTTGTGATAATACCAGTGCCATCGCTATCTCAAACAATCCAGTCATGCACTCCAGAACGAAGCACATTGATCTAAGGTACCATTTCATTCGCGATCATATTATGAAAAACAACATTGAACTCCATTTTATTCCCACTGACAAACAACTCGCTGACATTTTTACTAAACCACTGGATGTAAAAACTTTTGAATATCTTGTTGGTGAGTTGGGAATGTTAAACCCTTAAATCTGGAACCTTGGTATTGAACGCCATTGTGTACTACTAAGGATCTTTGATTTAAAGATTCAAAAATTTATTTCTGGATCAACATTCCAGGGAAGACTTGAAAAATATTTTCTCTTAAAAATGTTTAAGTTCAGGGGGAATTAATTTTCTCACTGGACAACTTCTTCAGAAAATATTACTGGTGCTTTGTAAATATGTCCCTCTCACTGGTAACTGGACAGGTTGAAGTGCGTGTTTGAGTTGACTTATGTCTTCTTGTAAATGTGTCCCTCTCACTGGTAACTGGACAGGTTGAAGTGCGTGTTTGAGTTGACTTATGTCTTCTTGTAAATGTGTCCCTCTCATTTGTCTGTATTAGTTGACGTGCAAGTTTAAGGTTTCCAGTCTTTCAAAAATGGTTTTCACTGGTACTTTACTGGAGTGTCCCTCCAGTGTACCATCAGTACATGTTCACTGGACTAATCCACCAGTGATACTGGACGGTCCTGTCAACCTCCAGATGCACTGAAATATGTCATAATATTTTTAAAATACTTGATCTTTGTATGTGCCACGTAAGCAAACTTTTTCAAAGATATTTATCTTATAAATCCTACGTGGCATGTAAATTTTTCAAACGCAATGATGGTCTTTTTACTTTGGGAAAACAAAAAGTACAAGTTGTTACTGTTTTGTGGGCTGTAAACCGTCATGCATTTATGTATGATGTGATGTAATTAATGCGGATCTCAGAACACGATCAAAAATTGTATTTGATAATTTCAAATTAATCGTTTGAGTTCCACATTCTCAATCCTATATATACCCACTTTCACTTTCAATTTCATTTACTTCGAACATTTACTCCCAAATCTTAAAATTCCTTCATTAATTTCTTTCTTCATTCTTTTTCCAATCATAATACTCTCATATTAACTTCATTCATTAAATTCCCCCGACCAATGTTAAGGGTGTCCGTTCTTTTCTTGGACACGCCGGGTTCTATAGAAGGTTCATAAAAGGATTTAGTGTCATTACCAAACCATTGTGTAATTTGTTGTTGAAAGATGTGCCATTTGTGTTTGATAATGAATGTTTAAAAGCTTTTGAAACCTTGAAAGAGAAATTGGTTGAAGCCCCCATTTTGCAATCACCTAATTGGTCCACGCCATTTGAAATCATGTGTGATGCAAGTGACTTTGCCATTGGGGCTGTTTTGGGACAACGGGTGGACAAGAAACCCGTTGTGATTTATTATGCAAGCAAGACTTTATCGGATGCCCAATTGAATTATACCACCACCGAAAAGGAATTGCTTGCGGTTGTTTATGCTTTTGACAAGTTTCGCTCTTATGTTTGTGGTAGCAAAGTGATTGTGTATACAGATCATAGCGCGGTTAAGCATTTGATGGAAAAGAAGGATGCAAAGCCAAGGCTAAATAGATGGGTCTTGCTACTACAAGAGTTTGACTTGGAAATCCGAGACAAGAAGGGAAGTGAGAATGTGGTGGCGGACCACTTGTCAAGAATTCAAGCTATGGATGATGATTCAACCAAGGAGATCAACGAGACATTTCCGGATGAATATTTACTAACCATTTCTGTTGTTCCTTGGTATGCAAATATTGTGAATTTTCTGTCCGCAAGTAAGCTACCGGAGCATTGGGCTAAGCGAAAGAAGCAACAATTCCTTGCACAAGCCAAGCAATATATTTGGGATGAACCGGATTTGTTCAAAGTTGGCCCGGATCAATTGGTGAGAAGATGTGTTCCGGAAGAGGAAATTCAGGAGGTGTTGACTCAAGCACACTCATTTGCATGTGGAGGTCATTTTAGCGGCCAAAAGACAGGTTATAAGGTTCTTATGTGTGGGTTGTTTTGGCCTAGTATTTTTAAGGATGCAGCTGAATTTGTTAAGAAATGTGTTAGATGTCAACAACTAGATAGTATTACTAAGAGAAATGAGATGCCCATGCAACCCATTTTAGTTGTTAATATTTTTGATGTTTGGGGCATTGACTTTATGGGTCCCTTCCCTAATTCCTTTGGTAATTACTACATTTTAGTGGCCGTATATTATGTTTCAAAGTGGGTAGAAGCCATTGCCACTAGAACCAATGACCATACCGTTGTATGCAAGTTTGTCCAAAGCAACATTTTCTCAAGATTTGGAATCCCTCGTGTGATCATAAGCGATGGGGGATCTCATTTCAAAAAATTTCAGTTTGGAAAACTTCTCAAACGGTATGGCATAAACCACCGGATTGCTACCCCATATCACCCACAAACAAGTGGGCAAGTAGAAGTGTCTAATAGGCAAATTAAAGAGATTTTGCAAAAGACGGTAAGACCCGATAGGAAAGATTGGTCAACAAAACTTAATGATGCTTTATGGGATTACCGAACCGCTTTTAAGACACCTATTGGCACTACTCCTTATCGGTTGGTTTATGGGAAGGGTTGTCATCTTCCAATGGAATTAGCACATAGGGCATTATGGGCCGTTAAGACCGCTAACATGGATTTTGAGAATGCAGGCAAGGAAAGGAAATTGCAACTATGTGAGTTGGAAGAACTGAGGAATGAGGCATATGAATGTGCATCAACTTACAAGGACAAGATGAAGGCGGTTCATGATGCCAAGTTGAAAAAGAATGTGTTCGAAGTTGGCCAAAAGGTTTGGCTTTACAATTCAAGACTCAAGTTCTTTCCCGAAAAGCTAAAAAGAAAATGGATGGGTCCATATGTCATCACAAGGGTTGGAAACTTTGGTGAGATTGAAATTGAAGATCCAAAAGATGGTGTGAAGCAAATGGTCAATGGACACCGATTGAAGCCATACTTGGATGCAACCGACATCAATGGAGCTACAAAGGAAATGGTGAACTTCATCTCAAGTCCACCATCCTATGAGGTTGCTTGAAGCATTTGAGGTAATGTCGGGCTGAGGACAATAAACTTAGCGCTAAACAGGAGGCAACCCGTTGTTTTTTGTTTTATAGCTTCAATTTCGGTATGTTTTCATTTTCGTTTCAATTTTGTTTAGTTATTTTTGTTTTTGTAGCATAATCACACAAGTTGGATAATTCTCAGCACCTATGCTTGAGAATTAAGTTGGGGAAGGGAGTTTAATTTTAAGTTAATTGCAAGTTTTAAGAAGTTGTTTTGTTTGTTTTATAGCTTCAATTTCGGTATGTTTTCATTTTCGTTTCAATTTTGTTTAGTTATTTTTGTTTTTGTAGCATAATCATACAAGTTGGATAATTCTCAGCACCTATGCTTGAGAATTAAGTTGGGGAAGGTCGGTTTGGGTGAAAAAAAAAGGAAGTTGTTTTTGCAATTAATCGAGCCGAATAACTCATTTCTAATTTTGGGTGTACATTGGGGACAATGTACCTTTAAGTTGGGGAAGGGAGTTTAATTTTAAGTTAATTGCAAGTTTTAAGAAGTTGTTTTGTTTGTGGCTGTATTTAAAAATAAAAATAAAAATTTGACCGTGTCAGACGGTGCCACGGATAGTGTTATAAAGCTTTACGGTAGCTAGACGGTAAAACTTTCTGTCAGACGGTGACCAAGACGGTGAAAAGTGAATTTCCAAGCAACCGTCTGAGACGGTAGGGTTTAGCGTGTGACACGGTAGGCAAAAATGGACTACCGTCTGAGACGGTAAGTCTCACCGTGTGAGACGGTGGCTCGCGTTTTCAGATTCTTTTTAATTTTTTTTAAAAATCGAAAATATTTTTTTTAAATATACACCACATAAACCGATCATGACTCTTATTTCACCCACACATCTGATCGATCTATCTCTTCTTTCTCTCTCTATTTCACCATCTTCTCCAATTCTTTTTCTTTCAAAACCCTAAATCTTCAATCAATCATATCTTCTTCAATTCTTAACCAAATTAAACGATTCTTGAGGCTAAAGTGCATAATTTTTCAAGGGCTACAAAACCCCTATCTTTGTTTGTTCAATTTCAGCCTTGTTTGTGAGATTTGGGTAAATTCAAAAACGAATTTTTTTTAATTTTTTCTTTCTTTTTGCTTTTAATTACTAACCATTGATAGGGTTTGTTACTTTTGGTAGTTTTTGTTAATAGGATGAAGAAAGCAGCCGGAAAGTTGATTAAGAAGTTGTCCAAGTCAACCGAGCCTTCATCTTCTAGTCAACCAAAAAGAAATAAAAGACAATTGATTATTGAAGAGGAAGAAGAAGATGAAATGGCATCTCAACAGGAAGAGATGGAAGTTGATGAAGAAGAAAAACCCGAATGGAAACACGGTACTCCTTTACACTCTTTACCCCGTAAATGGCAATTAGAATTGTTTAGAGATAAAATGGGGGAGGTGGAAATTATGAAAAAACAATTATTGGGTGAAAGGAAAACCGTTTGGCAGGAATTTAGAGGGTTTGGTTTTGTTGAGGCATTTGAAAATATGGGATGGAAAAATGCATTGGTTTGGAACAATAATGATGAGGTTGATGTTAATTTAGAAGGAATTGTTGAATAGATGGGTACTTTGGAAAGGCATGTTGGTAATAACCCTCCTGGGAGCACTAAGTTAGTAGGAACTGTCGATGGTAAAAAGGTAACTATGTCGTTTGTTACCTTAGATAGGATTATCAAGTTTGATTCGGGTGCTAGTTCGGGAAGGGGATTTGATTATTTACCGGAAGACATTTTGACTGGGGTGAAAAAGGGTGAGAATTGGATAGAGATGTTAGCCGAGTTGTTCACTTACCCTAGAGACGCTTTGAACTTGAACCTCAAGTTAGAGCGTTTTTATTTGAAACCACTTCCTAGATTGATCATGAATATGTTGAATTGGAATGTTTGTCCGGGAAGTAGTGATAAGGCGGCTGTTAGATTTCAAGAAGTTGTAGTTTTGTATGCATTGATAACGGAGAGGCTAGCCTTGTCACTTAGGCAGATTATTATGACCAATGTGTGGGATACCCGGAACAAGAGGTTAAAGACAATCCTTCCTTACCCGAAGCTGATTTCTCGCCTCATTTTGAGCCAAAAAGCCGCTACTCGTGACACACCAACAATTAGGGTTAATCAGGTGGTGTTTAACATGAAGCGGTTGTTGCAAAGTCAAGAGTTTAAGTTGGAGGAAAGACCCCAATGCAGAATTTTGAGTGATGTGAAGTCAAAGAGGTTGTTGATAGCTCCTAAGGAAGGGTTTACTAGAGAGGAGGCAATGGCTCAGCTGGAGCCCATGGGTGGAAATGAGAGAGGAGAAGCAAGTGGTGCTAGAGAGGTTGAGGAGGAAAGAGAGCCACCAAGGAGGGATGGTTTATTAGGTTCTGGATTTGGAGGTACTGGGCCGAGCTTTGGCTTTGAGCAGCCTAGTGATTATAATCAGTGGACATCCTATGAGAGGAATATGTGGGATATGACTGCTCAGCAGGGTGTGCAGCGGAGGAGTTATGAGTTAGGTATGGCATATGCTCATGAGCAGAATGTGAGGAGGCAGTTTGAGTACTCAGAGCGAGTACGCCATCACCAGGACCACATTGTGGGACTTGACTATGTGGAGACTCCTCCTTCATATGATTACAGGCAGCCGTATGTTCCTACATCCCATCCAGCTTATCCTCAGAGCCACGATTCTGAGTGGTTTCCCAGACATTCTTGTGTCGGTCGAGTTGAGGATAACTCGGGTACTCCACCAGCAACCTCTGATCCATTTGAGGCCCAATCTCTATATCGGGGCTTAATGGAGTCGATCTTTGGACCGCAAGGTCCACGGCAGTGATTGGTACCTTCTATTTATCTTTCTGTTCTTCTTGTGTGACTATGTGTTTATTTTTTGTTTTTGCATTTTTAATTTCGTAGGTAGATTTCAATTTTCTTGTTAATTTCATTTATGTTTTTAGTTTAGATGTTGATTTACTTTCTTGTAATATGAAATTGACCCTTAGGGGCAAAATATTCGAGTTATATTAGCTATACATGTTTGTAAAAAGAGATTTTCTTGTGATTGGATTTGTACATGTAAGTGGGGCTAGGTAGTGTAGATTAGATTGCATGACATGGTTGACTTATGAGCGTCTTGATAGAGTTGCTAGCAAGTAAAAACATAGAAATGTGCAAATAAGGGTAATATGCCAATTGTGAGTTACAATGCATATATCACACTTTATATCTGTTATAACCTTCAATTTCATGAGAGAAAAAGCCTCGTCGATGATTGATTAGATTGTTAGCGTAGCTTGAATTCTCGTGATAACTATATTGTGTGAACCATTATTGTACATTACCGTGTTGAGACCTCTAACCCGAATTATGTGCTTAAAATCATAAAACAATCATACAATCCACTCCATATTCCACCTCACTTCGTCATGAAATCCGTTAATTGTTCAAAGTTGTGTTGTTTATGATGAATCGAAAGAAAGAACAAAGTCAAAGTCAAAATTGCAATATCCGGTTGAAAAAGTCAAAGTATATGGTCATAAGTGAAAATCAATTCAATTATCCATGTAAGTTGATCAAAAGAACCAAAGTGAAATGTTCCCAAAATCATTCTAGTAAATCACCCAAATGAGAATCATTACCGTATTTCATTCCATTATTTTCACCAATCTTGTATGAATGCCGAAGTGATAATTTGGTGTTATGAGGTCTTGGTTCGATTTGTGCACTAGCCTATGACTTTTAGTGTTGCAATAATAGGTTGAGAGCTTCATAAATACATATTAGCACATCTTTTGCTAATTCACTCAAAATATGAACCGAGGGGAGTGCAAATTGTGAGAAGTGTGATGCATGTATTGTGGAAAACTTGAGGTTTATTAGGTTTAATTGCACATTTATATATTTCTATTTACTAGTCGTAAATCTTTTGATAGTTGTAACTCTTATGAGTTGATTGTGTTATGTGATTTGGTTTGCATAATTTAGTTTCGCCCAAGTGTACTTTGAAGATTGCTTGAGGGTAGAGTTTTACAAGTATATATAGTTGGTATAACTCTTATATGGTGTTTCTTTGGTGATAGGAAGTATTATGGGATTGTAAGTTAACTTGTCACATGATGAATAACTTTTTCGGGACGAAAAAGGGTTAAGTTGGGGAATGTGATAAACGCTTGATTTACATGATCTTAATGTGTGCAAATGGCATGTTTTGTGCATGTTAATAGAAGATTAGAGCGCGTTTATGTTTGTTTAGTGTTTCAGGCCTTAGGTGATGAATTGGAACTAATCGGGTCAAGAAGGAAGTCAAATGAGTCAACTGAAGTCAACAGAAGTCAAATCTGGAAAACTGACTTTCTGGACCACCGTTTGAGACGCCAAGACCCACCGTCTGAGACGGTGGGCCAAATAAGGTGACCGTCTGGAACGTTCAAGCCACTGTAAGGGTTTCTGCATTATTTGGACTACCGTCTGGCACGGTACCACCCACCGTCTGAGACGGTGGGCCAACTTCAAGCACCGTTTGGCACGTCCAGTTGAGCGTAAAGGTTTCTGAAGAAAATTGCATGACCGTCTGAGACGGTACACACCACCGTCCCAAACGGTGGTTGGTTTAAACAGATTTCGAATTTAGGGGTTTTAATTGTATTTTGAGATATATTTTCACATACGAACTAAGACTTAATAATACCCTAATTTCTCATCTCTGGAGCAGCAACCTACCTTTCCCAAGCCCTAATATCATCATCAAATCATCATCAAATCATAATATCATGGAGATGACAATCCGAATTGAAGATTCATTGATGAAGATGATAGGCTAAATCCCCTTTAGATCATTCTCATGTGAACAATTATGTAAGACAATTGTATTCAACCTTTCTTATATTCAAGTTGGATTAGATGTTTAATTCTTAATTGTGTTTTGCATCTAATGTTGTTTGGTTTGAATGAATGATTACTTGTTTATAACCTTGAATGAATTCCATCTATCTTTTGATTTCAATTTATTGTTAATCATTAATTATTGGAAGAATCTCTTATGAAAGTGTAATCTTGTTAATGAATAGATAATTTAGTTGTGTCAATTCCTCGGTTTTCATTATCGTGAATCATCACAACCTAATCAATTTGTTCTTAACGTTCATTCATTCCAAGCTTTATAACGAATCATGTCTATGTGATTTCCAACGAATATAAGCTAGGTTATACTTTTGAAAGCATAATTGGGATCATGAGAATGGTCTACCCTTTTTATTATTGAATTATTTTGTTAAGTTTCAATCAGTTTTAGTTGTAATCAAATCAATCCAAAAATCAATTTTAAGTTTATGTCTAGTTTAATCAACTTTGTAAATTGTTCAACACTTTCCCATGATTCCCTGAGGATACGATACTCGACTTACCCTTGCTAAATAGTGGTATTTAGTTTATATTTTTGATCGGTCCAACGACAACGATCAAATTTTGGCGCCGCTGCCGGGGAATCGGTGTGCAAAGTGTTGAAATTTTGTTTTCAATTAGTTTACTTAAAATTTTCAGAAAAATCCAAAAAATTTAGTTTTGTTTTGTTTTGTTTTGTTTTGTTTCAGTTCTTGTTTGTTTCATTTTTCATTCTTGTAGTTCAGTATTACACGAGGTGTGTTGATTGTGCAGATTTCAAGTAGTGTATGCATACGAGGTATTCCAAGAATACATCACCTTTGTTGTTTGATCCGGAAATTGAGAAAACAGCTAGAAGGAATCGGATACTTCATCGTGCAAGCTGACCCAACCTGGCCCAGACCCCAAGCTGACCCAACCTGACCCAGACCCCAAGCTGATCCAACTCAAGCTGACCAACCCAAGCTGACCAAGCTGACTGAGAGCCCAAGTTGACCAAGCTTCAAAAAAGTTTAATTTATTTACAAAATTGTCACCACGCTTTTTTTTTATTTTGACACATGTTGCGTTCTGATTGGCCAATAGGACCTTCTCTCCCTTCTCTCCTTAACACACCTTCTTCCAGGATCCTCACCCTATATATATATATATATATATATATATAATACCTATTTATTTATATATATTTATTTGTATGTTATATTTATTTATTCAGTCATTAGCCACCTAAGCAAATTAAGATTAGTCAACAAGCCAAAAAACATGAGTCAGCAGCCAAATCATATACATAAAAAGAATGGTAACCTGTAACCTTTTACATCTTTTGGACAAAATTCAAGGGCGGTTCTACCATGGCCTTATATAGGTCCATGGACACATGTTGTTTTTGATATACTTTAATAAAGCATGTAGTAAATTTGGCAAGGAACCATGTTATAACTGGTCATGGACACATGTTGGTTTGAGAATCATTTACTTATTTGATAAAGACTTTCAACCAAGCCGAATTAACTGAATAATAAAGCCCAAGTTACTATCAAAAATCTAATTCAAACTAATAATCATTAAGCTCGTCGAATATGAAAGGGAAATGATAAATGTACCACTATTTTTTATTTATCTACCACAATGTATAAATTTTATAACTGACTGTACAAGTCAGTAATGCATACTTGTGGTAGATAAATCAAGTTTTGTGGTATAGATATCACCTCCTATGAAAGAAATAATATGTCATGCCTTGCAAATTACATGTCCAAAGTTTGTTTAGATATTAATAGTTGTAGAATATTAAATTTTTATTATAAAAGATGGGCAAATTTATAAAGATGATGGAAAAACAAAAACACAATTGTTCAATGTTTAGTGTCATGTAGTATTAAGTAAGGAGATGCTTTTCGTATACCACCTTAAACAATTAAACTTGATGTTACTAAAGATAGTCTGACCCGACCCGAACCGGTACCCGATCAAAAAGCTCATCATACTAAAAAAAATTTCCCATCAGTTAAGTTGGACATATGTTGTTTTAAATCCTGGATCCGCCACTGACAAAATTAGTAGTTAATTATATAATATAGACATTTTATGATATAGATTTTTTATCATAGTTAGTTACATTCAGAGGTAATAATCCCAATTAGACACATGGGAATGTTCAAGGCCCTTTCTCTCTAGCACAATTAGACACGTGGAAAGATTATTTTCCTAGCGATAAAACAATTTGGAGATATTATGGTAGTGTAAAGGAAACTGTTCTCGTGCATAGTGTTTTGAAGAGACGAACAAAAGATGTCGGTTAGATCTCTTTGCATTTGTGGTTTGATGCAACGGGTGTTCGGTTTCGTTCATGGGAGGTCATTCTTTTTGCGGCGCGTTGGGATCTCCCTTCTGATATTAGTAGTCGTCGCTGTGTTGCGTGTTTGTCGTTTATTGTTAGATCTTATTCTGTTTCTATTTTCTTTTGTTCG
Organism: Erigeron breviscapus; assembly: GCA_034093135.1. NCBI lineage: Eukaryota > Viridiplantae > Streptophyta > Magnoliopsida > Asterales > Asteraceae > Erigeron > Erigeron breviscapus. The sequence continues at coordinate 25,195,729 of CM067174.1, forward strand.
TTGGATCGTGTTTTGTACTTGCTAGTTTCTTACTAGCTTTTTTAATGAATTTTATAATGTTATTCTAAAAAAAATAATCCCAAAAAAAAGCATTTATAGAATCTTATGCTTCTGTCCCATTTATGTAATCTTTTAGAATCTTAATTTATTTATACAGAAATATTATTCTCGCGAAGGTTTCCATTTTTAGTTAAAAGCATACTATTATTGTCTAGGTTTCAATACTCATTAACAAAAAGAAAAAAAGAGACCGATTTATCTAGTACGTCTTTAACAAAGTTATGATATCTATACTATAACAAAAACAGGAGGTTGGGGGTACACTTGGCACCCTGTAAAGCTCTTTTTAGGCCTAAAATTCTCTTCTAATTATTCTAGAGCTGTCTCCCTTTTTCTAGATTTTTTTTTATTTTTTATTTGCTTATTAAAAGATAATTATATTTAAAACTCTATCATAAATCTTTTTCTATTAAAACAAATCTTTTTAAATTTTAAAGATATATAATATCCTTAAAACTCTCCCAATAAATTATTATATATACAACCTAAATTTTTATTAATCATTCTCATTCATATTATTTCTCTTCTTCCTATCTTTAATAAACAAATCAAGTTGAGTAAATTTTTCATCAAAAAAAACATACGGTTTTTTTATATCACTTTAATTTTATTTTTAGTATTTTATTCGTGTTTTTTTATTATTTGATATTGAACTGTTATGTTATCGTTATTTTTTATCTCTTTTAATTTAGTTTGTTGTCAATTGTAGTTTGATTATGACTTTTCTACTACTACTACAAAAAGGTTTATTCTTTTAAATTTGTTTTGTTCATGTTTTGTTACTTTTCACCTGTTTTGTTATTTATTATTTTGATATTTGCCTTTGGTGTATATATATTTTGAGACTATCCGTCCATCACGTTTCCCCTTGTTAATCACAAATTTAGGCCTTTTTTCTTTGATTAATCAAACGCTTTCGGTATATATACTTAAACAGAACTATGTTTCACCTTTAAACTAAACCAAATGAAAAAGAAATTACCTTATCATATGAAAAAGAAAAAAGAAGTGACATTATTCGTTTGGGGATATTCAGTGAATAATGGAAGATTTTTATACAATAAATCGATGATTTTAAACCGTTAAAATATGGTATGGGGTTGATATAATTGTTTCAGATTTTAAATATTTTTTTTTTTTTTGTATTAGATAAAGGAAAGTGGAAAGTCAAATAAAATTAATTAAAACTCATTAAGATATGGTTTGATATATTATTTTGTTCAAAAACATTGAAAATTTTGACAGTAATAGATTCAGTGTACGAAGGTTGATTTACCTTTCGTCCTAAATAAATGAACTTTATTTAATTTTTATTTAAATATTTATTCACTTATAAAAGTAACATATTAGATTTGTTAGTTTGTTCTTAATATTTTTCTTGTACAACTAAATTACAACTAGAAGGTGCTCGCGCGTTGCAGCGGCAACGGTTTATAATGCGTGAGATGTCGTAACGGTAATACAAGCTGTTTAGGTTACTTTCATGAGATGCGGCGATGAGGCATCTAACCGTAGTTATCATTTTAAATATAAGTCGAGGATTAGAAGCTTAAAATAATAAGGTGCAAAAATTAACCATTTTAAATATATTTGTTTGGAGATATTGAAAGAAGTGCTGAATTTCCTAAAATAGGGATGTCAGTTTGTTTTATAAGGGTCATAGATAGTGAAAAAAGACGAGGTTAAAATTTAAAACTCACTAAGAAAATCCCATATATCAAAGGTTATACAAGCGTTACGTTAGTAGCATATTAAATTCGTTTTGAATCCTTCAGATTCTCTACTACTCCGTACTAATTTTGTGTTTTGCTTTTGTTTCCTTCCGACTTGGAAGAAGGCATCCAATGATCGGTGTCTATTTTGGGGCATTCATATCAAAATAGTAATTAATTATTACCCGAATCTACCATTAAACAGTAGGACTTCTAATAATGTTAGCCAAGTAGCTAGAAGGAAATAAATTTCAAATAGGATGTGCTCCGTTTATATATTATGAAAAACGAACAACACAGCTTTTCACATAGTGAATGTCTACACAATTCAAACAGGAATTTCTGGAGTTGTCTTGAAAACATCATACCTTCATATAAAGGCGAAATGTGAAATGCAATCACGGCGACTACTTACAAGTCAATTTGCTCGTATTTCGTCTTAAGAAAGTCACAACAGTCATTACTGCCTTTAACTATCTCAACCTTTTACAACCTCAAGGCATGTAGATCTTACAGGGCATGATCAAAACATATAACAATATCACCATACACTTTATTCTCAGAAGATTAAAAAGGCAAAACACGTTTACCGATATAAGCTTTCTGATCTAAGATTCTCAGCAATCTCTGTTTCCCACCTATCCCCATTTTCCAGCAATTTCTCCTTGTCATATAGGAGTTCCTAAAACAATACTTATACAAGTCAGGTTCTTGCAAAAGATATACACCATTAATAATAAGTGCTCAACTTCCTCATCATCATACTCATTTTTTATTGCAAACAAACCATCTTCCATATTACAATGCAAAAGTGTGAAAATTCTTTTCTCGAACCCCTCTTTGTAGAGAGATAGACCACCAAAAAGGCGCACAATTTAGTTTGAAAAGCTAGCGACTATAAATTAACTTATCGACAGTACGATATTGAAACTAACCTCATGAGTCTCAGTAGCAAACTCAAAGTTGGGACCTTCAACGATTGCATCAACAGGACATGCTTCTTGGCAGAATCCACAGTAGATACACTTAGTCATGTCAATATCATACCTGCAAATGCAACCGATAAGAGAAAGATAGAGAGAATCTGTAAGGAGGAAGAATAGCAAACATTTGTTACCTCGTTGTTCTACGACTCCCATCTTCTCGTTCCTCGGCCTCAATAGTGATAGCTTGAGCTGGGCATATCTAACACACGAGATTAATGAACCAAAAGATATGATTCAGTAATCATTGGCATAGGTAACTAACTAATACTAGGCACATATGTAAACAAAAAAAACTTTAGGAGGATGCAAGTATCTGAATACATAAGAGATTTTTCAACCATTTGAATTGTATCCTTTATTAATAACTTAAACCATTTCACCATTGGCGCCTTAACATTGGTTTTAAAAAGCAAGGGCAAGCCTTAGAGCTTTTTGGTACCATAGGCGCAGGGTATACAAAAAGCGAGCACTTTTTAGGCTCTTTTGCGCTTTTGGATTAATCCCAGGTGCTAAAAAGTGTGAGCTTTTTGTAAAGAAGTCATAAATGGTTGTGGACTGTAAAATAGGCCAAAAAAATATGCCCAGTTGGTGATTGAAAGGGTCCGATACTGTCTAAAAATGAAGGGCAGAAAAATTTTGGGGGTTATAACCCTAATTGATGGCACGACTACTGACTACAAACATAATCTTCATTTCCTTGCTGCTGTAAAAAGAGAAGGCTGTTAAAAAGTTGCCCGACGCCTTTCTTTCTCAACCACGAGTCCAAAGGTGAAAAGGGCAGGTGGGTGAGGGTCAAGCCAAGCCAAGGCAAAAGGGCCCTCTTGATATGTTTTTCACTCCTAAACCTGAAGACGTTTTTCCCCTACATCCCAAACCCTGGTGGGATCGGGTATTTTTGTTGTTTCAGCATTTTATGTGTCATAAATAATATATAATAAATTTAAAAATAACTTTTCAAAAATGTGCGCCTGGCGTACCAAAATCTCTGGCTTTTGTGCACCTATAGCCTTTTAAAACCATGGGTCAATGAGTTGAAATTCCCTCCTCTATATTAAACTAAAGGAGAGGTGTCAAGAGCACACATCTCATTTCCTACACACCATCTAACGGCATAAGCCTTGATATAAATTTATCATGTAATTTCTTATATAAAGCACGGGGATTATTTATTACTAGATGTAACTTGAAATGTGAACCTTCAGTACAACATACAGGCTTGCGTGTAGTAAAAAATTTAGATAATTCAATAAACAAGTTCAAATATATATTTTTCTTCATGATCCATGTTAATAAAGCTAAAACTTACAGCTTCACAAAGTTTGCAAGCAATACAACGCTCCTCTCCGGTTGGATAACGTCGGAGAGCATGTTCACCTCGAAAACGTGGGCTCAATGGACCCTTCTCAAAAGGATAGTTGATCTGTACAGAATTAATTGTATATCAGATTAAGGTACTTAACATTTGGAAAAGAACTAAGAAAGCTGAAGTAGTTGAAGTAAAGCTCTTACGGTAACTTTTGGCTCAAAGAAGTATTTGAGCGTCAGAGACAAACCCCTAACCAGTTCGGTCAGAAAAAGTGTATTAATGCTCCGCTCAAACACTGGACATCGTCAACAATATATAAAACATACAAGTTAAAAAGTAAATATAGAACATGATAAAGCGCTAGGTGGCACATGAATTGTGTTCTAAGTACCTGAACTCCAGTCTTTGGAGATTTCCCTTGCAAGCTTCTCTCTTTCTTCATCATCTGTGATTGGGCAGAATAAGAGTCATGTTCAGTCAAATGGTGATGCAAGAAACTAAGAATGAATTCAACTTTGTATATTGATGAGCATGAAAGCATCCAGTCACAAGAGACAGGACTCGGAGAAAATATTAATTCAACTATGATTTGCTGCCCGTGTTACACTTTTAGCCTGTCAAGACCTCGAGGGAGTACCTTGAGGCTCGACCATTGATAAGCAGGAATATGAAATCCCAAGAAATAAAGAAAGTGTTGGGCTTTGAAATTATTTGACTGGGCAAAGTGTAGAATGATCTTTTTCACTGTCTAAGACAAGTGTTAATGCAAACAGAAAAAGCTCTTCGATTTGAACTTTTGACCACTATGTTAAAGTTATGACCAGATGGCAGCACTCCACATAATGGAGGACTTAAGATGACACAACATAGCAAACATGCAAAAGGATGCCCTTCGCAAGTAAAAGTGAATTAATTGGTAGATTTACAAAACCTTCACATTTTAAGGCTAATAGTTCCAACTTCCAAGTGAAGCTCAAGTAATGTTCATTAACCAGACTACTCGACCCAATCATTTCATATTTGATGACTTAGGTAAATGTCTAATTGCTTTCAAGTGGCCGCTAAAATGGTAATTGAAAAAGATCCACATGCTATGGAATCAGACTATGAAATTAATAGAAAAGAAAATGACAGCAAAAGTAGACGTTGTCACATCTTCAGATAGCTTGTATGAGTAATCGGATGCGACTACTATAGTAAATAATCATTAACTGCATTATGTAAAAAATTAACTCATTAACTGTCTGATGTGCAGCTTTTAATTTTAATAACTGTGAAGAACATTTTAAATGTTTTCTTGGATATCACTTGCATGTTTTTGGGCTCTTTACTTACCTCAGGCCATGTCATGGAGACCGTTTAACAAACCCAAACTAAAGGAAAGAACTTGAATAAAAAATACTTCACCAACCCTATCCTCACTGGCAGAATTGATGGTAAGGAATGAAAACTAGGTTTTTGGACACATAGTTTACCGTAGACCTGTAGTTTTGCAGCCATGCAAATGTCAAAGTCTGACTGAAACAAGGAAACCTAAAGTGATATTATTATAGGCCTAGAGTTGATACAATTATGCAAACACACCCCTTCAGTTAGGACAGAAACATTACTATAAGACATATTATATACCTACGGTTCTACCCTGACTGAAAGCGGCACCCCATAAGCTTGAGATATTATGAGAAAATGGTAGCTGATGATACCCCTATCTTTGAAATTACTAAGAAGTATTAATATGCCTACAGTTCTACCATGATGGCATGATATAGTAAGTTGCACAAAATGGCAATATATATATCAAGTTGCACAAGATGGCAAGATATATCAAATTTGATCAAAAATTTTAGTTCAACCACGTCAAACCTGGTTCACTGATTATTACTAATTTACTATTAGCAAAGAAGTCAATAACCTATTGCCTCCCACAGTCCCGCCCCTCTTGTCCGCCTACTTACATGAATCAAAATCCGCCTTGCTATCACTCTCTTTCTGTGATGCTATAAGTAGAAAGTTTACTCTAATGCAGTAACGCAGAAGGAGCCATCTTTTGCCTGAGAATTTTTTAAAGGACTGAGATATACTTTTTTTTTCTATTTTCAGTCTTCAAGTGCCTTACAACTTACACTCATACCATGAAAAAAGTATGAAGTCAGAAATGCGTGATAATCGAACACCAAAGATCATTTCTCTATGATGATGAATCCAAGGCTGTGCTTGTTAATGTATTAGTTCACCATTGCAACCTAATTAACAATGGTCCTATCATATAAAAGCAAGATTTACATGCCATGAATGTTAAAATCAACCTTAACTTATAGTTTTTGAACATCTTCTAAAACCAACCTTGAAAGATACAAAAAAACGGAAATGAACAACATTAAGTCACTTCTAGAATCTAGACCTTATGGTTTTTCAATTTATTGAGCAACATTTCCCAAGCATGTAACAAACTCACAAAAAACCACTTTTCTCTGTGCATCCAACTGAAAATTAACTTTACCACGCACAAATATTATACCCGTTTGTAGCAATATCTTCGACACCAACCAATACACAAATCAATGTCACACACTCATAACCACTATATAACTCTTTAAAATACAACCGCACGATAAACAAAAACCTAGAACTCTAGAAGCAATAAAATTTCTGCAAAATAGACACATAACAGCATAGCTAATACCTTTATCAGTGGAAAAAGAGTGCTTAGTTGCAAACGAGCGTGCACCAGAAACTGTCCCACATATGTTAGGAACTTGCAATGTTTGTCCTGCCACAGCCTGACATTAAAACAGATACAGATCATCACGAAACATATCTAAAAGTATCTATCTATCTATCTATCAAAAAGTTACACATCGATTCTGATACGAACACGTTAAAAACACATACATATAGTGGTATATAAACCTACATACACATATTTTCACAGATGAAACAACACTGGTACCTTAAACCATACCGGCACCGCGGCACAAAACATACATTCAATTAGGTCAAAATAGATATATCACTCAGCACATAAAAGGAATTCTATACAACTAATCCAAAATATATGTACATATATAAATATATATCATTTCCAAACCCTAAAAAATTCAAAATCTATTAGATCGACCTAAAACTTTATAAATCAAAAAGAAACTTCAATCAATAATATACTAAACAGATGTCTTCTACATATAAATAAATATATAGATATACATGTGTGTGATCTTACGAGGTGACGAAAACGAAAAGCAGAAAGAGATTTGCGAGCTAAGATAGCTGCGGCCATTTCTGAAGAGTAGTTGTTGTTGCTCCAGATGATGACGAGACGCTCAACGTTAATGGAGAATGAAGATACCCTCTTTCGCTATGACCTTGACCCGGTTTGTTTACTCATACCGTCATACGTATTACAATAAGGACCGGTATTTTTTGTGATCCATGGATGGACACGAACCGGGTCGGGCTAGGTCAAATGGTATTGAGTTTAATTAACTATTTGAATCCAGGTTTTAAAATTGAGATTATATTTACGATATTTTGATGGAAAATGATATTTCCTTTTAAAAAATTATCATCCTTGTCAAAATTAAAAGAGATGTATGATAATAATATTAAGAGAATTATCGGATTTTTTTTTAATTTGTTTTGTTTAGCTTTAAATTGTTGACCTAATTCAAATGAGTGTTACGCTAAAGGTGTTTAAAGTCGGGTTTTTGAATTTTGGATAGTGGATTTCAAAACCGAATACATATCTGAAATATACGAACTTTAGAAAAAATATATTTTTTTTGGATAATATCAAATATCAAAAATAAAAAAAATCTGTTAATTTTACATAATTTCGGATATTAAAAAAAAGATATTTAAACTTTTTAAAGGGGACTTTTCGGATATTTACATATATCCGAAATTTTCAAAAATCACTATCGGTATCTAAATTTGAAATTTCGAACATTTGACTTTTCGGATAAAATCTGATTGGATTTTTTGATAACGGGTTCGAATGCTGATATTTTTGAACACCCCTAGTCATTGTCATGTTTGGTATATTGTGGTGAGAATCAGAGCCGGCCTAATAGTTGTATGGGGTTAGGCATTAGCCTAAGACCCACCAATTACAAAGGCCCCCAAATTTTCACACGTCTATAACGAGATTTTACCTAAAGCTTAATAATTTTTATAGTTAGGGCTTGAAAGCATCTCCTTTGTTTGTGAACAATGAACCGTTTCTACCATCATCACTTTTCTTGGAAATCAAAGTTCATTTCTCTCGTAGAGAAATTCGAATATAGATATGGTGATTGTGGCATTCAAGTTTATAAAAGGTATGCTGATTATGTTAGAAATATAATTATGGTGTTAAATTGTAACTTTCTAATATGTGGAAGGGGTATTAGTGATAATAGGCTAAATGTATAAATACTCATTCACACCTCATTTGTAAACAAGCATTTTACCCAAATTTATCCATATGACTTAATTAATATATCTATTCTCTCAACATTTTATCCATAACATTCATACAATCCATCATTAAATTACATTGAAAGCTCAAATCTAAATAATACAGATTATTATTATCCTTAATTTTCAATTCTTTATTTCTTGCTCTCTGTTTCTCTGTAATCTATTGCTTTCTGTAATTTCATAGCTCTCTCATCTCTTGCCATTGTTTACAGTTCACTACCGTTATCATATACACACTATTTAATCTTAAACTTATCTTTCTATTAGTTATTTAATCTGGTAGTGTTAATTGCAGTACATGACTTAGTTTTGTACCCTTTTTTGCTTTCTTTGTTTTATCTTAGTTTTGTATGTTAATTAACAAGGTCCCCAAAATTGATCTTGCTTAGAGCCCCCAAAAACCTTAAACCGGCACGGATGAGAATGAATGATATTGTGGTTATCAAAACGTTGTTAAAATTTTGATATAACCAACATGCCTATAGCTTGAGATATATGGATGCATATAAACAGATTAAGTCTAAATATAGCTAAACAAAAATATATATGCGATTATATAAGTGTAAAATATCATGTCATTTATGAAATAGATATTATTAGAGTTTTTTTTTCTTCCAAAAGAGTGTATTAGATAAATTATTTACCAAATTAGTATGTTTATTAAATTTAGTTAATTTTGTACATCCCTTTAAGTTTGCCATAATATCAAGATTTGTCAACCTCATCCTTCTTACAGATATTCCACCTTTTCATTCAGGATCCAGCCATTTTCTTTACCAACGTCCATCATGTACTTCCAAAATTTATGTGACACCCCACAAATTTCAGGTTGGCTAAACAAACTATTACATGTATTATTTAAATTCTTGTGCAAATAAAACAACGTGAACAAACATTTATCGGGTTGATAAACATGATATGGACAAACTGTATTTGCACGCTCTATCTATGATTAATTATTATAGATTGCTCAAATGAAACATTATACATGTTTAGATTGTATACACTGTTTACCTCACCATCTTTGGTTAAATACTAATAATGGGTTTATAAATCATACATATTTATACACTGCATTATTAATGAATTCTAAATTTCACACGTTTTTGATTTATCCCCTTTCTTTATACTATGGTATCACAAGACAAACATTTACCTTACAAAATTCTTTTCTATTTTTACTTTAAAGTCATCTCTCAAAGCAATCATAGACAAATAACCAAACACAAAATTCCGTATAAAACAAAAGTTGATTAAAAATAATTCATGTGGAGCCCACACAAATCATTCATCCGAATTCATTCGGAATCATGAATTCTATGAATTCAAAATTTCAATAGTAAATAGTAATCGAATAGTAAACGTCACTTTCATACTTTTTCTCTAGGATTAAAACTTCCAAAACTTGATCATAAGGACTACTTCATAAAAAGTGATCAAAATAAAAGTTGTAGATTTTAATTCGTTGATACCGTAGAAACTTGAATCGTCTCGATTGGAGCCCGTATGAATAATTTAAGGTTAAAACAATGCATGAATACATATTATTAGGATAAATGAAACATATCATTGAAAACTTCCAAAACTTGATCATAAGGACTACTTCATAAAAAGTGATCAAAATAAAAGTTGTAGATTTTAATTCGTTGATACCGTAGAAACTTGAATCGTCTCGATTGGAGCCCGTATGAATAATTTAAGGTTAAAACAATGCATGAATACATATTATTAGGATAAATGAAACATTATACATGTTTAGATTGTATACACTGTTTACCTCACCATCTTTGGTTAAATACTAATAATGGGTTTATAAATCATACATATTTATACACTGCATTATTAATGAATTCTAAATTTCACACGTTTTTGATTTATCCCCTTTCTTTATACTATGGTATCACAAGACAAACATTTACCTTACAAAATTCTTTTCTATTTTTACTTTAAAGTCATCTCTCAAAGCAATCATAGACAAATAACCAAACACAAAATTCCGTATAAAACAAAAGTTGATTAAAAATAATTCATGTGGAGCCCACACAAATCATTCATCCGAATTCATTCGGAATCATGAATTCTATGAATTCAAAATTTCAATAGTAAATAGTAATCGAATAGTAAACGTCACTTTCATACTTTTTCTCTAGGATTAAAACTTCCAAAAAGTAGTGGAAGACATATTTTCATCTATATCATAATTTTAAATTAGCAAATTATTGAATCACGGGTTTAGTTAACCAAATATACGGACAAAAAGAATACTATAGTTGCACTATCTATGAATTATTTGCTATCTACCGACGATTCATGATTAACGATATAATATAATAATAATATATATTAATCATACGATTAATATAATAATAATAAAAATATAAAACGTTTTTAAAATGTTTGCAGATTGATTGAATGAATTCGTTACCTACTACGTTCGTTCGCCTATAAATACCATCGTTATTTAACCTTAAAACTCACACCATCATATCTTCACTTCTAAATTCTTTCTTCTTTAATCAAGATTAAATTCATCTAAGTAATTATTTTCGCTGCATCACTAAGGTGAGTTTCCATTATTCCCCTTTTTAATATTTATACGATTTATTTGGGGACTGAGATACATGCATATAAAAACTATTTTATGTTACCTATATGTATAACTTTCAAGATTATTTATAAAACTATATGATATATGATATATTATGTGAGTTTCCATTATTCCCCTTTTTAAATATTTATACGATTTATTTGGGGACTGAGATACATGCATATAAAAACTATTTTATGTTACCTATATGTATAACTTTCAAGATTATTTATAAAACTATATGATATATGATATATTATGTGAGTTTCCATTATTCCCCTTTTTAAATATTTATACGATTTATTTGGGGACTGAGATACATGCATATAAAAACTATTTTATGTTACCTATATGTATAACTTTCAAGATTATTTATAAAACTATATGATATATGATACACTATGTGAGTTTCCATATTCCCCTTTTTAATTCTTTTATATGATTTATTTCGGGGACTGAGATACATGCATAAAAACTACTTGTTATACTTATATGTATATTTACAAAGTTATATATATTATATATTTTGTAACTCCACTTTATTTTACCTTTGGGATAAAATACAAACTTTTTACTGTTATGATGAACACAAGTATCTTCAGAAATGTATATATGGTTGATTCTAAGTTGCTCTGTTCACCCAAAGTCCTCTCCATCATGAACGATTAATTATGGAAACATAAACGTGGGTATATTGAATAGTACTATTGGGGTAGGCACCCCCATCCGGGTTGGTCATGCCAACTGGTTAAACGGATGTATATATATCTGGAAAACTTAGAGTACCCTGAACAAGGTACCTACTCCAGAGACAAATAAATATACACTTGTCTAGTTTCGGTTCATGAGCTTAGAACTTGATGTATACAGTATCTACTCTTGCTTTATGTTTGATCCATTGTGTGATCAAATGATTACTCTAAATCTTGTGGTTCATACTCTGTATTAAAAACCTATGATACTCTTTGCTTTATATTGTATCATAACTACTTGACATTGCGGTAAGGCAATGGTCACACTGAACTCTGGTATTTTGTGAAACTATATTTTCTATATGAAAAACTTATGGAACTCACCAACTTTATGTTGACGTGTTTTAGCATGTATTCTCAGGTAACTAGACGATACTATATACATGGGACCACTTTTCGCTGCATACAACATACTGGACCATGGCCTACCCTCAGACTTTATAATGACTCGTCAATTTGCTAAAGTCTCTCTCTATCTACTGTTTAACTATTAATGTTTTCAAGAACAATAACTCTTTCATAAATTGTAAGATAATGTTGCAAACAATGTTATGTATAAATGTATTTGAAAACGACAACGTTTTGTGTCGTTCAGTATATCTTGTGTTGTGAATCCATGTACGTCATACCCCGTCTAGGGCGGGTGTGACAGATTGGTATCAGAGCATAAGTTATAGTGAACTGGGTTGCAAATTGATGGACCTGGACTATAACCTCACATAGAACGATACCTGCATGCATATTCCTATTAGTTACAATTTTACTTGACTACTTGTATTAGGAATATATGTATAACTTAATATATATTATGCGTACACGTATATAATTATGTACGGCGACAGAATAATGTCTGTATTCACTGGAGAAGTTGTATTCGACCGTGAGGAAGAAACTGCCCCGCCAGTTCCTGTATTCCCCGACTCTCCTCGACACGTGCAAGAGCTACCTGTGGAGGAGACCGATTACTCTGAAGAAGAATCTGATAACGCACTTGTCCCTGTACCGAACATCACATCCACTGTTGTCACCACCAATGTTCTTACTATCACTACGCCTACTGTTACTTTTCCGAACTCATCAGGGGAAGGTCCCTCAAGACCACCCCGATCTTTACTACGAAGGTTCCGAACGCCTAGATACCCAGTGTTTAACCGCCCTCAGTCACGACGTCTTCGACCTTTCCATCTTGAACCACCCACCCAGCGACTGCAACGATCTAGCAATCTAAACGAGATACCAAGATTCCTGGCGGAATGGAGAACCGAGGAAGGACTTCTTAACTCCAACCAGTTTAGAATAGCCGACGGTCCGACCAATATTCCTGCACTAACTATGGAACCCCTACATGACACTGTCCCTACATTGGTCTTACGCATACTCCGAGCAGAAAGGTGTATTGCAGAATTGAGAGAAAGAACCAACATACTACGGACACATGTGGAAAACCAGGGTAACATGATAGTCACATTGGAAAGTGAGATGGAGGGAGCCCAATTCAGAATTCATGGTCTTGAAGACACCGTGTTAGAGCTGCAGGAGAAGATAACACGATTTGAGGCTGTGTTTGAGGCTATATCGAGAGCCACCACTATAACCCCATCTACTCCGTCACAGTAGATATTATCTTTACATTTAGTTACTTACTATTTACGGCGAATGTGCCGGGAAATGTAAATTTTGATAAAATTATGGATTTCTGAGATGTTTATATCTCAAAGTTTGTTATCCAATGAATCTACTATCTTTATCTTAATTTACAGTTCTTTTAGTTATAACTATTGTGTTGTGGTTATGGTGTGATGTGGTAGTATCTCATCAATTTCCTTATTTGTATTTAAGGATCCGGCCGTCAAAAGAAGTACCAGAAATGGAAGCAACTGATATTGCCAGAATAGTAGCTGAAAGCATAGCAGCAACTTTTGCTACCCAAGCCACAAACGGGAATAATAATCATGCCAATAATGGTACACCTAGAGGTTGTACTTACAGAGAATTTCAACAATGTAAGCCCCTTACATACAATGGTACTGAAGGAGCAATTGGACTCATCCGATGGTATGAGAAGTTGGAGTCCGTATTCCATGTTAGTAACTGCGCTGAAGATTGTCGAGTAAAATATGCTACCTGCACACTACAAGATGAAGCTCTTACCTGGTGGAATGAGTACGCCCATATAGTAGGAATTGATGCAGCCTATGCAATGTAATGGGAAGATTTGAAAGAATGTATGAGAGCTTAGTATTGCCCGAGGAGCGAGATTCAGAAATTGGAGGCCGAATTTCATAATTTGAAGACGAAGGGGTACGAGGTATCTGAGTACACCAATCGCTTTCACGAATTGGCACTTCTTTGCCCAACAATGGTTACACCCGAGTATAAGAAGATTGAGCAGTGCATTTCTGGACTTCCACCAAAGATTCAGGATTTGATAACTGCTACCGAAACCACTGACATCGAACATGCGGTTCGTTTGGCAAACAGTTTGGCTGACAAAGCAAAACTTCGTGCTAATGCAGAAGGAAAGTCTGGTGATCAAAAAGGGTTCAATAAGAAAAGGAAATGGGAAGATAACTCTGGGAAGAATCAAGGGGATCAACAGACAAAGAGACCTGCTCAGACCTCAGGACCATCATCAAATAATGGTTATGTAGGAACTAGGCCATATTGTAACAGGTGTACCTTACATCACACTGGTCCTTGCACTGTACAATGTGGCAACTGCAAGAGAGTTGGTCATCTGACCAAGAATTGTAGAATCCCCAACCCAACTATCAACAATGGAACAAAAAGAAGATGTTATGAGTGTGGTGAAGAAGGGCATTTCAGGAATGAATGTCCAAAGCTGAGAAACAACAATAACAACAACAGAAACAACAACAATAACAACAACAACAACAGGAACAACAACAACAACAACCACAACAACAACAATGCTCGAGGAAGGGCATTTATGATCAATGCGGGAGAAGCCCGCCAAGACCCAAACATCGTCACGGGTATGTTTCATCTAAATAATCATTGTGTCTCTGCTTTATTTGATCCTAGTGCTGATAGAAGTTTTGTGTCAAATAAAATTATTCATCTGCTTCCAATTATACCTACCCCATTAGATGCTAAGTATTTTGTAGAATTAGCAAATGGTAAAATTATCGAAGTCGAAAGCATAATCCAAGGTTGTACCTTAGAATTAGCGAAAGAATTATTTCCTATAGATCTAAAACCATTCGAAATTGGAAGTTTTGATGTCATCATTGGTATGGATTGGTTGTCCAGAAACCAAGCAGAAATAATTTGTCATAAAAAGGTTGTTATAATCCCACTAACAAATGATAAAAAGTTAATTGTTCAGGGCGATAGGAACGGAGTAAGGGTTAATATCATATCTTGTATGAAAACCCAGAAGTATCTGAGAAAGGGATACCAGGCAATCCTGGCCCACGTATCAGAGAAAAAGTCCCAAGAGAAGCGGCTTGAAGACATACCCATCGTACGAGATTTTCCAGAAGTCTTTCCTAAAGACTTGCCTGGACTTCCACCAATCCGACAGGTGGAATTCAAAATAAACTTAGTGCCTGGTGCTGCACCAGTGGCACGAGCGCCTTACCGTTTAGCTCCTTTCGAAATAAAAGAACTTGTAAGTCAATTGCAAGAACTTTTGGAGAAAGGATTCATTCGACCGAGTTCCTCACCTTGGGGAGCTCCAGTCTTATTCGTCAAGAAGAAAGACGGATCTTTTCGCATGTGTATAGACTATAGAGAGTTGAATAAGTTGACGGTTAAGAACCGGTACCCACTTCCTAGGATTGATGACCTGTTTGATCAGTTACAAGGGTCGAAGTTACTACTCAAAAATCGATCTTAGATCCGGTTACCATCAACTTAGAGTTGCAGAAGAAGACATTCCCAAGACGGCATTTAGAACCCGCTATGGCCATTACGAGTTTCAAGTGATGCCATTTGGTTTGACGAATGCACCCGCAGTTTTCATGGACCTCATGAACCGTGTGTGCAAACCATATTTGGATAAGTTTGTGATTGTGTTCATAGACGATATCCTGATTTATTCTCAAACCAAGGAAGAACACGAGATACATCTGAAGACTATACTGGAACTACTCAGGAAGGAAGAATTGTACGCAAAATTTTCAAAATGCGAATTCTGGATTCGTACAGTACAATTCTTAGGCCATGTCATTGATAGTCAAGGAATCCATGTAGATCCTACCAAGATCGTGGCTATCAAGAACTGGGAAGCACCGAAAACACCAACAGAAATACGACAATTTTTAGGTCTTGCTGGCTATTATAGAAGATTCATCGAGCATTTTTCTAAGATAGCCCAACCTTTAACGTCGTTGATTCAAAAAGACAAGAAGTTTGCCTGGGAAGATAAACAAGAAAAAGCATTTCAACTGCTGAAGGAGAAGCTCTGTAGTGCTCCGATTTTGTCACTACCCGAAGGAACGGATAATTTTGTAGTCTATTGCGACGCATCTCATCAAGGATTGGGATGTGTGCTGATGCAGAAAGATAAGGTGATAGCCTATGCCTCTCGACAACTTAAAGTGCACGAGAAGAACTACACGACTCATGATCTTGAACTAGGAGCTGTAATATTCGCTCTAAAGATTTGGAGACACTATTTATACGGTACAAAGTGTACTATATTCACCGACCATAAGAGTCTCCAACATATTTTTGACCAGAAAGATTTGAACATGAGGCAACGTAGATGGGTGGAATTGCTCAGCGATTACGATTATGAAATTCGTTATCATCTGGGCAAAGCAAACATTGTAGCAGATGCTTTGAGTCGTAAAGAAAGGGTAAAGCCACTTCGAGTACGAGCTTTAAGTATGACCATTCATACTCATCTTACTTCCCAAATTCGTGAAGCTCAACTTGAAGCATTAAAGAAAGACAATCTCAAAGAAGAAGCTTTGAGGGGGATGGAGAAGCAATTTGAAGTTAGACCCGATGAAACCCGGTATTTTTCTAACCGGATTTGGCTACCAAGCTATGGAGATTTAAGAAACTTGGTGATGAACGAATCACACAAGTCAAGATATTCGATACATCCTAGATCAGATAAGATGTATCATGGACTAAAAGAATTATACTGGTGGCCTAATATGAAAGCTGACATAGCCACCTATGTTAGCAAATGTTTAACATGCTCAAAGGTGAAAGCAGAGCATCAAAAGCCATTTGGATTGTTACAACAACCAGAGATTCCCCAGTGGAAGTGGGAATGTATAGCCATGGACTTTATCACAAAGTTACCAAAGACTGCTAATGGTTGTGATACGATATGGGTAATTGTAGACCGTCTCACTAAGTCTGCACATTTCTTACCCATTAAAGAGACTGATAAAACGAGCAAGCTGGCTAGAATATACATAAAGGAAGTAGTATCACGACATGGGATACCTATTTCAATCATTTCCGATAGGGATAGTCATTTTACTCCAGATTTTCGCAGACACTACAGAAAGCCTTAGGTACACGGTTAGACATGAGTACTGCATATCACCCGCAAACCGATGGTCAGAGTGAGAGGACCATTCAAACGCTTGAAGACATGTTGCGCTCTTGCGTGATTGATTTCGGGAATGGTTGGGAGAACCACTTGCCTTTGTGTGAGTTCTCATACAACAACAGTTACCACACTAGCATCAATGCTGCACCATTTGAGGCACTGTATGGGAGAAAGTGTCGTTCACCTATCCGAATTCATTCGGAATCATGAATTCTATGAATTCAAAATTTCAATAGTAAATAGTAATCGAATAGTAAACGTCACTTTCATACTTTTTCTCTAGGATTAAAACTTCCAAAACTTGTTCATAAGGACTACTTCATAAAAAGTGATCAAAATAAAAGTTGTAGATTTTAATTCGTTGATACCGTAGAAACTTGAATCGTCTCGATTGGAGCCCGTATGAATAATTTAAGGTTAAAACAATGCATGAATACATATTATTAGGATAAATGAAACATATCATTGAAAACTTCCAAAAAGTAGTGGAAGACATATTTTCATCTATATCATAATTTTAAATTAGCAAATTATTGAATCACGGGTTTAGTTAACCAAATATACGGACAAAAAGAATACTATAGTTGCACTATCTATGAATTATTTGCTATCTACCGACGATTCATGATTAACGATATAATATAATAATAATATATATTAATCATACGATTAATATAATAATAATAAAAATATAAAACGTTTTTAAAATGTTTGCAGATTGATTGAATGAATTCGTTACCTACTACGTTCGTTCGCCTATAAATACCATCGTTATTTAACCTTAAAACTCACACCATCATATCTTCACTTCTAAATTCTTTCTTCTTTAATCAAGATTAAATTCATCTAAGTAATTATTTCCGCTGCATCACTAAGGTGAGTTTCCATTATTCCCCTTTTCAAATATTTATACGATTTATTTGGGGACTGAGATACATGCATATAAAAACTATTTTATGTTACCTATATGTATAACTTTCAAGATTATTTATAAAACTATATGATATATGATATATTATGTGAGTTTCCATTATTCCCCTTTTTAAATATTTATACGATTTATTTGGGGACTGAGATACATGCATATAAAAACTATTTTATGTTACCTATATGTATAACTTTCAAGATTATTTATAAAACTATATGATATATGATACACTATGTGAGTTTCCATATTCCCCTTTTTAATTCTTTTATATGATTTATTTCGGGGACTGAGATACATGCATAAAAACTACTTGTTATACTTATATGTATATTTACAAAGTTATATATATTATATTATAACTCCACTTTATTTTACCTTTTATATAAAATACAAACTTTTTACTGTTATGATGAACACAAGTATCTTCAGAAATGTATATATGGTTGATTCTAAGTTGCTCTGTTCACCCAAAGTCCTCTCCATCATGAACGATTAATTATGGAAACATAAACGTGGGTATATTGAATAGTACTATTGGGGTAGGCACCCCCATCCGGGTTGGTCATGCCAACTGGTTAAACGGATGTATATATATCTGGAAAACTTAGAGTACCCTGAACAAGGTACTTACTCCGGAGGCAAATAAATATACACTTGTCTAGTTTCGGTTCATGAGCTTAGAACTTGATGTATACAGTATCTACTCTTGCTTTATGTTTGATCCATTGTGTGATCAAATGATTACTCTAAATCTTGTGGTTCATACTCTGTATTAAAAACCTATGATACTCTTTGCTTTATATTGTATCATAACTACTTGACATTGCGGTAAGGCAATGGTCACACTGAACTCTGGTATTTTGTGAAACTATATTTTCTATATGAAAAACTTATGGAACTCACCAACTTTATGTTGACGTGTTTTAGCATGTATTCTCAGGTAACTAGACGATACTATATACATGGGACCACTTTCCGCTGCATACAACATACTGGACCATGGACTACCCTCAGACTTTAGAATGACTCGTCAATTTGCTAAAGTCTCTCTCTATCTACTGTTTAACTATTAATGTTTTCAAGAACAATAACTCTTTCATAAATTGTAAGATAATGTTGCAAACAATGTTATGTATAAATGTATTTGAAAACGACAACGTTTTGTGTCGTTCAGTATATCTTGTGTTGTGAATCCATGTACGTCATACCCCGTCTAGGGCGGGTGTGACAATTTATTACTATCAGATAACAAATGTAAGCTATGATAGGCACTATTAATTTTTGGCAAACCTTATATAAGTTTCTTACACACAATACATATTTAACAAGTTTTTTGACCCCGGGCGTTGTCCGGGATCGACGTAAATATATATACATACAACATTACCTAAAAGTTTGGACATTTAAAGTTTACTATAAGGGGTAGAAACTAAAAAAATTGGTGGTCAAAACCAAGAGTTTGATGGTAAAAGTTAGAAGTCTTAAAATAAGAGATAGAAAGTAAAAAAATAAAAAATCTGATGATTAAACTTAGATATATAATTAAGTTTGTATATAAAAAACTGGACTAAAGTTAAAAAATCCAAAAGTTAAGTGGTAAAAATAAGTTTGAAGCATTAAAATAAGAGATAGAAAGTAAAATAAAAAATAAAATTGATGATTAAAGTTAAAATCCAAAGTTAAGTGGTAAAAATAAGTTTGAAGCATTAAAATAAGAGATAGAAAGTAAAAAAAAAAAAAAAAGATTTCATGATTAAAGTTAAAATCCAAAGTTATACAAAAAGTTAGACTAAAGTGATAAAACCTAAAAGTTAAGTGGTAAAAATAAGAAACTCTAAAAGTATACAATCGTAAAAAAAAAGGAATAAGACAAAATAGGAATAAGACAAAATTGCTGACGTCAGCGAGGGGCTACTGTAGATAAGGCCACGGTAATTGTAATATATATATAATGTTACATGTAAACCAATTATGTTTTGTAGTGGTTTAGTTTACTAATAATCAATATGCGCATGATTTATCAGAGAGTGGTAATTGGTAAACATGATGATATGAATCACAATTAGTTTCTACTTTCAAATAAAATTTTACATGTTGCAATTTTTATCTTATTGTTGAGTCAAGGATTCGCTGACCAGACTTGGTCGCTGACGTGGGTCGTCAGCGAGTCATCAGCGAGTCATTGACTCTCGTCAGCGGGTGGTTTGCTTTCCAAATTGTTTGTCAAGGCGGGAAGATTTCAAACCAACAAGAAGACAAGAAGTCACATGGTGGTTCTCCTAACTGAATGTTACCTTATATGGCAAAGGTACAGTTGGGACCAAAGCAAGGGTTTCTCTCTTTCATACCCGTTTTGGTAAAGAAGACAAAGGCTCCTGGATCCAAGTACTTAGAGCCAATGGAATGTCGACAACCACCATCACATCACTATCATTGTAAGGCTGTGTTGCCCTAATTCCTCTTCTATATAAAGGAACACAGCCGCATCTTTTAAGTGTGCTTGATCACCACAAAGTGTGTATCACTTTATTTTGTAATTGCTTAAGTTTCTTTCTTACTTTCTAGGCTTAGCAATTATCTAGTTCATTTGTATTCTTGTAAGACAAGTTGTAACATCGACCATGTATTCATCGTTTAATCAATGATACATATGATTAGACTTGCATAGTTTTTCTTACAATTGAACTTGTTCTTGTTTATGTTCTTTACTTCTGTTCCTTACTTAATTGTCTAATTAAATCAAAACATAAGTGTGCAAATCCTGGACTGTCAAGTGGTATCAGAGCCAACGTTTCTAAATTATTGAAACAAGATCCGTTTGCATACTTGTTTTTCTTTCTTAATCTTTTTAAACAAGAACATGACTGCTGTTCCCACCCTTGTTAACACTCGTGACTTCGGTTACGTATCCGTCCCTCCAAGATTCGAGCCCGATGACTTTGGGTCTTGGAAGGAAAGAATGTTACTACATATAGTGGGTGTGGAACCCTATCTTATGTCTATTCTGACCGTCGGTCCTTATATTCCCACTCTGGTTCAAAGAACACCAGGAGCAACTGTTGATGCTCCTGAGATTGTGATTGACATTGTCAAACCAGAGGTTCAATGGACCGACGATGAAAGGAGACTTGTGAACCTTGATGCAAGGCTCAAAAACATGATTGTCAGCACTCTTCCCACTGACCTCATTGTAAGTGCATGTTTCGGTTGACAACAGCAACATCGATTTGATCAGTATGTTTATGTTTTGTAATATGTAATCATAGACTTATGTTATGTGTAAACTTGTTATTTGGACTTAAGTAATGTGAATGATTACATATTGATCAGAGTTTTTGTATGTTTAATGTTTACGACTTGTATGAATGTGATTATAAATAACATACAGATACAAGTGATAAACTAGTCACGTTTTAAGTAATTAAAGTATACTTAAAAGATGACAAAAGAAAGTGTGTACAAACTCGTGCTACAGTAACACGAGTTTGACTAAACTCGTGCTACAGTAACACGAGTTTGACTAAACTCGTGCTACAGTAACACGAGTTTGACTAAACTCGTGCTACAGTAACACGAGTTTGTCTAAACTCGTGCTACAGTAACACGAGTTTGACTAAACTCGTGCTACAGTAACACGAGTTTGACTAAACTCGTGCTACAGTAACACGAGTTTGACTAAACTCGTGCTACAGTAACACGAGTTTGACTAAACACGTGCTACAGTAACACGAGTTTGACTAAACACGTGCTACAGTAACACGAGTTTGACTAAACTCGTGCTACAGTAACACGAGTTTGACTAAACTCGTGCTACAGTAACACGAGTTTGACTAAACTCGTGCTACAGTAACACGAGTTTGACTAAACTCGTGCTACAGTAACACGAGTTTGACTAAACTCGTGCTACAGTAACACGAGTTTGACTAAACTCGTGCTACAGTAACACGAGTTTGACTAAACTCGTGCTACAGTAACACGAGTTTGACTAAACTCGTGCTACAGTAACACGAGTTTGACTAAACTCGTGCTACAGTAACACGAGTTTGACTAAACTCGTGCTACAGTAACACGAGTTTGACTAAACTCGTGCTACAGTAACACGAGTTTGACTAAACTCGTGCTACAGTAACACGAGTTTGACTAAACTCGTGCTACAGTAACACGAGTTTGACTAAACTCGTGCTACAGTAACACGAGTTTGACTAAACTCGTGCTACAGTAACACGAGTTTGACTAAACTCGTGCTACAGTAACACGAGTTTGACTAAACTCGTGCTACAGTAACACGAGTTTGACTAAACTCGTGCTACAGTAACACGAGTTTGACTAAACTCGTGCTACAGTAACACGAGTTTGTCTAAATACGTGGTCATCACGTGTTTACATATAAAACACGCGTTTGCTAATGGGCTTTGGGCTTTAAGGTATACGGTCCATAATTAGCACGCGTTTAGAATAGTTTAGTATAAATACTCACACTTAATACGTAATTAATGACGATTAATTAAGAGATTACGACTAAACTCTGTCAATTAAGCAAACCCGCGCGCGTTTAAGGTCTTAGGTTGTATTAACAACGAAAGACGATAATTTAATTAACCAAACAGGTTATCACGAGAGGATTCCGCACTCTCGTCATAACTATAAGCGTTCTCGTGTACGATCAGTCCACAAGGACCTACAAGTGGTATCAGAGCCAATAGATTTTTCAATCTGAAGGTTCGAGATCGCTTTGTTTGGCTTAATTTTGCCAAAAATCGTGCAAGATTTTAATCGGAAAACACGTGTTTGTCTCTGTAACACGTGTTTGCTTTGTAACACGTGTTTGCTTTTTAACACGCGTTTGTATTTTAAACTCGTGTTAGCCTTATCTTAACACGTGTTTGCTCTTTAACACGTGTTTGTCTTTTAAACGTGTTTACTTAACACGTGTTTATCTTAACACGTGTTTATCTTAACACGTGTTTGCTATTTAACACGTGTTTGCTTTTAACACGTGTTTGCTCTTTAACACGTGTTTGCTATTTAACACGTGTTTGCTTTTAACTCGTGCTCGTTCTTAAACACGTGTTTATCTTAAACACGTGTTACTTCTCTGTTCTAATCACGTGTTTATCTCAAACACGTGGTACTGTTCATTTCTTTTAATTTCTTCTTTTGTCGTATTTCGATGATGTCTGGAATACCTACAGTTTCATCAAAAGAGGCCCAATACATAAATGCTTTAATTCTTCACGATCATGAAGTCGGTCGTACCAATTCACCCCCAAAATTGATTAGACTTGAAAATTTCTGGAGTTGGAAAAAACGTTTTGAATCCTATATTCGCCTTACTGATTTCAATCAATGGGTGATGATTACTGAAGGATATGAGTGGCCAACTCATGAAGATGCTCTTGGAAATGAGGTCAAATACAAGATTGGGGATATGTCTGAAGTATTGAAGAAAGAATATGCCATTGAAGGGAAGGCCTTGTCAAACTTAGAAATGTGCTTACCTCGGGATGCAATTCATCTTCTCGGAGAACATAAGACCTCTAAAGGTTTGTGGGATGCTTTAAACGCATACTGTGAAGGTGATGAGTTGATGAAAAAGGGAAGAATTAAGCTGCTGAACAGACAATATGAAGTCTTTAATGGGTTGAAATCTGAAAGTTTAGATGATTTAATAACTCGTTTTAATCATCTTATTACTGAACTGGGATATTTTGGTGTTACATTTACACAAAATAAACTAGTAGATAAATTTTTGGATTCTCTGCCGAACAAATGGAATGACTTTGTGCATAGTCTTCAAGAAGAGAAAGATTATGAATCTTACACCTTGGCAGAGATTGTTTCAAAAGTAAAGAACAGGGAAATGAAGCGTAAAGCAAAGGATGAGCTTTCGGTTTTTCAACAAAATCCGAGTCTATATCATGCTAACACTGATAATCTATTGTCTTCATCGTCCTCTACTTCTGGAAGTGGAACTACTGCTCTTTTATCCACTGAAACCATTCATCCTGTTATGGATTCTGATGGAATTGCAGGTTACATGGTTTATGACAATTCGTCTTCAACTAAGAATAGCAGTGGATCAAGAAACAGTGGAAGTACAACTGTTCGTTCGATGCCAATGAGTATGCAATCTGCTGAAGGACGTATGCAAGTATTTGCTGCTATGTGTTCTGCTCATGAGGCATTTATCAATGGTAAAATTTCAGATCCAAGTTTGATTGATAAAGATTATGAACAAGTTGATCCTGATGATTTAGAGGAAATGGACTTGAAGTGGCAAATGGCTATGCTCACTATAAAAGCTCGTCGTTTTATGCAACGAACTGGAAGAAATCTTGCATCTGATAAGAATAGAGGATTTGACAAGTCCAAGGTTAAGTGTTATAATTGTGACGGTTTTGGTCATTTTGCTAAGGAATGTCAAAGACCAAAGCGTTTTGATAATTCTACAGCTAATCGTCAGAATTACAATCAGGGAGGTGTCCAAGCTGGAAATCAAATTAAATCAGCCAAAGCTACAGAGCATGATGGAATGATCATTCAGGAACTTCCTACAGAAAATCAAGTTCAAAATCCTGAAAATGCCATGGTGGCAAGACAGGAAGATGGTACTTATCTTTGGACAAAGGAAAATGAACCTGAAAATGCTTTGCTAGCTGAGATTTATGATGAAGTAGCTAATGTGATTGATGACGGAAGTGCTGCATTTGATTATGCTCTCTACACAAGTGAAGAGGCTGCTGCTACTGATGCTGCATTACAGGTTTCTGATGATGAAAAGAATGCAGATGAAGCAGTGAAGTTTAAAAAGGCTGATAAGCAGATAGATGAATCTTCTGATAAGACAAGCAGCCAGAGTGATAATCAATCGATGAGCTCAAGTGCAAAATTGGACAAGGCTATTTCTACAGAAGCTGATGATTTTGATATTCCTGAAGGTATGACAATATCAGACTTTGTTGCATATATGGCTGACTGCGATGATCGAGAGAAACAGGTAACTTTTTCTTATTTGACTGTTCGTCGTATTTGTATGTTTGTTAAAGATTTGATGCAACAACATAGTATTGCCTCATCCAAGACTTTAGAGTTAACCGCTAGTTATGAAACTATCAGCAAGGAACGTAGTTCATTTTTCTCTAAGAATAGTGCTTTACTTGATCAAGAACGTCAATTTAAGAGTAGGATTAAGTCACTTGAAAATGATAATGCTGCCTTAAAAGACAAACTGAAAGAATCAATTTTTAGAGAAAATCTTGCAAATGAAAAGATAGTTTTTCTTTCTAGTGAAATTGGTAAGAAAGAAAAGGATTTGGCTGATGCTAGGGTTACCATTACTAAGCATGAGACTACGTTAGCTAAATGGAGAGGAAGTGATCTAGTAGCTTCTTTGGGTAAACCTAGACATCCTAAGGATAAAACAGGACTAGGAGCTGATTACTCTGATGTAAGACCTCCTTTTAACAACAACTTAGACCCTGTTTATCCTGATTTGGCTGAGTCTGACTCTGCTAAACCTGTCCTTACTGACTATCCTAAGTCATCCGCCTCCACTGAACCTAAGCAATCCAAATTCATTCCTAGACAACTGAGGACCAAAAACCATGATATACCACAGCTAAGTCAGAAGTTTGTCAAGAAAGGAATTCAGACTAGTTCAACTGAGCTTAAGTATGTTACTGAACCTGAACCTAGTGTTACCAAATCATTCTCAACTTCTGAGACTAAGGCTCCTACTGTGGAAGAGATAGCGACTCAGGAGATTAAGAATATCTTGAATACCCCTCCATCAAAACCATCAGCTCAACCATCTTCTAGCAAGTCAGCACAACGATCTTGTTTTGCTTGTTTTGAAAAGGGACATGTGTATAGTTGTTGTCCCAACCGAGTTAGGAAGTCCTCTAGACAGTCAGTTTCTCCTGTTAAGTCAAATCAAAATAGAGGATTATCTCCTAATTCCCATGTTTCTTTTGAGCGAAGGAATGGTAAACAACAGAATGTGTCAAGTAGTTCTAATGGGATGGGTAATCAAGCTTTTGGTAAATTTGTTCCATCTGTGGCTAAAAGAAATGATTCACCAAGATATATTTCTCCTAGAAATAGATCTGGTCAGTCATCACAAAATGCAAAATCAGGGCATCATCGACAGAACTACAATGACCGTAACACATCTCGTGTTCCACAAGTGAATAGACCATTTTCCCTTAATAGGTCTCAATCAAGGGTTGAGAATATACCTCTACAGCATGCTCAGCAATCATCCAAGGCACCTATTGGGAGCAATGGATATTGGACTGAAATGCTAGTTAAGGACGAGAATGGTAAACCCAAGTCTATAAAGGCTTGGGTTGTCCTTGATAACTGATCCATTTTTGTTTCATGTGCAGGGGCTACCACCAATTCCTATTAGTATTTGGTATCTTGATAGCGGTTGCTCCAGGCACATGACAGGAGACAGAAGACTTCTGTCTGAGTTTGTAAATATTAAAGGATCACATGTAAATTTTGCTGGTTCCAAGGGCGGACAAATCACTGGACAAGGAGATGTCGTCGATGGAAAACTTACTTTAAAGAATGTCAATTACGTGGAAGAACTTACTCATAATCTGATGAGTGTATCACAAATTTGTGACCGAGGAAATTCAGTTTTCTTCAACGACAAAGCTGCATTCGTCTTGAAACCGGGTTTTGTTATTCCAGATGATTGGATATTGTTGACTGCTCCTCGTAAAAGAGACATTTATGGTTTAATGTTAGGAACCAAGAATGTACAGAAGGAAGTCTGTTTGTTGTCTAAGGCAAGCGAAAGTGATTCTCTCTTATGGCATAGAAGAATGGGACATCTACATTTCCGGAAGATGAATTACATTGTGAAGAATGATCTGGTTCAAGGTGTTCCTAAAAAGAAGTTTGAATTGGAAGATAGATGTGTTCCATGCTTGAAAGGCAAACAACAGAAAAAGCCTCACAAGCCCAAGACACAAAATTCAATTGCCGCTCCTTTTGAGTTACTGCATATGGATCTCTTTGGTCCAGTAAATGTTAGGAGTAGAGGGGGAATGTACTACTGCTTGGTTGTCACTGATGATTATTCAAGGTTTTCATGGGTTTTCTTCTTAGCTACCAAAGATGAGACTACGGAGATACTGATTAACTTTTTCACTGAAGCTGAGAATCTCTACAACACAAAGATCAAACGAATCAGGAGTGACAATGGCACGGAGTTCAAAAACTCGGTGATGGATGTTTTCTGTTTGTCTAAAGGAATTCAACATCAGTTTAGTGCTCCGTATGAACCTCAGCAAAATGGAGTTGCTGAGAGAAAGAATAGGACCTTGATCGAGACTGCCAGAACTATGCTTGCTGATTCAGGGCTACCAACTATGTTTTGGGCGGAAGCTGTGAACACAGCTTGTCATGTGTTAAATCGGGTGCTTACTGTTAAAAGGTTTAATAAGACTTGTTATGAACTTCTAAACAAACGAAAACCTGATTTGTCTGGATTGGAACCGTTTGGTGTTCCTTGTACTTTTCTGAAAACTTCTCCTCAACCAAAGTTTAATTCTAAAGTTGAAGAAGGTTTCTTTCTGGGATATAAACCGGGAACTCCCATTCGTCGGGTTTTCAATTCGCAGACAGGTAGAGTCGATCTTGGCACTAATGTCGTGATTGTAAGTTATAAACCGGCTGCTCATGCTGGTTCTGAGTCAAGTTTTGCTTATGATAGTGTGTTTACTTCACTTAAGGGTCCAATTTCTTTTCCTGGTACTCCTATTGATGAAAATGTTGATATTATTAGAGATCACTTGAATTATGATTCTGAGGTTACTCCTGTTGCACCTATTACTGCTGATGTACCACCACCCAGAGTTGTTCCTACAACGGAGGTTGGTCAATCCAGTGGTTCAAGTGATCCAGCTAATATTCCACTACCAGATGATGACCCGCTTGACTCATCTTCTTCTTCTTCTTCTGAACCTGATGGAGAGTCTCCCACCCAAATTGTTCCGAATATGGGTGATGATTTTCCATGTCACAAAACTCCTCAACATAGAGCAACTAAAGATCATCCAGTTGAAAATATTCTTGGTGAAGCTTCAGCATCTGTCCGAACTAGAAATCAGTTAAATAAGGAGATGACTAGCTTATTTTGTGAAGTGAAGGATACAGGTTTAATTACTGAATGTTTATACTCATGTTTTATTTCACAAGAAGAACCCAAGAATGTTAAGATAGCACTTCAAGATCCATTTTGGGTTGAGGCTATGCAAGAAGAATTGGCCCAATTTGAAAAACTTGGAGTATGGGAATTAGTTGATGTGCCTAGAGGTATCGAACCAATTGGAACTCGTTGGGTTTTTAAATGCAAACGAGATGACAAAGGGATTGTTACAAGAAATAAGGCACGTCTAGTTGTTCAGGGTTTTGCACAGCGAGAAGGTTATGACTACAATGAAACTTTTGCACCAGTTGCTCGGATTGAAGCTATAAGACTATTCTTAGCTTATGCTAGTTTCAAAGGAATAAAGGTGTATCAGTTGGATGTTAAGAGTGCCTTCCTATATGGAGAAGTTAAGGAAGAAGTGTATGTTCGTCAACCACCGGGGTTTGAAGATCCAAATTATCCAAGAAGGGCATATCGACTGGATAAGGCTCTTTATGGATTACATCAAGCTCCAAGAGTGTGGTATGAGAAGTTGTCAACACATTTGTTGACAAATGGATTTACAAGAGGATCGATAGACAGCACATTGTTTATCAAATGGCAGAAGCAAGATTATATACTTGTGCAAGTTTATGTAGATGATATCATTTTTGGTTCATCTGACATTAAGATGTGCAAGGATTTTGAAATGAGTATGAAGAAGGAATTTGAAATGAGTGCTATGGGAGAATTAAAATTTTTCCTTGGACTGCAAGTTGATCAACGAAAGGATGGTTTCTTCATTCATCAGACTAAGTATGTCAATGACATCTTGGAAAGGTTTCAAATGTTAGAATCCAAGACTTTTGGTACTCCTATTCAGTTGAATCATGGTCTAGGAGTTTCTAATTCTAATGATACACTTGTGGATGCTACTCATTATCGGGCAATCATCGGCTCATTGATGTATTTAACTGCTTCGCGTCCAGATATCATGTTTGCTGTTTGTCTGTGTGCTAGATTTCAAGCAAATCCGAAAGAGTCACATTTAATGGCTGCAAAACGGATCCTCAGATATTTAAAGGGAACTCAAGGACTTGGTCTATGGTATCCGTTGGGAGGAACGTTTGAGTTTGTTGCTTACACTGATTCGGATTATGGAGGTTGTAACAATGATAGGAAGTCTACAACTGGCGGATGTCAATTCTTAGGAGGGAGACTTGTATCGTGGCAATGTAAGAAGCAGACATCGGTTGCTCAGTCTACTTGTGAGGCAGAGTACATGGCTGCTGGAAGCTGCTGTTCCCAGGTACTATGGATTCAGCAACAACTTCGAGACTACGGTATGGATTTTCTTGATACTCCTATTAAGATTGATAATAAGTCAGCTATAGATATAACTAATAACCCTGTCTTGCATAAAGTCACCAAGCATATTGACATTAGACATCATTTTCTGCGTGACTGTGCCCAAAAGAAGTTAATTCATTTGGAAAAAGTTATAACTGATGATAATCTAGCTGATCTGTATACTAAAGCATTTGATAAAACTCGCTTTGAAAAGCTGATTCTTCTAAATGGTATGAAGAATGCTGATTCTTATTAGCTCTCTCAAAGAACTATTTTTCTTGTATATTTTATTTTATTTTATTTACTTGTGTCTAGTCTAAGTCTGTAAATAGCTAGAGTCATGAAAATACAAAAAGAATGTCTATTTTAAGTTTGTATATAGTTAGTGTCATAAAAATAAAAAAAAAATGATGAAAAATGAGAAAAACAAAAAGAAAAATAATAGAGTTTTAAGTTGATGCTCTAACGATTAGAAGTGAGGATATTTTAGCTTTTAAGCTTGCTTAATCGTAATATAACTGCTTAGTTCAGTGACTACTTCTAAGGATGTATCGGTAGACACAAAGTACCGAAGAATAAAGACAGAATGAAGTATCATCAAATATTTCCGAAGTATCAAATTGCTGCACATCAATGAAGTTAATTTCAAAGAAGCAATGAAGAATAGCCAATTCGAATCATGCACTATACATCAAATGTGTTTGTTCTGACCCTTGATCGTAAGATCATTAACCATGGTGACTTCAAAGTTGTAACGCTTATAAACACATCTGGTTAAGAACTTTAATGCTCTGTCGATCTTAAGTGTATGTTTGACTGTGGGATACACATTTACATTAATAATAATGTGACATGAGTAACTTACTAGGTTACATGGTGACTGTCCTTGGCTCAAGTAATACGAAAGTGTCACAAACCAAAGGAAACTGGAAGTACCGAGTGTTTAAGAGGACAAACATACCGGTAATCGTTGTCGAGTTACTGTTCATAACTAATAATAAGAGAACTATTTCTCATCTGCAGGCTTATGTAATTGCTAATCTGATCTAATCCGCAGAAACTTAGAATTTCTTGTAAATAAATAATGAGGTTTAAATTTAAAGTTTTTATTTTGTCTTTTAATTTTTATTTTTGTATTTCAATCTTAGGTGTCAAGTAGTTGTGTCAAAACTAGTTCTTATTGCACGAGAGAGTTAATAAACATCTAATGATTCTATTGTTCAGCTATATGGTCCTTAACTGGATTATATGAGTTTTTATTGCTTGAAGTATTTTGTTAAAAGATTGTTTTCTGATATGGACATTAATTTGTTTAAGTTTAAGGAAATGATCTTTCTGAATTTTGTTGCTTTGGAAAAGTCAAAATATAGTCAAGATTAGTTTGATATATTTTTGAGATTTCAATTTGTTTTTGGTGAAAGTGCTGGGAACCGATCGATTCAAGAATTTGTTTTTTTTGGTGAAAAGATATGCTTGACGATGATTCTTGACTGACCATAGGTTTTCATTTCGATATTTTCTTTGCATGCTTAAAATAATGTTATCTGTTGATTTTGATGCATTGATGAGTTTCCTTTAAGTGTGCAGGACTTTCGACATTGGAATTGTGTGTTTTTCCAAAGTTGTTAAAAAGTATCTGACCTGGTATCATTAGTTAAGGGGGAGTTTGTTTTTGCAGGCTTTCGATTGCTAATGATTATTGGTGAACGAATTGAGTCCAAATCAAGTCCTGGTATCGATGTTTTAAAATGTCCGTTACTTCATGGTTTTATACATCACATTAATTTGTTGTGTAAGATTACCAAAGTTTATGTAATGGTTTTTCAGTTGATACAGGTATATCGTACAGTCAAGATTATCAGGTTTGATTGTTAAAATTTTATCTGTTAATGATGACTTGATTTTCAGGGGGTTCAATCATTGAGTTTCATACAGTTTCATACGTGTGTTGGCTGGTTATTCAGGTTTGATGGTAAAGGGTATGAAAATTTTCTAAGTGTTGTTTGAAAATGTGTTTGATTGTACAGGTAACACGCGTTTGGAGTTTTCCTTCAGTGTGCAGGACTTTCGATATTGGAATTGTGTGTTTTTCCAAAGTTGTTAAAAAGTATCTGACCTGGTATCATTAGTTAAGGGGGAGTTTGTTTTTGCAGGCTTTCGATTGCTAATCTGATCTAATCCGCAGAAACTTAGAATTTCTTGTAAATAAATAATGAGGTTTAAATTTAAAGTTTTTATTTTGTCTTTTAATTTTTATTTTTGTATTTCAATCTTAGGTGTCAAGTAGTTGTGTCAAAACTAGTTCTTATTGCACGAGAGAGTTAATAAACATCTAATGATTCTATTGTTCAGCTATATGGTCCTTAACTGGATTATATGAGTTTTTATTGCTTGAAGTATTTTGTTAAAAGATTGTTTTCTGATATGGACATTAATTTGTTGTGTAAGATTACCAAAGTTTATGTAATGGTTTTTCAGTTGATACAGGTATATCGTACAGTCAAGATTATCAGGTTTGATTGTTAAAATTTTATCTGTTAATGATGACTTGATTTTCAGGGGGTTCAATCATTGAGTTTCATACAGTTTCATACGTGTGTTGGCTGGTTATTCAGGTTTGATGGTAAAGGGTATGAAAATTTTCTAAGTGTTGTTTGAAAATGTGTTTGATTGTACAGGTAACACGCGTTTGGAGTTTTCCTTCACGTGTTTGGCTTTCACGCGTTTGGCAAACCACGTGTTTACAAACCCATGCTTTTGGTGTTTATCCTTCTTCACGTGTTTACCATTGTACCACGTGTTTACCCTTTGTAACGCGTTTACCTTGTACACGCGTTTACCATTGATCACACGCGTTTACCTTTGATCGCACGCGTTTACCTTTGATCGCACGCGTTTACCATTGATCACACGCGTTTACCATTGATCACACGCGTTTACCATTGATCACACGCGTTTACCATTGTTACACGCGTTTACCATTGATCACACGCGTTTACCATTGATCACACGCGTTTACCATTGATACACGCGTTTACCATTGATCACACGCGTTTACCATTGATCACACGCGTTTACCATTGATCACACGCGTTTACCATTGATCACACGCGTTTACCATTGATCACACGTGTTTACCCTTCTTCACGCGTTTACCATTGATCGCACGCGTTTACCATTGATCACACGCGTTTACCATTGATCGCACGCGTTTACCATTGATCACACGCGTTTACCACTGTAACACGCGTTTACCATTGATCACACGCGTTTACCATTGATCACACGCGTTTACCATTGATCACACGCGTTTACCATTGATCACACGCGTTTACCATTGATCACACGCGTTTACCATTGATCACACGTGTTTACCCTTCTTCACGCGTTTACCATTGATCGCACGCGTTTACCATTGATCACACGCGTTTACCATTGATCGCACGCGTTTACCATTGATCACACGCGTTTACCACTGTAACACGCGTTTACCATTGATCACACGCGTTTACCATTGATCACACGCGTTTACCATTGATCACACGCGTTTACCATTGATCACACGCGTTTACCATTGATCACACGCGTTTACCTTTGATCGCACGCGTTTACCTTTGATCGCACGCGTTTACCATTGATCACACGCGTTTACCATTGATCACACGCGTTTACCATTGATCACACGCGTTTACCATTGATCACACGCGTTTACCATTGATCACACGCGTTTACCATTGATCACACGCGTTTACCATTGATCACACGCGTTTACCATTGATCACACGCGTTTACCATTGATCACACGCGTTTACCATTGATCACACGCGTTTACCATTGATACACGCGTTTACCATTGTACCACGTGTTTACCCTTTGTAACGCGTTTACCTTTGTTTACACGCGTTTACCATTGTTCACACGTGTTTACCATTGCAAGAATTTGTACACGTGTTTAGGTCTTTATGGCATACTACACGCGTTTACCATTAATCACACGCGTTTACCATTGATCACACGCGTTTACCATTGATCACACGCGTTTACCATTGATCACACGCGTTTACCATTGTAACACGCGTTTGAAGAATGTACACGCGTTTGAGACTTTAACACGTGTTTACAACCAGATTCAAAAAAAAAAAATTTCCTAAGTTTTATTGTGCAGATTCATTATTGCTAAATTTTTGTTATTGCACTATTGTTTTTGCTTTACAGAAATGGCAGGAAATCCGAGAAATTTTTTCTCCACTCACAATCAGTTGATTGATTTGTCAAGAGATCGCAGGAATGTGCAGTTTAATGGATTGCTTCAGTATTTGGAACGATCACGTATTCATTTCGTGCTCACTCACAATCCAGTCTTATATCAAGGTTATCTGCATCACTTTTGGAATAATGCGTCTGTAAGGGTAGTTCAAGCGCAGCGAGCACAAGGAGATAGACCCGCTGTCCCTCGGAGTGTTAGGTTTCAGACCACTGTGGCTAATCAGACTTTTTCTTTCTCTGCTGCTGATTTAAGAGAGATATTGCATTTAGGGACGTTTGAAGAAGAAAATGGTCCGATAGAGTTTGAAGAAACCTTGGTCAGAGGATGTTTTGGAAGGATGGGACATGCTACGCCTGGTGCTAAGTGGCCGATTGCGAAGGCAGGTTTCTATGGCCAATGGAGGTTTTTGGCGCATGTATTGATTGTGGCGATCAGTAACCGACATGCAGGGTTTGATCAGCTCAATAAACAAGTAGGCTCGCAGATGGTGGCCTTGACTTTGAATCGACCATATTCATTCTCAGATTATTTCTTTGATATTTTGAAGACCCAGATTACTCAGACAGGGTCGCAGAGGTTTATGATGTTGCCAAGGATCACGATGGCGATCATTAATCACTTTGTACAGAATCTGCCAGTCTTGGAAGATATATATGAGATTGTCTCTCCACCAACTAGGATTTGGTCAATGATGCTGAAGGTTAAGGATACTTATCCAAATCCACAGAATGTGCCACTGTTTGGACATTTGATCAATCCAAACTATAGAGCTCCGGCTGTTGGATGGGAAGATGAAGATGCGGTCGAAGGAGGAGGAAATAATGATGCACCACCTCCACCACCACCACCACGACCTCAAGTTCAAGTTCCCCGTGCGATTCCACGTCGACGACAAGCTCAACGACGGGTTCGTCCACGAGTTCATCCTCAGGTAGCACCACAGGCTCAGCCTGAAGTTAGGCAAGTACAAGCTGCTGATGAAGATGCTCAGGTACATAATGAAGCGATGGAAGATCTGTTAGATCAGGCAGAAGGTGCTAACCCTGACGTTGGTGAGGCTTTTGTACAGGCTGCATTGGATCCAGATGATGTTATTGCACAAGTGGATAATTTCCAATCGTTGGATAATCTGGAGTTGTTTGTAGAATCTAATGCTGAAAGAGATCAAGAGCTGGATCGCTTATTGGAGGATGTAGATGATCAACTGAACTATGTTAGGGCTGATGTTGATCGGGCAAGTGGTTCTTCTTCTGTTGAGAAAGGTTTGAAGAGGGTTCGCACTGAAGTTGAGAGTGAACCAGAGGAAGAGGAGATACCCTTGATCAGACGAAGGAAAGTGCCTAGATCGGGAAAGGTTCTACCGGCTCATTTGGCTGCAGCATTTGAGACTTATAGACAACAAGAAGAGTCTGAGCAGAATGAGGTGACGGAAGGATCAGTTCCTGAGCGAGATGAGGCTTCAGTTGCTGTAACTCAATCTGAATCTGTTCAAGTCTCAGTTGCTCAATCTGAATCTGTTCAAGTATCAGTTGCTCAATCTGAATCTGTTCAAGTCTCAGTTGCTCAATCTGAATCTGTTCAAGTCTCAGTTGCTCAATCTGAATCTGTTCAAGTATCAGTTCCTCAAGCTACACAAAGTGCTTCGTTTAGGCCTGTTGTTCCTATAAGCACTGTGTTTACTACTCTTCTACGTCCACTACAACCGCCTATGATTGGTCGACCTCCAGTTTCTACACAGTCTACTACTCGACCTTTTGAAGCCAGACCAACAGTTGAACCTGCGCATATCATGACGACTCAATTTAAGGTGAATCATTTGGAGACACGAGTTATGTCGTTGGAAGCTCAAATGAAGTCTATGCAAGGGTTAGTTGGGAAGTTAGTTGCTGAGTTGGAGGATGAAAAGCGTCAAAGTGCTGAACTCAGAGAACAGCTTCGACAGTTATTGGCTCAAGGGGGAGATGGTTGTAGAGAAACTGAGTTGAGGAGGAATGAGGATGAAGATGATGATGAGGATGCGAATGCTGATGGTGAGCCAAGAACTGAAGCTCAAGCAGAAGCATCGACTCAGGGGGAGACACCAAGACAAACAGAGTCAGAGATTGCTGGTACAGCTGGTGCTAGTACATCTGGGACTCAGAAAGAGTCAGGAAAAGCTGTGATGGTGGCTCCAGATATAGTTCTTGATGATGATGATAGTGAATCCAATTCAGGTAACTCAAATTCTGATTCTACTACCAATAAGTCTTCAGAGTCAGAGTTGCACCCATTAATAGTGCATAGACTAGAGAAGAGATTGGGATATGATTCACAAGTTCATTTGAGAGCTATGGCATTCGGATTCGGATTCGGATTCGGATTCGGATTCGGATTCGGATTCGGATTCGGATTCGGATTCGGATTCGGATTCGGATTCGGATTCGGATTCGGATTCGGATTCGGATTCGGATTCGGATTCGGATTCGGATTCGGATTCGGATTCGGATTCGGATTCGGATTCGGATTCGGATTCGGATTCGGATTCGGATTCGGATTCGGATTCGGATTCGGATTCGGATTCGGATTCGGATTCGGATTCGGATTCGGATTCGGATTCGGATTCGGATTCGGATTCGGATTCGGATTCGGATTCGGATTCGGATTCGGATTCGGATTCGGATTCGGATTCGGATTCGGATTCGGATTCGGATTCGGATTCGGATTCGGATTCGGATTCGGATTCGGATTCGGATTCGGATTCGGATTCGGATTCGGATTCGGATTCGGATTCGGATTCGGATTCGGATTCGGATTCGGATTCGGATTCGGATTCGGATTCGGATTCGGATTCGGATTCGGATTCGGATTCGGATTCGGATTCGGATTCGGATTCGGATTCGGATTCGGATTCGGATTCGGATTCGGATTCGGATTCGGATTCGGATTCGGATTCGGATTCGGATTCGGATTCGGATTCGGATTCGGATTCGGATTCGGATTCGGATTCGGATTCGGATTCGGATTCGGATTCGGATTCGGATTCGGATTCGGATTCGGATTCGGATTCGGATTCGGATTCGGATTCGGATTCGGATTCGGATTCGGATTCGGATTCGGATTCGGATTCGGATTCGGATTCGGATTCGGATTCGGATTCGGATTCGGATTCGGATTCGGATTCGGATTCGGATTCGGATTCGGATTCGGATTCGGATTCGGATTCGGATTCGGATTCGGATTCGGATTCGGATTCGGATTCGGATTCGGATTCGGATTCGGATTCGGATTCGGATTCGGATTCGGATTCGGATTCGGATTCGGATTCGGATTCGGATTCGGATTCGGATTCGGATTCGGATTCGGATTCGGATTCGGATTCGGATTCGGATTCGGATTCGGATTCGGATTCGGATTCGGATTCGGATTCGGATTCGGATTCGGATTCGGATTCGGATTCGGATTCGGATTCGGATTCGGATTCGGATTCGGATTCGGATTCGGATTCGGATTCGGATTCGGATTCGGATTCGGATTCGGATTCGGATTCGGATTCGGATTCGGATTCGGATTCGGATTCGGATTCGGATTCGGATTCGGATTCGGATTCGGATTCGGATTCGGATTCGGATTCGGATTCGGATTCGGATTCGGATTCGGATTCGGATTCGGATTCGGATTCGGATTCGGATTCGGATTCGGATTCGGATTCGGATTCGGATTCGGATTCGGATTCGGATTCGGATTCGGATTCGGATTCGGATTCGGATTCGGATTCGGATTCGGATTCGGATTCGGATTCGGATTCGGATTCGGATTCGGATTCGGATTCGGATTCGGATTCGGATTCGGATTCGGATTCGGATTCGGATTCGGATTCGGATTCGGATTCGGATTCGGATTCGGATTCGGATTCGGATTCGGATTCGGATTCGGATTCGGATTCGGATTCGGATTCGGATTCGGATTCGGATTCGGATTCGGATTCGGATTCGGATTCGGATTCGGATTCGGATTCGGATTCGGATTCGGATTCGGATTCGGATTCGGATTCGGATTCGGATTCGGATTCGGATTCGGATTCGGATTCGGATTCGGATTCGGATTCGGATTCGGATTCGGATTCGGATTCGGATTCGGATTCGGATTCGGATTCGGATTCGGATTCGGATTCGGATTCGGATTCGGATTCGGATTCGGATTCGGATTCGGATTCGGATTCGGATTCGGATTCGGATTCGGATTCGGATTCGGATTCGGATTCGGATTCGGATTCGGATTCGGATTCGGATTCGGATTCGGATTCGGATTCGGATTCGGATTCGGATTCGGATTCGGATTCGGATTCGGATTCGGATTCGGATTCGGATTCGGATTCGGATTCGGATTCGGATTCGGATTCGGATTCGGATTCGGATTCGGATTCGGATTCGGATTCGGATTCGGATTCGGATTCGGATTCGGATTCGGATTCGGATTCGGATTCGGATTCGGATTCGGATTCGGATTCGGATTCGGATTCGGATTCGGATTCGGATTCGGATTCGGATTCGGATTCGGATTCGGATTCGGATTCGGATTCGGATTCGGATTCGGATTCGGATTCGGATTCGGATTCGGATTCGGATTCGGATTCGGATTCGGATTCGGATTCGGATTCGGATTCGGATTCGGATTCGGATTCGGATTCGGATTCGGATTCGGATTCGGATTCGGATTCGGATTCGGATTCGGATTCGGATTCGGATTCGGATTCGGATTCGGATTCGGATTCGGATTCGGATTCGGATTCGGATTCGGATTCGGATTCGGATTCGGATTCGGATTCGGATTCGGATTCGGATTCGGATTCGGATTCGGATTCGGATTCGGATTCGGATTCGGATTCGGATTCGGATTCGGATTCGGATTCGGATTCGGATTCGGATTCGGATTCGGATTCGGATTCGGATTCGGATTCGGATTCGGATTCGGATTCGGATTCGGATTCGGATTCGGATTCGGATTCGGATTCGGATTCGGATTCGGATTCGGATTCGGATTCGGATTCGGATTCGGATTCGGATTCGGATTCGGATTCGGATTCGGATTCGGATTCGGATTCGGATTCGGATTCGGATTCGGATTCGGATTCGGATTCGGATTCGGATTCGGATTCGGATTCGGATTCGGATTCGGATTCGGATTCGGATTCGGATTCGGATTCGGATTCGGATTCGGATTCGGATTCGGATTCGGATTCGGATTCGGATTCGGATTCGGATTCGGATTCGGATTCGGATTCGGATTCGGATTCGGATTCGGATTCGGATTCGGATTCGGATTCGGATTCGGATTCGGATTCGGATTCGGATTCGGATTCGGATTCGGATTCGGATTCGGATTCGGATTCGGATTCGGATTCGGATTCGGATTCGGATTCGGATTCGGATTCGGATTCGGATTCGGATTCGGATTCGGATTCGGATTCGGATTCGGATTCGGATTCGGATTCGGATTCGGATTCGGATTCGGATTCGGATTCGGATTCGGATTCGGATTCGGATTCGGATTCGGATTCGGATTCGGATTCGGATTCGGATTCGGATTCGGATTCGGATTCGGATTCGGATTCGGATTCGGATTCGGATTCGGATTCGGATTCGGATTCGGATTCGGATTCGGATTCGGATTCGGATTCGGATTCGGATTCGGATTCGGATTCGGATTCGGATTCGGATTCGGATTCGGATTCGGATTCGGATTCGGATTCGGATTCGGATTCGGATTCGGATTCGGATTCGGATTCGGATTCGGATTCGGATTCGGATTCGGATTCGGATTCGGATTCGGATTCGGATTCGGATTCGGATTCGGATTCGGATTCGGATTCGGATTCGGATTCGGATTCGGATTCGGATTCGGATTCGGATTCGGATTCGGATTCGGATTCGGATTCGGATTCGGATTCGGATTCGGATTCGGATTCGGATTCGGATTCGGATTCGGATTCGGATTCGGATTCGGATTCGGATTCGGATTCGGATTCGGATTCGGATTCGGATTCGGATTCGGATTCGGATTCGGATTCGGATTCGGATTCGGATTCGGATTCGGATTCGGATTCGGATTCGGATTCGGATTCGGATTCGGATTCGGATTCGGATTCGGATCCTGATGATTATTATCCAGGATCATATAAGGATCAAATAAAAGAGCAGTTAGGGTTAACTTGTACATCTTCGGATTCGGATTCGGATTCAGATTCAGATTTTGATTTTGAACCTTAAGAGATTAATGATTTGTGTACTTTAAATGTAAATAAGATAAAAATTATAAGATAAATATTGGTGTACTCAATTGTTACATTATATTTATGATACTATTTTGAGTTGGTTTTTCGATGATGAGCTGAACTTGTTTATTATTAAAAGAGATGATGGTTGTCAGTACTTAAAGCCGATGAAAAGATATTTTAAGAGCCTTAGTGAATCCGATTTAATGGATTTAGGAAGGAAAAGGCTGGTTAATCCAAGTGGAAATGGGTATGCAACTTACTGGAGTAAGAAATTGCAAGATGATTACAGGAAAAGATTTTATGATGATTTTGATAAAACCAGTTTGTTCATAACGCCAAGATCCTTAAAGAAAGTTACGAAGGATGATGGAACTATTGAATTTGTTCAAAGATCGATTAAGCGTGTATTGAAGGTCCCGGTAAAGAAATGGCCTCAAGATGTTTTGAGTACACTTGATCACTGGGAGATTCATAATAATACTGGTGAAGCATTGATGTATGGAGATAAAAATAAGAGAGTTACTTTGTTGCGCATATATGATCCTATGCAGATAGTGAATCTTTCCAGAGATGATCAACGAAGGTTATACGACACTCAATGTTTGTTTATTCCTTCATGGACCACTGAGGAAAGCAGATATAGGAAGATTTTGCGAATTTGTTTACATGCTAATATTCATGCAAATAGTACAAGATTGTTATTTGATGGATAATGTTTTTACAAGACTGAAGAAATCGTGTAGCTGATGTCAAGGGGGAGACTGTAAGTGCATGTTTCGGTTGACAACAGCAACATCGATTTGATCAGTATGTTTATGTTTTGTAATATGTAATCATAGACTTATGTTATGTGTAAACTTGTTATTTGGACTTAAGTAATGTGAATGATTACATATTGATCAGAGTTTTTGTATGTTTAATGTTTACGACTTGTATGAATGTGATTATAAATAACATACAGATACAAGTGATAAACTAGTCACGTTTTAAGTAATTAAAGTATACTTAAAAGATGACAAAAGAAAGTGTGTACAAACTCGTGCTACAGTAACACGAGTTTGTCTAAATACGTGGTCATCACGTGTTTACATATAAAACACGCGTTTGCTAATGGGCTTTGGGCTTTAAGGTATACGGTCCATAATTAGCACGCGTTTAGAATAGTTTAGTATAAATACTCACACTTAATACGTAATTAATGACGATTAATTAAGAGATTACGACTAAACTCTGTCAATTAAGCAAACCCGCGCGCGTTTAAGGTCTTAGGTTGTATTAACAACGAAAGACGATAATTTAATTAACCAAACAGGTTATCACGAGAGGATTCCGCACTCTCGTCATAACTATAAGCGTTCTCGTGTACGATCAGTCCACAAGGACCTGACCTCATGAAAGTGGTTATTAGATATCCCTCTTCTAAGGAAGTTTGGGATAGATTGGTCAGCATGCATGAAGGCTCTGCTGCTACCATTGCCACTAAAAGAATAGACTTAAAAAGAGCCTATGAAAAT
Source organism: Erigeron breviscapus (assembly GCA_034093135.1). Taxonomy (NCBI): domain Eukaryota; kingdom Viridiplantae; phylum Streptophyta; class Magnoliopsida; order Asterales; family Asteraceae; genus Erigeron; species Erigeron breviscapus. The sequence continues at coordinate 25,237,585 of CM067174.1, forward strand.
TTCTTTTCTCTCCCTAATGAAGGTCTTAACGGCACCTATACCCGTTTCAAAGGGTTACTGAACGATATGACCACTGTTGGTATCACCCACGATGACTTTGAGGAGTGCCACAAATTTCTTGATAGTTTACCTATCAAGTGGCAAGGTCTGAGACAAATACTCAGAACCACTGAGCGACTCAATGGCCTTAACCTTGAGTCTCTCTTTGGCATGCTACAGTTCGAAGAAAGAGCTCTTGCTCAAAATCTTAGAGCTGCCGCTGATGCACAGCATCGTGCGGGTCCCTCTTCTTCTTCTGTCACCTCTTCTGCACATTCTGCCCTTGACCCTCTCGCCCTTATCTCTGCTGAGCCCAGTAATCTTAATACTGGTGCTAGCTTTTCTACTCTTCCACAACCTATTCAATCTCTTGTTGATGATCTTAATGCTGAAGAGAAACAAGAGATGTTCAGCGACTTTATGGATTTTGCCTTAGTCGCTGGTAAGAGATACTCCCGTAAATGGAACAACCGTAGGTCGGTTGCTCCATATAAGCCTCCTGTTGACAAAGCTCAAGAGGAGTGCTGGAGATGTGGAAGAAAAGGCCACTACCAAAAGGAGTGCAGGGTTGCCATACCAACTCCTGCTGCTCCTAAAACTAACCCTTCTAAACCTGCTGATGAGTACAGGAACAAATACTATCAGCTGAAGGCCAAAGTTGCTGAAATGGAAGAGGCCAAAACACCAGCAAAAGGACTGGTTGCTGAAGAGCACGACTGGGCTGAATCAGACGATTCAGACAGTGAAGAATATGTTGACGCCATGTGCCTTATGGCGCTCGCTGATGGAGATGCTTTGACAAGAGATCAAGTCTCCTCAAGTCAGTGGGTGAACGTCACCATTAAAAAGGTTTGTGCTCACTCCTCTGCTTCTGAAGAAGCTAAACCAAAAATCTTCGAATCTCTTCTTTGTGACTTTCAGTTCGTTGAATCAATACGAGCTGAAGTCCAATCTAAGCTTGACTCCACTTCCTTGGAGTTAAGTGAAAAATCTGAAAGACTCAATGAGTTAAGGAATGTTCATGTTGAACTTCAATCTCATGAGTTGTTGGCTCAAAAAGTTCAACTTGAGAATGAAAAACTCAAGCTTGAAGTGACCAACCTTAAGAAGATTGTGACCTCCTGGTCAAAAGCTTCCAGGTTTCACCATCAGTGCCTAAACGAACAAGTCCCTGCCCAAATTCAGGCAGTAATAGGCGGTGACTTTAATGCCGCTGCCTCACTCTCTGACTTGTTCAATGATGAGGTAAAACCTGATATTTCTATTCCTCCATCTGCTGTCATCTCTCCTGAAGAGATGAAGAAATGGTATTTTGTTAAGGGTCAAAACGATTACCATAACGAAATGGATGCTGGTACTAATACTTCCACTACCAGCGACCCATCTGAATCTGCTGAAGAAACTGGTGCTGGCTCCTCAGTAAGCACCAGCAACCCTTTTCCCCATCTTCCCATTGTTGGCATGATGCCAAACGAAGGAAGAGTTCAATACTCTTCTGGGGAATCATTTGAAGGGGATATTGGTAGTAAAGGTTTTAAAACCATCTCTCCTCAGCAGCTAACCATCAGATCTTCTGAACCCTTCAGAAGAAGCAAGGTTGCTGTTCCTTATGACTATAGCTCGCCACAGCAAGCTAATCCTGTCAGTCAGCAACCTCCACCTGTTGCTCAACCCACTTCTTCATCTTCTCAGCAAGCTCCTAACCTTGCTGACAGCAATACTGTGCTGGATGAACGTGTCATGAAAAGACGCGTCAAGTTTGCTGACGCCAGATATCTTCATCTTTTCAGCAAGGCCCAATCTGCTGATAAACAAGTTCACCAGCAGGCACCTCAATCGATGCCTACCCTTATTTTAAGACATAAAACTCCTCAAAAGGAGAGAATGTCTAACACACAAAATAGGCCAACTACTCCTCAAAGAGGACACTTGTCTCACCAGCAAGTAAGGCCTATCACTCCTCAAAGAGGACACTTGCCTCACCAGCAAGTAAGGCCTATCACTCCTCAAAGAGGACACTTGCCTCATCAGCAAGTGAGGTCCACTACCCCAAATAGGCAGTACTTGCCTCATAGGCAAATGAGGTCTGCTACTCCCTATCAGCAACCTAGATCGGTCACTCCCAAAAGAGTGCACCCATCTCAGCAGGGTCCTTCTTCCTCCTCTCACCCTGCTGTCCATCTAGCATGGAGTGTAGTTAAGGGATCAAAAAATCCCTCTACCTCTCAATCAGAGGACCCGAAAGGTAAGTCCATTCTGGGTCCTGCTCCTAAGATGCTTCAGCTTCCACAAAAGCATAAGCAAAAGCCCAAGCCAAAGAAAAGGGCATCTTCCTCTTCTGACCCCAAAATTAGCGAGCTTACTCAGCAAGTTAATGACCTTTCCTCTCAGCTGAAGGAATTTCTCCAAAATCAACAAGGCAACAACTCTGGTAAAAAATGCTACAAATGTGGCAGCAGAGGTCATGTTGCTTCTGATTGTAACAACTCCAGGGATGCTCCTGAAGTTGACATTCAACCTAATCCTTCTTCAGCGGTTGCTTCCCCTTCCACTATCGTCAGCGAAAGTTCTACTTCTGCTGATCGTATAAATAGTATAGGGGAGTCAACAAATCTCACTGAGGAGAACATTGCTGACTTCATTGCTGCCCAGCGAATCTCCTTTCCTCTCTCTCAAGAGATCATTACCACTGGTCGAGGCAGCATTCTGGTTGAGTATGGGAACAACCATCAAGTCAGCAACTTGACTGTTCTCGATACTGGAGCCACTGTCACCTCTGCTGATCAATATGTGATTGATCGTGACATACCTCCTGCTCATCATCTTGTTGATAACTCTCCAAGTGATGAGAATACTAACTCTATTGCTCCTCTTCCTCTTTCTACTGATGAAGTCGTCAGTAGAGAAGAATCTTCCGAGTCTCCCATCTAAATCCTTCTGTTAAATCTATGCAGGGCTCGCTGGGAAAAGGTGTGTGGTACTTAGACAGTGGCTGTTCAAAACACATGACTGGCTCAAAGACCCTGCTGGATAACTACGTAGAGGCTGCTGGCCCTACTGTAGTGTTTGGTGACAACTCCACTGGACAAACTGAAGGTTATGGTCTTCTCTCGAATGGACTCATTAAGTTCAACAAGGTTGCTTATGTAAATGGATTAAAACATAATCTCATCAGCATAAGTCAACTTTGTGATGCTGACTACAAAGTGATTCTTGATAAACATCAAGGCACTATGGTAAATGTAAACAAGGAAGTAGTCTTGGTTGCTCCAAGAAAACGAGATGTATATCTGGTTGACTTCACTCCTATCAAAACTGATAGTGAGACTTGTTTCTTTGCCAAGTCGGCTGCTGAACTAAATTGGTTATGGCACAAGCGTTTGTCGCATGTGAATTTCAAAACCATTAACTCTCTGGCCAAAAAGAACCTGGTTCGTGGCCTCCCTCATCTTTCATTTGAGAAGGATAGACTCTGTGGTGCTTGTGAAAAGGGTAAAAGCCATAGAGCAACCTTCAAAACCAAGCAAGCCAATTCTATCTCTGGCTGCTTTCATCTTTTTCACATGGACCTTTTTGGTCCAGTGAATGTCCAAAGTCTAAAGGGTAGCAGATACACTTTAGTAATCGTGGATGAATACTCACGATACACTTGGACTATCTTTCTTCATTCCAAGAGTGATGCTGCTGAAGAGATTATTAATTTCATTAAGAAAATGGAAAATCTCAACAGCATAAGGGTGAAAGAACTCAGGAGCGATCATGGTACTGAGTTCAGAAACCACACTCTTGAAACATTTTGTGTTGATCAAGGGATCTCACAAAATTTCTCTTCTACTAGAACCCCTGAGCAGAATGGTGTAGCTGAAAGGAGAAATAGAACTCTCATCGAAGCAGCTCGCACCATGCTCAGTGAGTCCTCTCTACCCAGCAAGTTCTGGGCAGAAGCTGTCAATACAGCTTGTCACACTCAAAATCGCTGTCTCATTGTCAAAAGACATGACAAGACAGCGTATGAGGTACTGAAAGGAGAAATAGAACTCTCATCGAAGCAGCTCGCACCATGCTCAGTGAGTCCTCTCTACCCAGCAAGTTCTGGGCAGAAGCTGTCAATACAGCTTGTCACACTCAAAATCGCTGTCTCATTGTCAAAAGACATGACAAGACAGCGTATGAGGTACTGAAAGGAAAGATACCTCAAATCAAATACTTCCATGTTTTTGGATGTCCTGTCTTCATCTTAAACAACAAGGATCATCTAGGAAAATTTGATCCTAAAGCTGATGATGGATACTTTCTTGGGTATTCATCCATCAGCAAGGCATTTAGAGTATTCAATACTCGCCTTCAGAAGGTTGATGAATCCATTCATGTTACTTTTGATGAAAGTTCATCAGCCCTAAAGGACATTCAATCTAACTCGTCTGAGGTTATTTTCAATGAGTTAGCTGACCCTCTCACTAAGGAAGCTGACTTATTTGTTGATGCTTCTTGCTCGCTGCCTGACGCTATTCAGCATATCACAAAGGATAGTTCAGCTGATGTTGAACTAGAGCAAGTTGCTACTCATATCTACTCGATTGAGCCAGTTGAGCCTATCATAAGATCAATCCATGCAGCATCAGCCAAACCTAGATCACTGGCTGATGACGTGCATGCTGATGACCCTACTGACGAAGAGTTTCATGATGCTTCAGCAAATGCTGAAGAAATGGAGTCTGCTGAAGACTCCGCCATCAATGATAACTCAAATCAGTCGAATGGCTCTGCTGATCATTCTCCTGAACCCATTCTTACCATTGACCTCTCGTCCTATAATGCTTCTGCTGATCCCATAGCTCCAATTTCCGCTGCCACTCAACTAGGTGTCTCAAGTGCTCCAGCACTTAAATGGACATCTAGTCATCCAGCTCACCAAGTCATTGGAGATCTTCAGCAGGGGATTATTACTCGATCAGCGACAAGAAATACATGTCTGTATGTAAACTTCTTGTCTATGATCACTCCCAAAAACATAGGAGAAGCAATGGTTGATCCTTCATGGGTCGCTGCCATGCAAGAGGAACTTACCCAGTTCCAAAGACAGCATGTCTGGTTCTTGGTTCCTTTACCTCCTGGAAAAGAACCAATTGGAACAAAATGGGTTTACCGAAATAAAATGGACGAAGATGGTGTTGTTACACGTAACAAGGCTAGGCTGGTTGCACAAGGTTACCTTCAAGAAGAAGGTGTTGACTATGATGAAACCTTTGCACCAGTGGCCAGACTGGAAGCCATACGCTTATTTTTGGCACATGCTGCTTACAAAAACTTCACTGTATATCAAATGGATGTAAAGAGTGCCTTCCTAAATGGAAAACTCGATGAGGAAGTTTATGTTGAGCAGCCACCTGGATTTGAAGATCCAGCCAAGCCACATCATGTCTATCGTCCATTTTATTTCGGTAAACCCATTTTGTTCCAATTGGTTCTTTTCCAGGAGGTAAAGGAACCAAGAACCAGACATGCTGTCTTTGGAACTGGGTAAGTTCCTCTTGCATGGCAGCGACCCATGAAGGATCAACCATTGCTTTATTAACTTCATCTGTTTCAATCTCCCCCTCAACACCAGCGGGGGGAACTTCCATACTTGCATCCTTTTCAGTCTCCCCCTCAGCACCAGCAGGGGGAACTTCATCAACTTCATCTTTTTCATTCAAGACTTCTTCAGCAGCAGCATCATATAAATTTTCAGTTGCCTTGTTTACTGCTTCAGTAACTGCTGCTAAGATATCAGCATCGATTTTCTCCCCCTTGGAAGTTGTATCATTAATAACAACTTCCACTGTTGCTACCGGTGCTGATTGCTGCTTAACAAGCTGTGTCAGCAAGTGCTTGATTTCATCCACCTCTTTCTCCAAATTAATGTGCCTCTGTCGATCTTCCTCAGTGAAGGATGCTGAGGGAACTGGAAGATCAGCCACTTGTTTCTCCAAGGCTTGAATAGCCTTGGTGTTGCTTTCAACTTGAGTGGCTAGGGGAGAGATGAGATTATGCAGCTTCGTTATACCAGCAGCAGCAGACTTGCTGGTAGAGGCTGCTTTCTTTGCTGAGTAGCTGGAAGAGTTTGCACACTTGATCAGCGAGATTGCACCAGACTTAAGTATCTGCTGATCACGCTTGATGACTTTGATGGCATCATTTATTTTATGTTGATCATCTGCCAAGGAGACAATCTCCCCTTTAAGTGTGTCTACTTCCACTTTGTTTTCATTTTGCTTGCGGTACCAGCTTTCCATTGTCTTTACCAATCTGTCATCTTCTTTATCTTTGAGATCTACCATGAGTGTGGCAGCCTTGGTAAGATCATTCAATTGATGTTCTACTCTATCCAACCTTTCAGCAGAGTAGGTGGAGTAAGAAATGCCCAAGTCCTTTGCAGAGAAAGACTTGGCTTCTGTTGTCTTGTGAGAAGAACAACCAGGAACAGCTTGAAAAGAGGAAGGCATGCCCATAGAGAGCATGGTGTTCACTGGTCGTACAGGAGGGGTAGGAGGTCTTGCACTTAAAGTCACTGCCTCATCAACATTTTCATCGACCTCCATGTCACTGGCATCTATTTCTTCAGCATGACTATCAGGATCAAGTTGAAAATCCTCTGCCACAATGCCACCCAACTCATAATCACTTTCATCATCTGCTTCTTCAGCAACCATATCCTTAACACCAACAACCTCTTCTTCAGCAACATCATCAATATGCCCAATTTCAATATTCAGCAACCATATCCTTCATCACAACTCTTCTTCAGCAACCATATCCTAACATCACAACTCTTCTTCAGCAACCATATCCTAACATCCAACAACTCTTCTTCAGCAACCATATCCTAACATCACAACTCTTCTTCAGCAACCATATCCTAACATCCAACAACTCTTCTTCAGCAACCATATCCTAACATCAACAACTCTTCTTCAGCAACCATATCACTTCATCATCTGCTTCTTCAGCAACCATATCCTTAACACCAACAACCTCTTCTTCAGCAACATCATCAATATGCCCAATTTCAATATTCAGATTCTCTCCCCCAGCAACCTGCACTTCAGAAATATCAGCAGCAGTTGCGTCCCTTTCAGCGATAGAGAAGTTGATTGGGTTGGGAGATGAGCGATTGTCCGATTCAGGTTGTTGTTGCTGCACTATTTTATCAGCAGCCGCAGGAGTTTCTTGTTCATCAATGAGAGAGAGTTGAGAAGGTTCTACCCTTAATGTTTTCTTCCTTTTGGGAATAACACTTTTCTTTGCCACTTTGGGAGTCTTGGAGGATGCTGGAGGGGTTATCAGCATCCCAGCTCCAGCAGGGTTTTGTTTATAGACATCAGGGTACATGGTGAAAAGTACCTGCTTCATTGCTGGAGTAAGCGCAGCATACTTTAAATCAAAGTGCTCAGGGTCACAAGCAGGAATTTTATAGACTGAGCTTGCAACCCTTGGAGAGAGAATGAATTGAGCGCCTTCTGGCATGTACTTTTCTTTCAGCACGTGTCTGAAAACCAATGATAGAAAGCGTGTAAAGGGCACTGAGCTCGAGCGATTTCTGATAGTGACCTTGGACTTCAAGTCTTCAAATATAACATTGGCAAAGTCAATGTTTCGACCATTTGCCAGTGCATATATCATTTGCATTTGGGCAGCAGTGGCTTGATCAAAGGATCCACTGTTCCCACCAAGGCACTGAATAATATGTGTAAACAGCAACCTCCATACACCAGGAATGAATTTCTTTTGTGGATTGCTGTGCACAGATTGTGCTGGTACCATGTTTGTCCCATACCCAATGGTTAGCAGCCATTCTTTCCAAACTGAGGTAGGGACCAAATCAACAAAGGGTCTGTCTTCTGATTGCTTAGGGAGACGAAGAACATCTCTTAATAAATCTGCAGAGAGGAAGATGGTGTGCTCCCCTTTCATTACAGTGCCAGAAATGGCGCTGGTGGACACATCATAATCACAAGTCCACCAGAATTCCCTCAAGAGATGAAGGCACATCTCATGGGGATTTTTATAGATAGCTCTTCTAACTGGACATCCTTTGATGAAGTCCAGCATAGAATAGTATCCCTTAACCTTGGAAGGGATTTCTTCAGATCCCAAGTAGTTGTTTGCTTTTACAACTAGTTTCTGAGCTTGAAAAGAAACTTTGTCAGAAGGACTGATGTGACCAATTTATACCCATCGCCCACATCATTATTGGCCTTGTTATTAAGTGTTTTTAGTCGATTTTGTTGGCATTTGGCGCGTTTATGTGTTTGTTAGTGTTGTCAGGCTCTAAACAGGATACGTGTCCATTTGGTGTAAGTTCGGATGATTTCATAGGCCAAGATGTTGATTTGTGAGTCTGAGAGTTGTTCAGGGTTGTGAAGATAGAAAAGTCCAGCATGATTGGACTGCGCCGCAGTGAGGAGTGCATATGCCACTGCGCCGCAGTCATCTAATGGAAAGGCGTATTGAGACCAGTTATATAGCACTGCGCCGCAGTGGTGGTGACCTAAACCCACTGCGCCGCAGTCATCAAGTGCCAAAAGGAGGATAAATTCCAGTAGATTTGTACTGCGACGCATTGAGGTGAACCATAGCCACTGCGCCGCAGTCAGCCCGAAGTCAAAGTCAAATACAGGAGACTGCGACGCAGTGAGGTGTGCCAAGTCCCACTGCGCCGCAGTAATCTAGGTCAACGGTCAAAGTAGCTCACTGCGCCGCAGTGAGTATGGATGCAAGGTGACTGCGCCGCAGTGAGATGTCGCTTCTGTAGAGTTTTTAGACCGACCTAATATTAAATCGTGGGGGTATAAATAGATAACAAGAACCTAATTCTCAGGTATCAAATTATCTTTCTAGGAGCTGCACTATAAGGGATTTCTTCAAGGTTCAAAGGCTAGTTTTCTTCCTCAAAATCATTGGAGATCTACGTGCACCCATCTAGATCGTATCTACTTTTCTTGTCTTACAATTACTTTCATCAAACGATTGGTACAATCATGTTTACCTTTTCTTTTGATTATTATTTACCATTCATCATGAGTGGCTAGACCTATTATCATCCACCTTGATGAAACTAGACGGATAATGTGATTGCTATGTTTTAATTCAAGAGTTGATTCTATTATCGTTATATTGAGATCTTTATTGATTAATTCCTTATTCTTTATTCTTTGTGATATTAATAATTTATTTGTTCATCGTTAGTGGTACTAGGTGAATAGGTATTTTATTTCAATTAATTGTCTATGATTGATTGTCTCCGGTTGGTGGTACCACGGTGAATGTCATTAGAATAATAGGTATTAATTGGTAAACGTGTTTAGATACGGTTGGTGGTACCACGTATTTATTCACATAGATATGATTGATAATTGTTAATCAAACAAACTAATTACTAGGGATATTTTCTTAAGCATTGGTGGTACCGACTTGGGTAATTGAACTAGCAAATTAGGTGTTTGGGTAATTTGCAAGCGGTTGGTGGTACCACGTAAGCATCTTTATCCTTACACGATTATCTATTCAACTTAATGAATTTGATCTTAATTTAAAGCAATCACATTTGAAGTCGAGGGAAGTCAAGGTGGATGAATTTTAATATTATTGTCTGAAGTTTCATTTCATTTTATGTTTTTAATTTTCTGTTAAAAAGAGATTGAAGTAACACCCTTTTTCCAAACCATTTTATGAAACAACTAGTTCAACCAATCCCTGCGAACGAACACGGTCTTACCTGTTAACTATATTACAAACGATCGGGTCCACTGCCCGTGAGTGCGTAGTAGTGAGTTTTTAGGTGATTCTAGTTTTAAAAATATAAAACTCGATTTAGCACATCAAGTTTTTGGCGCCGCTGCCGGGGATTGTGTGCCGTTTTAGTTGTTAAATTTAGTGGTTTGATCCTTCCTCACGCGTGAGGAAGTTATTTGCTTATTTAGTATAGTTTATTTTTGTTTATCACAGGTGCATTTTACGTGTGTGTTAGTTGTGTTTGCAGGCTTATTCTTAGTTAATGATCTTGCGATCTTCGGGTAAACCTCTGTTCAGTCCTTGGAAAACTCCACCGAGACGCAGGATTAACTATACAGCACCAACACCGCTATCACCTGCAACTCCACCCACTCAGGATTCAGACGAAGAAGGTTTTGATTTAGAAGAACTATTTTCAGAAGTTGAGAAAGAGGAGATGGGTGACGAACAACCAAGAGATCAAAATGATATCCGTTATGGAGATAGGGCCCGAAATATCCCTACGGCCCGCGGTTCAGCCATTAGACCACCCACTATTGATCATACTTTTAACTTGAAGCCCAATCATTTGAAAAGCATCGAAGAGCAACAATTTGATGGAAAGAGAAAATGGGATCCATATAAGCATTTGGAGAGATTTGAGAAGTTGGCACGGTTGTATCAATATGGTCAAAATCAAATGGATGCCGTGAAACTCGAGACATTTCCCATTTCAATCACCGGAGATGCTGAAGATTGGTTTAATGATCTTCCCGAGAATTCCATTACTACTTGGAACCAACTTAGACAAGCTTTTATTGATGAGTTTTATTCTCTTCGAACTCAAAGGAAGTTGGAAAATTTGATAAGGTCATTTGAGCAAGATGCTGATGAGGATATTGTCGATGCATGGATTCGCTTTAAGGATATGCTAAGGAATTGTCCAGGCCATGAGTTGACAAAGGAGAAGTATGTTGAGTTATTCTTTGATGGCTTGTCTAAGCAATCTAAAAGAGAGTTGGGTTATGCCTTTGGGGGAAGTTTCACCAAGATTACACCGAATGAAGGATATGATATTTTGGAACAAATGGTGAAGGATAACGCAACAATGGATGATGAAAGGTTTCTTAAGAATGAGAAAAGGATGAAGAAGGGAACCAAGGAAGGGAGAGTTGCAAGAGTTGAGAAAGATGATTCTGGGATTGTTGGAGAGATTAAGGCATTAGCTTCGCGCATGGATAAGGGATTTGCATCTCAAGAGGCTAGGTTTGGAGCTCTTGAAAAGGATGTGAAGACTATTGCTGACGGTTGTGACTATTGTGGAGATATGCATTATTCTGAGGATTGTCCCAATCAGGGACGTGAAGATGTCAACTACATTCAGAACCAGCAACAAGGGGGTTTCCAGCGCAACACCGGTTTCCAAAACCGGCCCTCAGGTAATACTTCTTACAACTCTTCCTTTCCTACTAATAATGCTCGTTTTTCAGGTAACAGGTGGCAAGAAAATCATTATCCGAATCAGCCTCAGCAGCAGATACACCAAGGCCAAGGATCTGGATCTTCTAACACCGATCCAAGTGACGAGTTGAGGGAGATGATGAAGCAAATGATGAGCAATCAGATTGAAACAAATACAAGTATTCAGAATATCAGGGAGGATACCAAGGAGCTGAATGAGAGGCTAGAAAGACTAAGTGGTAAAGTTGAGATGAATGCCAAGAATGCAGGGTTGAACTTTAAGGATCTCGAGAGTAGGATGGCAGCTTTAGCTAGGCCTACGGGGACTCTACCGAGCAATACCCAACAGAATCCAAAGCCTCAGTCGAGTAATCAAGGATCATGGAGAAAGGATGCCCAGCCCAATGTCAGAAATGAGCACGTGAATGCTATCACCACGAGGGCAGGTAACACTTATGATTCAGCTAAATCTTCACCTAATAATTTGTTTCAATCTGTGCAGGTTGATGAAGATGAGGAGCGAGTTGACGATGAGATTGAAATGGAACCGGAACCAGCCGTGCCGATACCGGCCGTTCCATCCGAACCCGTTGCTAAACCTGTTGAGAAGCCCGCTGAGGAACCAACTGTTAAGCCATATAAACTGAAGGCTCCATTTCCCCAGCGATTGGCGAAAAATAAGCTGAAGGAACAAATGGACAAATTTGTAAGTCACCTCCGTAAATTGCATATTAATATTCCATTTTTAGATGCAATTGTGCAGATGCCCGGATATGCAAAGTGCTTGAAGCAGATTTTGATGAATAAGAAGCATCTGGAAGAAGTGACTACTGCAGTTTTAGAGGATGTTTGCTCAGCAGCTGTAACAGGTAAGTTGCCCAAAAAACGAGGAGATCCAGGTAGTTTTACTATTCCTTGTAAGATAGGTAACTTAACGGTAAAAAAGGCTTTAAATGATTCGGGTGCAAGTATTAACCTTATGCCTTCTTCTCTTTACTCCAAGCTGAACTTAGGAACACCTAAACCTATTAACATGAAAATCAATTTGGCCGATAAGTCTGAAATAAGACCTATTGGAATATTAGAAGATGTGTTAATTCAGGTGGGAGGTTTGATTTTTCCTGTAGATTTTGTGATTATTGAAGCTGAAGAGGCATTAAATGTGCCTCTTATCTTAGGGAGACCATTCCTTGCCACGGCCGATGCCAAACTTGAAGTTGGTCGTGGTAAGTTGACATTGAGAGCCGGGGATGAATCTGTAACATTTACAAACACATGTTCTGTTTCTTTGCCTAATGCTGCTAATTATGTTGAAACTGCCTGTGTTAGTTCTTTGGATTCACAGATTGATAAATGGTTGGATGATAAGCTAGAGGAAAGAGAGCTAGAATTGAAGTCAACAGCTGGTACATGTTCCTAAACCAACGGATGGCCCTTGTGCTAAAATCCGTAAGCTTTATAGTCGTGTGAGGTCCGCTATTTCTCATGGGAATATTAAGTTATCCGAAGAACTGTGCTCTAATTTATCAACAAATGAGAAAGCTGAGTTAATGATGGTTGTTGATATTTCTGACGAAGCAAATGATTGGATATGTAACAAGGTTAAAGGTAACTGTTTCTCTCCTTTTAAAAGTAGACCGCCCAACACTTCAAGTGTGGGGGCGTCGGGGTCCCAATGTTGGTGATTATGAGAGGTTCGAGTCTAGCTAAAGACTCGTAAATAAATTAAGCGCTTCTCGGGAGGCAACCCGTGTTATTTTTGTTGCATTTTATTTTCATTTTACTAGTTAGTTGATTTTGTTTTGTCAAGAAATGTGCAGGTGCGATTTGGAGAACAAGCGGTTGGAGGTAAGTATATTTTCAGAATTTTTTCTAAGGAAGCTTGGGGGGTTGAGTCCAGTGAGTTTTCACTGCGACGCAGTGGTGGTGAACATGCCACTGCGCCGCAGTCGTTTTGTACTGGCTATTTGGGAGCAAAAATGCCCCACTGCGACGCAGTGGGGGGAACCCGCGGTCCACTGCGCCGCAGTGGCCGCTTTGACTGGTCAACCAGATCGGGTAATAAGTTGTTATGTGCTCCGATTTTTCGATTTTGCTTATCCCTATTTACCTTTGTTTGACCGAATATGGACATTGAGGGCATTGTCCATCTTAAGTGTGGGGGGAGGCAAATAGAAAAAGTCGGGTTGGTTAAAAAGTGAGAAAGTTTGAAGTTTCCTTCCTTTACTAGCATTTTGGTTAAATTTTTAAATTTTTGAGGCTATAGGTTTTGTGCAAAGACGAGAAATGAAGTGAACCCAAAATTTTGCTAATCTAGGATAGAACTTGAGATTGGTTACTTTTTGCTTTCCTTTCCTAGTGCTTGTGGCATTTCATCGTTCCAAGGGGTCATAAGCTTGTTCCGAACTTCAAATAATCTAGGTTGCTTGCGAATTGTACCTTAATAATGAACCTAATGTGAATATAGCTTCACTAGATGATGTATTGGTAGGCACCGCTTGAGGTTTTCCATTTGAATTTTGCAACTTGTGTGCATAAAGTGCTTGAAATGTGTTTAACATGCTTGTGGTAGTTTGACTTAACATATGGTTTGCACACCGGATGTCCGGTCCTTAATTCTTATGTTATAGGTTGTGGCTCTAGTCATTATGTTTGGTCTTTATATCGGGGTGTCTGGGGTGCTTCGGCATCAAACGGGTGGCACATGCGGGGACACGCGCAAAACTTCTTTTTAATAGTCTAATGCTAATGTGGGCTTTGAGATTCGGACAAGTAAGTCCTTGGGGTGACCTCGTTTCACCTAGTCTACCTAAAGCTTCCAACTTGGGATAGATTGACTGAAAGTTCGTTACATGGGTCTCATAGAAACTCACGGGTATTAAATTATAAAACCTTTTGTTCTCGTATGTGTTAGTGTTTAGAGCATGGTCTCTGGATATGCAGCCCAACCTTGAGTCTAAGTGATACGTCTCTTAACGATACTTGCGTATCCGTAGCGAACCTCTGGCTAGGCGCTTAAAGTACACTTTCGTATAATCACCCGATGTATGGATAGAGTTGCAATTCTAGACCGTAGGAGTATGTTTTGTCAAGGGACTCACAACTATACCGTAATGAAAACCTAATGGAAAACCAATGGCGTGAGTGTTTAGGTGGACAAATATACCAATAATCATTGTGGAATATTGCTTATGTTGCCAATAATAATTGTGAAGCTTGCTAGTAGATTATAGCTTAGTAAGAACGAGCTTAAGGTCAATTAGAATGATAGAAATGTTAAAGAGGTGAACACAAGCATAGGGAGGATTCTAATTGTAACTGAAAGATGGTTTTGTTATAGATTAGTAGAATTTTCTGATTTCGTCTAAAACTTTGCTCATTAGTTTTTAAATGCATTTGCTTTTGGTATTCAACACCGCTTGGTTGGAATCTTCCCATATAACCATGTATCGTTTTGTGACATTTTGAATTGGGTTATTAAGATTGATAAAGTTTGATTTGCTTGAGGGCAAGCAAAGCTCAAGTGTGGGGGGATTTGATGTGACCAATTTATACCCATCGCCCACATCATTATTGGCCTTGTTATTAAGTGTTTTTAGTCGATTTTGTTGGCATTTGGCGCGTTTATGTGTTTGTTAGTGTTGTCAGGCTCTAAACAGGATACGTGTCCATTTGGTGTAAGTTCGGATGATTTCATAGGCCAAGATGTTGATTTGTGAGTCTGAGAGTTGTTCAGGGTTGTGAAGATAGAAAAGTCCAGCATGATTGGACTGCGCCGCAGTCATCTAATGGAAAGGCGTATTGAGACCAGTTATATAGCACTGCGCCGCAGTCATCTAATGGAAAGGCGTATTGAGACCAGTTATATAGCACTGCGCCGCAGTGGTGGTGACCTAAACCCACTGCGCCGCAGTCATCTAATGGAAAGGCGTATTGAGACCAGTTATATAGCACTGCGCCGCAGTGGTGGTGACCTAAACCCACTGCGCCGCAGTCATCAAGTGCCAAAAGGAGGATAAATTCCAGTAGATTTGTACTGCGACGCATTGAGGTGAACCATAGCCACTGCGCCGCAGTCAGCCCGAAGTCAAAGTCAAATACAGGAGACTGCGACGCAGTGAGGTGTGCCAAGTCCCACTGCGCCGCAGTAATCTAGGTCAACGGTCAAAGTAGCTCACTGCGCCGCAGTGAGTATGGATGCAAGGTGACTGCGCCGCAGTGAGATGTCGCTTCTGTAGAGTTTTTAGACCGACCTAATATTAAATCGTGGGGGTATAAATAGATAACAAGAACCTAATTCTCAGGTATCAAATTATCTTTCTAGGAGCTGCACTATAAGGGATTTCTTCAAGGTTCAAAGGCTAGTTTTCTTCCTCAAAATCATTGGAGATCTACGTGCACCCATCTAGATCGTATCTACTTTTCTTGTCTTACAATTTACTTTCATCAAACGATTGGTACAATCATGTTTACCTTTTCTTTTGATTATTATTTACCATTCATCATGAGTGGCTAGACCTATTATCATCCACCTTGATGAAACTAGATGGATAATGTGATTGCTATGTTTTAATTCAAGAGTTGATTCTATTATCGTTATATTGAGATCTTTATTGATTAATTCCTTATTCTTTATTCTTTGTGATATTAATAATTTATTTGTTCATCGTTAGTGGTACTAGGTGAATAGGTATTTTATTTCAATTAATTGTCTATGATTGATTGTCTCCGGTTGGTGGTACCACGGTGAATGTCATTAGAATAATAGGTATTAATTGGTAAACGTGTTTAGATACGGTTGGTGGTACCACGTATTTATTCACATAGATATGATTGATAATTGTTAATCAAACAAACTAATTACTAGGGATATTTTCTTAAGCATTGGTGGTACCGGCTTTGGGTAATTGAACTAGCAAATTAGGTGTTTGGGTAATTTGCAAGCGGTTGGTGGTACCACGTAAGCATCTTTATCCTTACACGATTATCTATTCAACTTAATGAATTTGATCTTAATTTAAAGCAATCACATTTGAAGTCGAGGGAAGTCAAGGTGGATGAATTTTAATATTATTGTCTGAAGTTTCATTTCATTTTATGTTTTTAATTTTCTGTTAAAAAGAGATTGAAGTAACACCCTTTTTCCAAACCATTTTATGAAACAACTAGTTCAACCAATCCCTGCGAACGAACACGGTCTTACCTGTTAACTATATTACAAACGATCGGGTCCACTGCCCGTGAGTGCGTAGTAGTGAGTTTTTAGGTGATTCTAGTTTTAAAAATATAAAACTCGATTTAGCACATCAAGGACGAATGCCTTCATTATCGAAGACTTTAGAAGTGAGATAAGAGGGAATGATTTCAGGGTTTTCTTGCATTTGTTGTGGTGATTGAGAAGCCATTTTCAACTTTGGAGGTATAGAGATACGAAGAGAAGATGAAAAGATTGAAAGAATATGGAAAAATGGAAAGATTGAAGGAATATGGAAAAGATTGAAAGTATTGAGAGATTTTAGAAGTGAATGAGAAAAGAAATGAACGTGAAAGATGATATGGGAGAAGGTTTACATATATATGGTATGGATATGGGACCCATGACTGTACATACGAATCGTCATGGACTCTCTTTCATACGTAATATATATAAAGAAAATTATTTTGTACTGATGATAGTATGAGAAAAATAATTTTATATAAAGAAACTACGTTTAATTATACGTATGTGAGTAACGTATAAAAAGTTTTGATGTGACAACTTGTACCACAATTTCAAATGTACTCGAGTAGTAACGGCGCGTACAGTGTACAAGTTGCCCATTAGGGGGAAACTCGAGGTAACCGTTTGGTAACTAGATAAAATATTATTGTTAGCGGATATGCTCAAATGAAAGAAAGGTTGAGATCTAAGTATATCCGCTGACAGAGTTTAGACAATCTGGTTACCTTTTTAAGAAAGCAAATTTTGATCAGCGACTTTTCGACAATTGATGGTCGCTGATGAAATAAGAACAATTTTTAGCAAATTGTCAGCTATAAACGGATTTGATATGTCTTTACCAGCAGCCGTTTGCTGCTGGACTAGATAGAGACTTTTAGCTCTCTATTACTTTTATTTTGCTTTTTCCCAAAGCAACAGGGATCAACGGATTTGAAATGTCTTTACCAGCAGCCGTTTGCTGCTGGACTAGATAGAGACTTTTAGCTCTCTATTACTTTTATTTTGCTTTTTCCCAAAGCAACAGGGATCAACGGATTTGAAATGTCTTTACCAGCAGCCGTTTGCTGCTGGACTAGATAGAGGCTTTTAGCCCTCTATTGCTTTTGTTTGCTTTTTCCCAAAGCAACAGGATTAACGGATTTGGTTAGTCTTTACCAGCAGCCGTTTGCTGCTGGACTAGATAGAGACTTTTAGCTCTCTATTACTTTTATTTTGCTTTTTCCCAAAGCAACAGGGATCAACGGATTTGAAATGTCTTTACCAGCAGCCGTTTGCTGCTGGACTAGATGAAGACTAGCTCTCCATTGCTTGATGTTCAGCAAGTAATATACCTTTGAACATGGTTAAAAGAAATTATTGACCTTAAGATCACTGACCTTAAGATCATTTTTCAACTTGAGAGATAAGTTGAAGCATCAGCAGACATGACACGTCATGTTGCTGATTCACCATTCAGCATTCCCAACTTGCTGACCAAATATTTAAATCTTGTTTGATCTAAAGGTTTGGTAAAGATATCAGCAAGTTGGTCATCGGTGGGTATGAAATAGATTTCCACATCCCCTTTCATGACATGGTCACGAATGAAGTGGTACCTAATATCTATGTGTTTGGTCTTAGAATGCTGAACGGGATTATGTGTGATAGCAATTGCACTTGTATTGTCACACATAATGGGGATCTTAGAGAATTCTAAGTCATAGTCAGCGAGTTGGTTTTTCATCCAGAGGACTTGTGCACAACAACTCGCTGCTGATACATATTCTGCTTCAGCAGTGGAGATGGAAACTGTATGCTGTTTCTTACTAGACCAACTAGTCAGCTTCCCCCCCAACAGTTGACATCCACCACTGGTGCTTTTCCTATCTAACATGCATCCAGCATAGTCAGAGTCAGAATATGCAACAAGGTCAAAACTGGAGTCTTTGGGATACCAGAGACCCAGTGTGGGAGTACCTTTTAGGTATTTGAAGATTCGCTTGACAGCGAGAAGATGAGACTCTCTGGGAGAGGCTTGATATCTTGCACATAGGCAAGTAGCAAACATGATGTCAGGACGACTCGCTGTGAGGTACATCAGCGAACCGATCATTCCTCTATAGAGAGTAGGATTCACATGCTTACCATCAAGGTCAGCATGGAGATTATTTGGAGGAGACATGGGGGTGGCTTTAGTGGTCACATTCGATAAGTCGAATTTGGCCAGCATGTCTCGAATGTACTTCTCTTGGTTAATGAAAATCCCATTTGGGAGTTGGCGAATTTGTAGACCAAGAAAGAAGGTCAGCTCACCCATCATGCTCATCTCGAAATGAGAGGACATCAGGGAGCTGAACTTAGAGCAAAGTTTCTTGCTGGAAGAACCAAAGATGATGTCATCTACATATATCTGAACATATAGGACATCAGCACCCTTTCTATAGATGAAGAGGGTGCTATCAATGGATCCTCGCTGAAACTTATTGGAGAGAAGAAATTCAGAGAGAGTGTCGTACCAAGCTCTGGGAGCTTGTTTAAGACCATAAAGAGCCTTATAGAGACGAAAGACATGATGTGGCTTGGCTGGATCTTCAAAGCCAGGTGGCTGCTCAACATAAACTTCCTCATCGAGTTTTCCATTTAGGAAGGCACTCTTTACATCCATTTGATATACAGTGAAGTTTTTGTAAGCAGCATGTGCCAAAAATAAGCGTATGGCTTCCAGTCTGGCCACTGGTGCAAAGGTTTCATCATAGTCAACACCTTCTTCTTGAAGGTAACCTTGTGCAACCAGCCTAGCCTTGTTACGTGTAACAACACCATCTTCGTCCATTTTATTTCGGTAAACCCATTTTGTTCCAATTGGTTCTTTTCCAGGAGGTAAAGGAACCAAGAACCAGACATGCTGTCTTTGGAACTGGGTAAGTTCCTCTTGCATGGCAGCGACCCAAGTTAATAAAGCCCCTTCAGTACAGCAACAAATGATTATATATAATGCACCTCCTGCTGCTGTTAGGGAAGAGTTTGACCCTAAAGAACTTGAAACAGCATGGAAGGCTGGATTTGATGCTGAAATGGCTACTGATAGATCCATGGAAATGCTCCCTATTTTTCACAACCGCTTCATGGGAAATGCTGAAATCACTCCTCTCTCCGATGCTCGCCGAAGACAGCTTACTGATTCTGGTTTCTTCAAACCTCCCACTGTTGCTCAACTCTCCGTTCAATCCTCAGCAGGCCATCAACATCAATTGATTGATGTATTGGCACTAACTGCTGATGGAAAAACTCAAGAAGATGCTATCAAAGAGTTAGATAGGATCAAACAAAATGAAGAAAATGAGAAGAAAAATCTTGAGTTTATAAGGCAGCTACCTCTACTTGAAAAAGATCAACTAGATGGTGAGCAAAGAATGCTGCTGAAATCAGGTGGTGCTGAAGCCCTGTACAGGCAGAAACACAAGGAAGTTGAGAAGCAGCTTAAAGAGAAGAGAGCCAAGTTTGAGGGGGAGAAGGCTAAATGGCTGAAGTTGATGGAGGATAGAAAGAGGCCTCAACGAATTATTGCTGCTGAGGCCTTCAAAGCTGAAATGGGTCTTAAGACAAATTTAAAGATCTTAAGAGAAGGTGCTGACAAGCCAACCAAGTTGGAAGGGGTCAAACCAACCAACTTGGGTGCTTCAGAGTGGGCTGAAGTATACATGCTGGTGAAAGATAAAAGGGCAGCCAGCTACCATCAACTCCAAAACATGCTGAAAGAATATTTCGAGAAAGCACTGGAGTATGAAACCAAGTTTAAAGCAGATCTGCCTATGCTGAGGCAAGTATTTGGTACTCCTGCTGCTATCTCCTCAGCAGGCCAAAGGATTCAAAGAAAGAGAAAGGAAGTGCATCAAACTCTTAAAATTGATCTTCCTCCTATCGCTGGTGATGCCTCACTGAACACCAGACTCCCTCCCAGAAGCCTATTTGAAGAAGGGAGAGTACTTGAAACACCTGCTGGCATCTTCTTCACAAACTTCCAGAACAATCAATTGTTCTTTCGTCTAGCCGAAATTGAAAAAGCTTCAACGGGGTTTCTCTTGAACATAAGAAGAAGATGTGCTGAGACATCCAACAATAGATGGTTCATCAGCAAGGTGGATGAGGAGCTGGTTAAGCCTCATAGATACAATGACCCAGCAGTTCAGATTGCCAAGCAAGAACATGCTT
Source organism: Erigeron breviscapus (assembly GCA_034093135.1). NCBI lineage: Eukaryota > Viridiplantae > Streptophyta > Magnoliopsida > Asterales > Asteraceae > Erigeron > Erigeron breviscapus. Next base: position 25,258,250 of record CM067174.1, read on the forward strand.
GGGAATTTGAAGCTGAAAATGAATAGATGTCTTACAAATGTAAATGCTGTATGAGTCAGCTTGTAATGTTCAAAGATATGTATATGACATCTTTTCGTCTTTCTATAATTTTCTGTCTTCACTCAAACAAGTCTTCTCAGCGAATAGGGGGAGATTGTTGAGTCAAGGATTCGCTGACCAGACTTGGTCGCTGACGTGGGTCGTCAGCGAGTCATCAGCGAGTCATCAGCGAGTCATTGACTCTCGTCAGCGGGTGGTTTGCTTTCCAAATTGTTTGTCAAGGCGGGAAGATTTCAAACCAACAAGAAGACAAGAAGTCACATGGTGGTTCTCCTAACTGAATGTTACCTTATATGGCAAAGGTACAGTTGGGACCAAAGCAAGGGTTTCTCTCTTTCATACCCGTTTTGGTAAAGAAGACAAAGGCTCCTGGATCCAAGTACTTAGAGCCAATGGAATGTCGACAACCACCATCACATCACTATCATTGTAAGGCTGTGTTGCCCTAATTCCTCTTCTATATAAAGGAACACAGCCGCATCTTTTAAGTGTGCTTGATCACCACAAAGTGTGTATCACTTTATTTTGTAATTGCTTAAGTTTCTTTCTTACTTTCTAGGCTTAGCAATTATCTAGTTCATTTGTATTCTTGTAAGACAAGTTGTAACATCGACCATGTATTCATCGTTTAATCAATGATACATATGATTAGACTTGCATAGTTTTTCTTACAATTGAACTTGTTCTTGTTTATGTTCTTTACTTCTGTTCCTTACTTAATTGTCTAATTAAATCAAAACATAAGTGTGCAAATCCTGGACTGTCAAGTGATGAGCCGTTTGCATAATATTTAGATGGTTGATGTTTGATAAATATATTTGTAACTATCATGATGATCGATGAATTTGATTTGATTTATTTTTATTAAGATCTAGTGTTTGTGACTACGTGATTGTTACTATTATATTTATTCAACTTTACAGATATAGATAGATGTGAATATGTATATGTATTTATTCATTTTTGAAATCGGAATAAAATGAGAATTTGCTTACCATAAGGATGCAATGATAAAAAGATAAATATCAAACTTGATAATATGACAAACAAACATTAAGGAATGTAATGAAAATAATTATACTAATTTGATTAGTAATTTTGAAACCGTACTATTTTGATAAAAAATTTTATCAAAAACACTAATAATCTAATATGGTTAAAAAAAAAAACTCAATGTTATTTACAAAATATACTGTAGTACATTATAAAAAGACAATACGGTAAATCAAATTCCACATTAATATGGATTATGGAGGAGTAAGCACATTTATTTTCAATTTGTCATTTTCTCATTACGTAACATCTACACATGTGGCAAAAATTATATAAAATGAAACTTTCGTGGCAAAAGTTAAAAAGTGAAAAGTTATGTGGTAAAAAGTAAAGAAAATGAAACTTTGGTGACCGAACTTGAAATACTTAAAGCTATGTGGTAAAAAGTTAAGAAATGAAACTTTGTTGACAAAATGAAAAAAATCCAAAAGTTATGTGGTGTAAAGTAAGGAAAATGAAACTTTCGTGACAAAAGTTACAAAATTGAAAGTTATGTGGCGAAAACTCAAAGTTATATGGTAAAAAGTAAAGAAAATGAAACTTTGGTGACCGAACTTGAAATACTTAAAGCTATGTGGTAAAAAGTTAAGAAAATGAAACTTCGTTGATAATAGTTAAAAATCCAAAAGTTATGTGGTAAAAAGTAAAGAAATTGAAACATTCGTGTCGAAAGTTACAAAAGAAAAAGTATAAAGAACTGAAAGTTATGTGGCGCAAACTCAAAGTTATGTGCAAAAACAAAATAAAATGAAGCTTTCGTGACAAAAGTTAGAAAAAACAAAAGTTATGTGGTAAAAAGTAAGAGAATGAAACTTTCGTGGCAAAAGTTAGAAAAATAAAAGTATAAAAAGTAAATAAAACAAAACTTTCGTGCGAAAAGTAGAAGAACGAAAGTGATGTGGCAAAGAGTAAAAGGCGAAAACTTTAGTAAATTTATGTGATAAAAAGTAAAAAGAATGAAACTTTCGTGACAAAAGTTAGAAAAACAAAAGTTTAAAAAGTAAATAAAACAAAAATTTCATGCCAAAAGTAAAAGAAATTAAAGTTATGTAACAAAAAGTAAAAGGTTAAAAGTTTCTGTGATAAAAAGTAAAGAGAATGAAAATTTCGTTGCAAAAAGTTAGAAAAAAGAAAGTTTAAAAATAAATAAAACAAAAATTTCGTGCAAAAATAAAAGAAATTAAAATTATCTCTACTATCTCTATCTCTACTACATTATAAAACATTTCATCCCTCCATTTTTTCAACTTTAAGTAGTTGAAAACTCCAAAATACACCTGTCACTTATTCATAATACTCTTAAAAGAAATCTCAACCACTCATTTTTCTCTTCTCCTCAAATATCAACCATTCATTTTTCTCTCTCATCCATAAATCATTTTATTCCTCAAATTCATTCAAAATCTTTTATCTCAAAAACCGTACATCGATAAATTATAAAAATTATATGGGTGTTCTTAAAATTTCATGCTCTTTCATTAGAGATGTCATCCGATATACTTTCGACGAATTTTTAAATCCGAGACGGAGCCCGTACGACTAAGGCATTTGGCTATCACACTCTATGACCTATCACCTCGTATGACCTATCACACTCTATGACCTATCATCCCACCATCTCAGCGCCGCAACGCGCGGATACTTTCTCTCTGTGACAAAAAGTAAAAGGTTAAAAGTTTTTAAAAGTAAAAACCACACTTTAACACTTGCCTCCTCTCTCACTCAACCTCAAATATACATATCTTTAACTCCTTCTGTCCCACTAGAAGTGTCACATTTTGAATATTCAAAGTCTTTGTTTATTAATTTTGACCTTAAATATTTTTTTTTTTGTTATATAATTGTTGATGAAAATCATACTCAATGAAAATATATATAAAACTCAATCAATTCATATAACTTTTATCAATTATTATATAACACAAATAAAAATAATTAAGGTCAAAGTTGATAAATAAAGACTTTGAATTTTTAAAACAAGATACTTTTAATGGGACGGAGGGAGTACTATTTATTGTGACCATTTTTTTCATCATCTTCCTATATTATCTTACTGTGAGTTTTCTTTTAATCATAATTACATATCTTCAAATATTTATTTTGTTTCTTTTATGGCCGTAGATCAATAGCTTGAAATTTATAAACATTTGAATTAGAAATGATCTTCATCTACTGCCATATAACATTTGAACGTATGAGTTATGACATGGATATTGTGTTTGTGTCGAATTTGGCCCATTGACACACCATTTACCCATCATGATTCATGATCTCCATATATTACTTGTTTCCATGTGGGCATCACATGGCTTTCAGATGGCTCACGAGTTACGACACTACCACACGCTTGGCATGCATGTTATTTGAGCGTAACAAACCCCTCACCCGACCCATTTTCCTATTATTTTTCTTTCTTTCTTTAAGTTTGATTTCCGTTTCGTCGAACTATCTAAAAGGGATGATGAAATATACCTCTTACCATCATATATTGTTAGCAATATCCACCACAGTACTTAAAATCAACATATATTCTTAACCGACGACCAATTGCATATATAGCCAAAGGGGTCGTTTGGTTCATAGTTTTAAGGGATTTTGATGGAATAAAATTTGAAATTTCCTATGTTAACCTAAAATAATATGAGTAAGAAAGAAAATCTCAATTCCATTCCATCAAATTAGAATCTATGAACCAAACGACCCCCAAAAAGTTCACTAGTAACTTCATATGTTCTTTTTGTTTTTTTAGACCCTAGAGAACTGCTCTCATTTGGTCCGATTCCGAGTATTCACCAGTCACCAACTCGGGTTTAATGGTTTCCGAGTATCATAATAACCCGCAGCTGATCTACACTACAGAGACTTCCATTGCAAGACCTTATTCCTATCAACTTTTTTGGTGACAAAATTCAAAAAGAAAAGTAAGAAAAAAAAGTGACCGAAGACATACACCAAAACAACTAGGAACCACGGCAGATCATACTTATTTACATGAAGACGATCTCAACCCAGTCAGCAACTAATCTATACCTACAAAGTCCTCCGATTCCATGCAAAACCTTATTGCCTGTGTAGTGATGTTGTATGGGGGGTAGTGTTGGAAAAACCCATGTTAAAAAAGCCGCCTTGCAAAGTTTCTAGTGGTACCATGGTACGTTCGTACAAGCAACCCAACACCGATTCCAATACCAAGACAAACGCTCATACCAATTCCAACACCAACTCTCACACCTGCATTAAACCATGATAGTTCTCCATCCTCACCTTCGACATATTCCATCCTCGAGTAAAGAGTAGGGTACTCGTGCTCTGGCCTATAGTGTGGGTAATCCGCGACCTATGAAGTCACCAAGCAGAACGATACAAACAAATATGAAAAATTTGAGCAACAAATTAAAAGGTTCGAAATAACTACTTTATCATATTGTATGAATTTTATAACAATCATAGGGCGTTTATTTTGTAGAAAGAATGACATTAGAGTTGACATATCAGAGAAAATGAAGTCAATTCGGTAGCAGACCAAGAGCATACTATAGAAGACTATATAAATTTCGGGTCAAATTGTTTAAATAAATCTGAAGTTGTCTAAATTGTACCTAGATGCTTAAAAGTTACAACCCCCTCTGTTAAAAATAAACAATCATAGTACGAGTATAATATAGTTTTGTAATTAACTTAATAAAACTCTGACATTTTAACTCTAAACTTAAAACCAGTTATCATTCTAGTCCTTTAACATCTTTCACAATCTATTTACATTTTACCATCCAACTTCAATTGACACCGTGTTAAACCCTAAAACTTGAACCCGTTATCTTTCAATCCTTTAGTTAATTCATCAAGTTAGCGAAAGTTTAAGGTCTAAACAGAATACAGCAATAACCAATTCATAGTGCAATATAAAATGTGGTAAAAAAATAATTTTAAGTTACCGCAACAACATATTGAAAGTCACAGAACATTTTGATCCATTAATTGACCAAATAATTTTAAGTTACTGCGATAAAATATTGAAAGTCACAAAACATTTTGATCCATTAATTAACCAATCTCTCTTTTTTTTCTTTTTTAACTGCAACTTTCACTTAACCAATCTGACCCACCCATCTTGCCACCTCCATTACACATAGAACAAAAAAAAATTATTGAAGTGGTCAGTAACATTGAGAGAAGTGCCAGCAGCCATACTATCCTGAACCCTCATCAGGATAAGATTATAATACATGTGTCATGTGCTTTCAAAAACTTGTTAAATGTGAAATACTTGTTTTTATTGCCCAAAGATAATGTAGACAAGTTAAAAAATACAGGACAAGACAACAAAGTACTAACTTAAAAACTTGGATGTAATATAGCAAATCATGTATTAAATTAGTCGTATCTTTAGGCATATATTTGTAATTTACAAATCATGTTTCCTTATCAAAAGTAGCAATAATCTGGTGTTACTGTAAATTTTAAAAATCAGTTTATCAATAAAGACATAACAGAAGTATTTCATTGACTCAAAATCGATACCATCGAGTTCATGATTAAACGGTTAACTATACCAAAAAGGTTTTGTTTTTTGGTTCCCCATCTTGTGAATCTTATTACGCAACTTAAACAAGAAAATGCATACCTTCAAAGCAAGGCCAGATGATGAACCCTCTTCTCCATTTGTTATTGTTTCATTTTCGGGTATTGCTTCAAGCACTCCCTTCCGTGTTTGCTTCTTTCTACAACTAAGTTGTAAGGTTTTCGTCAAGATTATTGGGTGACCCCCAAAACTACCCGCCAAAAAAACCTCAATCGATGGTGGATCCAGTTCAATACCCGTATTATGCTTTCCTTTCAAGAACCCGTTTCCAGCCACCATATCAGTTTCACATTCCATTCTCCATTTAGAAACATAATCATTTGATTCACCATGAGATCCGTTACTATGACAGAAATCAAGAACCCCGGAAACTATAAGAACATCCTTATCAAAAACTTCAAACTTCAAACTTCCTGTCGTCCTAATACTATCCGTACTAACAAATGTAACTTCCTCCGATTTCTTATCCAATCGGTCTCTTCTTAAAAGGGTTGATACGCCATCAGAGTATATGCTAGTTCTAACACCATTAACTTCAAGTAAAGTATCGCGGTTAAGTGGCACATGGTTAAGTGTGAGATTTTCAGGGGTTGATTCATTGTTGATATCACATCTACTAATTCTGATGTAGAAAACTCTTAAATCAAGCCAAGCTAAAGATACCTTCGGACTGGGCGGATAAGAGTTGTGTCTTAACCCATTGTATCCGTTCCCATTGGCAATTCCGTCTTCCAAACGAGTCTCCATAGTCTTGTCTAAAAGATGAACCCCCATGCTTGAGAGCCTAAATTCACCATTATATAAGATGAGTTGGGAAAGCCCATGTAATAATCAGCAAGCAAATATATGCCGTCTTTTTAGAAAGAATATAAGCGATATAAGTTAAATTGTGAAAAAGCCCGGAAAACTATGATGAAGAAGCTTATTCAAATAAAAGTGCTGAATGCAAATAAAGCCTAATCACTGAATTATGAGAAAACTCTATGATATTGTTCAGGAAAGGCCAAAGATATATCTATAGTATATTAGAAACGAGGAAGAAAGCCCGAAGCACTATTATGAGAGCAAGAAAAAGAAGACAGATAATAGCACTAGGAATGGGAGATATCCAGAATATGTGTATGATCTTTATATATAAACACATAAGCCGCCTTATAGAAAAGCTTCAACGGTGAACCGACATGGTCCTGCAGTGGCGGACCCACGATTTTCGTCTAGTTTAAATGCCAGCAGAACAGAATTTCAAGGGGATACTCTTGGATAACATTTTTTGTTTTGTTTTAAGGCAGAATAACAATTAATTACGGAGTATATACTAACGAGGCATAGCGCAGTGGTAACCTCCGGTTACTTGACACATGGGAACTAATAAGTTGAGGATTCAAGCCCCATCACTGACAAAAATAAAACAAGTATTTTCATATTTATTCATAAAAATCCATGTTCATTGTTGATGGTCTAGTCCATTCACTATCAAAGTCAGTGAACCATATTGGTGGTCCTTTGGCCCATAAAAACAACCAGAAATCATGTTAAAGGATCTTATAAAGTAGGGGTGTTGAAAAAAACCAAACCCAAATAACCCGACCCGACCCAAATGGGTTTGGGTTATTCGGGTTTTGGGTTAGTTATTTGGTTAACCATACCCATATAAACTTTATCGGTTCGGGTTGTGGGTGATAAAATTTCATTTTGGGTCAACCCGAATAACCCGAATAAATTCTTCTTATTATTTGGTAGAATTATTATAATGAATTAATGATAAATATGGCATAACTACTAGAATGCTAGCAGGAATCGACGATTATAATTTTGTTTCTCCATTACATCTTTTATTATATATAAATTTTGTCTAGTATTATGTTATTTATTATTGTAGAATTAAAAACAAGAAATGTTTGTACTTCAAATTTAGAGTGACTGATCACTAAAGTAACAAGATATATAAGAATTTGACTTCAAAAAACAAGAAACATTCTTTTGGACTAGATTGGTATAATGCATGTACTCCCTTCTTTTGTGTATTCTAATATTCTGATCATGCGTAATCTGTTTTTTTGTATTTTGAATTTCTGATGATGTACTTCAAAACTCATATGTTGGAATTGTTATGTAGCTAAAATACTGTAATGTACATGTAAATGGGCAAACAACCCTATTTTTAATATTGAAAGTTTTTGTAGTTGTTTCAAAACTTTTTCAATTGGTTAATTTGGGTTCAACCCACAACCCAACCCGAACCATTTAACCCGAAACCCAAAACCCAAATTTTTATTCGGTTCGGTTTATGGGTCACATTTTTTATGACTCAAACCCGAATAACCCGACCCATATAACCCGAAACCCGAATAACCCGACCCATCAACACCCCTATTATAAAGTAACAAAAAGAGAAAATAACAATCAAGTGACCCGAAGTCATCTGGAGAAAACCTAAGAAAAAAGAGTTGGTTCACACACTAAAGATTGTTACCTAGGATGCAGCAAAACAAATCCTAAGCTACACCCAAAGGGATACAAACTTCAATAGTATTACTAAGTTGGGAAATTGTACGTGAAGTGCTTATGCCTTAATGCGTTTTTATTGTTTTTTTCTCTGCAATGGTAGCCTAGTGTTGGAAGACATACAACATAAAAGTGTAGTTTAGAAGTTCAAATCCCAACCCGATATCCTTTAACCATAAGGCTACACAATTTATGATTTACCTTCTCTCATACTCCACCTGCACCACCTCGAGTAGTCGATGGAGCCACTAATGGGTCAGTTATTTGTTTTTTACAAAACCAACTTGTGCTTTTTAGCTTTAAATTTTGAGGAAAAAAGCTATGTTTTCTTAAGCACCTTTGGAGGTCTGTATTTCAGACGCAATAAGCACTTTCGAATAGGCAACCTCAACTAAACACCACAGAAGGGTATTTAGATGTACAGAGTTGTTGAAACAACTTCAAGAATCATAACTAAATTTAGATATACACTTTTTGTAACTTTTACCTTTATATTGAAACAGAATTAGTCTTTCAACACACATCCAAAATCCTAAGCCAAAAAAGTTCCCAATATATAATTTCGTAACACTTAATAAGCAAAACAGAAATAGATATATTCATTCCTACAACATCAAAGTTGAGAGGAAAATAACATACCTATAGTTTGAAGCTCTTCACCACTAGCAACAGATAAACAACTTCAACCTAATTACAAAGCAGCAAATTCAAAAGTTCCTCAAACCCCAACTACTAGAATCCTAAGGTTAAATATACAAAAAAGAAACACAAGTGGTTCTATATTCTTTCATTCAAGAAACATAATGAATATACTTTAGTAAAGAATCATACTAACAAACAAGCTATAAAACAAATATACTAGAAGAAAAAAACTGAGTTTTTACATAAAATCCAACAAAAGATCAGAATTTTAGATTCTTTATACTAAAGATCCATACCCAATAAGTCAAGAGGCATGCAGCATATGCATGCAACAGGTGGCAAACACAAAAGCTGTTGTTTAATATATTTTATATTCCTATTTCTATTTTTATTCTATGACTAAATGTTGACATTCATCTGTATCTAAAAAGTCTTTAATCGTTCTTTGATGTTGATGACGGTCATTTGATTAAAAGATTAATAAAATTAGAGGTAATGACCTCTTTTCCCAAAAAATATTAAAAATAAATAGAAAGTCTTAATCCCCTTTTAACAAAGTTTCGACTAGTGATTGATATTTTTTGCTTTGAAGTCATGTATATGTGTTCGATCCTTATCTTTGTTAGGCTGCAAATTTTCTTTTTTGTTTTAGGTCAAACCCGAAACAACTTTCTACTATAGATAAGGTAAAACTTTTTTGGAAAAAATAAACAAGGGTAAAACTATCTATATCAACCTCTTTTATATAAATTCGAAGACAAAGCCAATAACTCGTAAAAGACGGCCTTGAAAGTTAATTACGCTTATACGACGGCTAATCGCCTTCTAAACATTATCTTACTTTCAGTTAGAATCATTTATTTCTATCTAACTAAATAATCATACATTTAGCCTTATTGCAAAACAAGATATTTGTTTGCTACCATATCAAAGGGCAAGGAATAAGCCAAAAATGAGGATGCATACACACATACACATAGTTCAGGAATGGAGGCAGGGTTTTCTCATAACGAGTTTTCTCTGGAATTGGAGTTGGGTATATGAAGGGGCATGCCGCTGAGCCCAAATTTGCCGTTAAAAAAAAAAAAAACATATACACATAGTTCAAGAAAGAGGCACAAGTATCTAGACTGACGTCAAAGATAAATGACAAATTAACACAAATAGACAAAAAACTATGTTTTGATTGTATTCTGTGTCTGAAAATCAGGGCACATAAGTATGGGGTTGCGATTTTAATCAATACAAAATCACATTAAAAAACTTATTTATAGTTCATAAATTTAGAAAAATAAAAAAGACGTAATTTCCCCTCTAGGCATTCGTTAATTGTCCGAATTTATTATTAACGCTCAACCAGTTAATGGTCTGCTAAATTTCAAGAGGGTTTTATGCATTATTACATAATCTCCATGGACTCTTTGAGTAGTATCTGAAAACCTATTCACGACCAATGTATTCTCATGTATGTCCCTAGACACTTTACCCGGCATCCTCTAAAAATAATCATTATAAAAGCTTTACGTGTGCCCGGAAAAACAGTTAGAAGACAGAGAATAGTTTCTGAGTCACGAATGGATTTTCGGAGATCTCTCTTATTATTTTAATGATGTAATGTATGACTAATATGTGAAACTAAAAGTATTCCATCTTTGATTGATAGTTATAAAGCAGGCCGTCCTTGAGCTTTAGCTCAATAGTTGAAAGACCATCCATTTGCATGAGGTCTTGTGACATATGAATTAAGTCCCTTTATGATGGTTTGACTTGGATATACTCAGGTTTAAGTCTGAGGGGCAGGGTTTACCACTATTAATCGCCGTGCCTTCGGGCGGATTAGTAGGGGTTTTCCCCCATCGGGTATTTGAAATAAGCATTTCTACTTCGAGTGAGCTCTCTAGCGCGGACCCGGTTTAGACAACGTATGCTAGACCTCCCGCTGTCGAATTGCGACACGAAGTTTTCTGTGAAATTCACCTTTCAAAAAAGAAGAAGTTATAAAGCAGGCCAAAGCCAAAACCTCACTGGAACTATTTATTTATATATATATATATATATAGCCTTATTTTGAGAACTTTTTTTTAAGAACCATAAAAACTCTTAAATTATGTATCGGATCACATGTTTTTTTTGGTCATTCACATGTGAAACGTTATAAAAATATATGTTGCAGAAGAATTTTTTTTTTTTATGTCATTCACATGTGAAACGTTATAAAAATATATGTTGCAGAAGAATTTTTTTTCAAAACCTTATATATAGCCGTTTGTTCACATGTGAACAAAAACGTGAACATATTCATTCACAAGTTCACAAAAGGCTATTTTGAAGGTTTTTTAAAAAAGTTTCTTCTACAATGATCAAGCTTTATTTTCTTTTATTATTCTCTCACCTCATTTCATTGGTGACAACTCAATATGTAAAAAATTGTTTGTAAGTTGTTTGTATTTCTAGCATTTCTCTTTTTTTATATCATTTCACATGTGAATAAACAAAAAAACATGTGATTCAATACATAATTTGAGAGTTCTCATGGTTCTTGAAAAAAAATGGTTCTCAAAATAAGGAAAGTCTATATATATATATATATATATATATATATATATATATATATATATGGGAAAAGTGAGTATGGGGTTGTTCCCCATCTAAGCTTAGATGGGGAACCCCTCACATACAAATATTTTATTATTTGTTTGAATTTAAAACAGATACATGGCCCCCCCTGATTTTCATGATTATAAAAATCAAATGTGAGGGGTTCCCCATCTAAGCTTAGATGGGGGACAACCCCATACTCACTTCCCCCTATATATATATATATATATATAATACATATGTATATATATAAATAATATATATATATATATATAAATATAACTAGAACGGTACCAGTGTGATGCATCGGTTTAATATCAGCTGTAGTGGTGAAGGTGGCGACGGTGGTGGCGATGACGGGTAATGGTGGCGCGCGGCGGCGGTTGCGGTGGTGGTGGCGGCGATTGGTGGCGGCGGCAGTGGTGGGCAATTATTGGTGGTGGTGGTGACGGTAAGTAGTTTAGGTTATTGATGTATTGTGGTTTTGATGAATTTTTGAAACTTAATTGTTGAAAGTTGACACTTAAAATTTAAACAAAAACCCTATTTGCTTTATAATATATTAAAGAGCCGCGCGATGCGGCGGTGGTGGTGATGTAATGGCGGCGGCGGTGATGGGTGGTGGTGGCGTGCGACGGTAGCGACGGTGGTGGAGGTGGCGGTGGTGGTGACGGGTGACGGTGGTGGTGAGTAGTGTAGGTTATTGATGTAATTTGGTTTTGATGAATTGTTGAATTAAAAGTTAAATTAAAATGCTATTTGCTTTATAATATATTAGAGTTATGCAGTGATGGGTGATGGTGGTGGTGGTGGCGATGGGCGGTGGTGGTGATGTAATGGCGGCGGCGGTGATGGGTGGGTGGTGGCGGGCGGTAGGGTGGCGATTGGTGGCAACAACAAGTAGTGTAGGTTATTGATGTAATGTGGTTTTGATGAATTGTTTGAAACTTAAAATTCAATGTTGAAACTTAAAACTCAATCTTGAAACTCAAAATAAGATTTGAGATTTGCTTTATAATATAGTATATATATGATATAGATATATATATATAAAAGAGGAAAAAACTCTACTTAAAAAAGTAAAACTCACCAAATATTTAGTGGATAGTAACGAGACCGATATAAAGTAGAGAAAATCGTGACAATAGCCAATTTCGTTGCGATCGTACCAAAATAGCCAAGTTTTTTCGGATTATCACAAAATAGTCAACAAAATCGCAACAAGAAACCAAAATCGCAACAAGAAATGCAAAATCGCAACAAAAAATGCAAAATCGCAACAAGAAATGGCAAAATCGCAACAAGAAATGGCAAAATCGCAACTCGCAATTCGCAACTCGCAACAGTTTGACTTTGATTTTTTTTTTTTTAAGGATGCTAGTTTATTATATAGTACATGAATACAAAGCTTCAAATACATAAGAAACATACTAGAAACATACTAATAATCCCCTAAATTATAGATCATAAGTTACCTGGCCGACCCAAAACCGCGATCGTATACCGTCTAAGGGTGAAGAGAGGAAGACAACAACATGCAGTCGTTGTAAGGAACGTGGTCATACAAGGCTGACTTGTGGTGCACCCATGCCATCACAAACATCTTTTCCTCCACCGAGAGAGTATGGATCTTCATCAAGATCAAAATCAAAAGGGAAATCAAAATCGACTTCACAATCATCTCCTTTCGGGACTATTAACTTAAGGGATTATTAGTATGTTTCTTATGTATTTGACGCTTTGTATTTATGTACTATAACTAGTATCCTTAAAAATTAAAAAAGAAAAAAGAAAAAAAAAAGAGTCAAAGTCAAACTGTTGCGAGTTGCGAATTGCGAGTTTGCCATTTCTTGTTGCGATTTTGTCATTTCTTGTTGCTATTTTGGCATTTCTTGTTGCGATTTTGCATTTCTTGTTGCGATTTTGCATTTCTTGTTGCGATTTTGGTTTTTTGTTGCAATTTTGTTGGCTATTTTGTGATAATCCGAAAAAACTTGGCTATTTTGATACGATCGCAATGAAAATTGGCTATTGTCGCGATTTTCTCTATTATAAATGGTAAGTTATGGTATAGATTAACTAATATATATATTGAATATAAAGATAAGGTTAGAATTATTCAAATATAAACATATGTAATATTAGGTATAATTTGATATGTTCATATGTTAATGAATTTGTTCATATACATCATTCACGTATAGTTATAAACAAAATGTTTTCATGGTTTTTTCAATTAAAAGGATTCTCATATGAATTTTTTCCGTAGAATACATATGTATTTTTTAAGTAGTGGACTGTAATTTATCAAATATTAGTAGTTAATAATGTTATATTATATTTGTGATTAGAATGGAGTTTTGTAGTGGTTTTTTGAGGTTTTTGAACTTTGAAGAAAGGAAAAGACGATGATGTTGGTGGTGACTGGTGAAGCGGTGGTCCCTATCTATTTATTAAGAAGAATATCCCTGCCATCTTATCCAACGTCAAGACAATATAGTAGAATGGCTCAATGCAATCAAAGTTTCCATTCATGTTTGTGTTACACGTAATTCTATACCTTTACCAGGGAGGCCTAGCTTTCAACCGGATTCTTCTTTGTTTTTTTAGGTTTTTATCGAGGGATTTGATGTATTTTGAATCGAGACTTAGTGTTAAAAACAAAGTTCACTTTGTGCTTTCTTTGAAAGTAACCAATATAATCAAGATTTATCATTTGTTTAGTTATGATCAAGATCTATTTAGTAAACAAAAATTCACTTGTGAAACTATTTTTAGAAAAATCCGTAATTATTTAATAAATAAACATATATAATCAAGATTTATCATTTTATCCAAACAAACAAATATAATCAAGATTTATCAATTAATCCAACTCCAATTCCAACGAAACCTTATACAGATTTTGTGAAATTTGATAAATTGTTTGTTAACGTTGAATTCGTGTGTTTGTTTATATATCCCAGTGTTGTACATCTAAACATGTTCAATACCCAATTTACAATCCTAATGCGATTAACCAAACACTTTCACTAGAAATGAAAGTCATAACTTTATTCATACCCATAAACCAAGCACACCAAAAGATTAAGATAGGCATTGACATCTTTGGCCCTACAGAGGTAACAATTTAACTCGTTCCAGCTCTGGCAAATATCTTGGTTATTATTATAAAAAAATGGTTTTTCCTGCCATAGCAGACTTCACTTGAGCTTCCCACTCCGTTCTAAAAGCAAAAAAAAAGGTGTAGAGGTAACATTTTAACCCGTTCCAGATCAAACACTAAACGATGAAGAAAAAAGTTGCGCCAAAAAGAAGGTGGCCAAATGGGTTGGCAGACGCCAAAAGCCGGCTCCTAATTCAAAGACTAAACTATCGCTGAAAATTTTGAATTAATAGTTCAATATTATTTTCCAATAAAATGGACAGTGTTCCTAATTCGTTGCATGACCTCTATCAAATTAGTTCCAGATTATGTTTGCTAAACTACAACTTCATGCTTTCACACCATCTGGTTGATAGTTGAGAATTACAACGGACTTCATGACCAACCCTTTTTAACGGATCTTGAGAATGACCAATGCCAATTACTCCAAGATATACAAAGACACAAACTGATTTTTCACGATAGATTACATAGACAACAAAGCACTTGTATGTACAAGGGACAAATTTCGAAACAAGATGTTTAGTATACCTTTAAGTTAAAACTTCATGGGAATAGAGCACCAATTTAGGCTTGGTAACGCTCAAGGAAGTTAGCTATCACCTTGTAATTGACAGTTGGCACGGCGAAACCAGGTGGTGAATGCCGAGACTAAATGAGGGCAGTCTTCCACATTTCTAGTTGAGAAACTAAGACACAGTTGCAGTAATTCTTGGGCTTCAGACATGGGCAGCGTCGATATGATCTTTAAAAAAGTTTCTTCCAGTTCTAGATAGAGTGATTTATGATTAGTAAGCATTGGCGTGACATTGTCTTTGCATACTATCAACACTGGCAGCCAATCTTTCACCAGTTTCATCCTAACCTGCAACTCAACAGATGAAAAAAATGGTAGTACAGACACTGGGATCACTAACTTCGCCTTTCAGATTGTTGGTTTCAAGGCGACGACTCATGACGTGTGACATGTTACATGAAACGTTTAACATGTTCAGAACCCGACTGTACTCATATTCATCAAAACACAGGGGATTTTAATAAATAGTGTATGTCAATATGAATATGTTTTTGCATAAGAATACATTTAATATACTATATAGATACACCATCACAATAGGTAGCTCTAATGTACTGAACTATATATCAATGGCAACTTTAATACTCATGAGATCTAAAGAGAGGAGTTTAGCAATTAACCACTTTATGCTTTATTTAAAATAACTGCTGAAAGATAAACGGGTATCATGGAAGTGAAAAAATATCTTTCGTGGGGGTAGGCTATTATGTGCTAGCATTATTCAGTTTCATAAAAGCCTACAGCGTTCTATAATACACACACGGAAAATGTGAACACGTGTAACACCAAATGAGCAGGTGATCACAGAAACACACGTACACTGGTTCACATCCTGGAAAAAAAACTACTCCCTCCGTCCCATATTAAGTGTCCTAGTTTGACTTTTTGAGTCTTTTTCTTGCAACTTTGACCGTAAATATTTTTGTTTGTGTTATATAACACTTGATATAACATATATGAATTGATTGAGTTTTAAATGTACTTTTCATTGACATAACTTTCATCAACTAATATATAGCACAAACAAAGATATTTATGGTCAAAGTTGGAAGAAAAAGACTTGACCAGTCAAAATAGGACAATTAAAATGGGACGGAGGGAGTATTTCCAAATGGAAAGTAGAGTGATCGTTTTGCTATTTGTCTTATAATCCCTTCATGTACATGCATGAGGTATATATATAAACTATTAACTGTGTTCTGACTTTGATTCAGATGGATTACTAAGCAGATGCAACTATGCAAGATGGATGTTGTAAATTCTAGAAATGCTCGGTATTCACATCCTGAAAGAAAACTGTTTCCAAGATGAGAAGTTTGAACAGGAGATAACAATCCCTCCTATTTGTCTTCGTATTCCTTCATGTACATGCTTAAAGTATAAACCTGAACTGGCATTCATAATTTCATTTTCGAAATCACGTGGACTGGAGTACTTGTTAGTTGTTACAATTCCACAACTAAATTAAAAATAATATCAGAGATGTTAAAACAAGATTCACCTAACAATATATCACTCCTTACATTCTACTAAATTCTCTTCCTATAAGTCTTTGAAGTCCAAGTAATAGCTTTCTTTCCTCGAAAAACTTTAACCATAATAGGAATAGGATAAATACACTAAATTCTACATGAAGAGA
Organism: Erigeron breviscapus; assembly: GCA_034093135.1. Lineage (NCBI taxonomy): Eukaryota > Viridiplantae > Streptophyta > Magnoliopsida > Asterales > Asteraceae > Erigeron > Erigeron breviscapus. The sequence goes on from CM067174.1 coordinate 25,275,072, forward strand.
GCTCAGCTTAATCATATTAAAAGCAAGTGAGTACTAATTGCACAACATTTGGTAGTCAGGTGTATATAATTACTAAAGACAGGCAAAATCCTAGATGTATAAACCAACAAGTATAGAAAAAAACAACAACAAATGTGATAAAACAAACCTGTCTAGAAGCCAAAATAACACCAGCAGAAACCGCATTGGCAAGCTTGCAGGTACACCTCAAAACAACAGCAGGAAGACCAGGAACAATATTCCTCCACGCATCATCCCTAAATGCCCTCTGCAAATCAGCAGTAAACGCAGATTGTTCACTCCACTCCTTAACAGCCGTATCCGCCACTCTCAACTCAATCATCCTTTCAATCAGCCACAACAAATGCCTCCCATTAGTCATCGCAGTATGCAAATTCAACCTTTGTATCGCTTCCGTCTCATTATGATCTCCTCTAAAATCTGGACTAGAATACTCCTCCAAAGACTCCTTAACAATCTTCAAACTAGTCTCAAACGACTTATCCAACACTCTCCTCGCAGACTCCCTACTCGAGAAATCCCTCAATAATTTCGCAACAAACGCTTTTGCAAACGCCATATTCGGATGATAATTAATCGCAGTCAATATCAATCCATGCAACATTTCCTCCGATAAATCCGATTTTGGAGGTGAAACCCTAGCTAAAAGTTCCGAACTCTCCTCTTCTCTTAACAAAGGAATCAAACTCAACACTATCCTCTCTTCTTCCTCACTCCACGGAACCGCTTCTAAATACCTCACACAAGCAGTCACACACTCCTCATACAATAATTCTAAAGCTATCGGCAATAACTCGAGCGCTGTTGATACTTTGTCGATAGCACTAGATAAATCATTACTATATAACAGCTGAAGCACACTAATATAACTATTAATCGATCCGGTAGATGACGTCACAGCTAAATTAAACCTATAATAATCAATTTCACCTGTAGTATTGGTCACTGTTTATCAGTTCCAGTACCTAACTTTACTATTTAATATAGATAATATAATAATATACACATTAATATGCACATCTATAAGAATATATGTATATATAAATATGTATGTATCAATCTATATGTATATATATACTGTATAAGTAAAAAGTTGAAACCTGAGTCATCTTTTTTCCAGCGGTCGGACAAAAGGGCGGAGAAATACTTAGAGCGCGTGAGGACACGCGAGTGCAAATAAATCTGAAACTCATCAGAAGAAGAAGAATCATGAGAGATTTGATGTTCGGAGTCATGAAAGGGAGAGGATTGATCGAGGTAAAGACGGAGGATGACGTCAGCGGTGGAAGGATCATTAAATCCATTAGAAACAAAAGGTGTTATAATGGAATGGCGAGAATTTGATCTGCGAATTGAAGAAGATGACGTCGTCGTCAGGGTTGATGATGGATTGGTATTGTTGTTTGTGGTGGTGGTGGTGTTACGGTGTCGTTTTTTGGAGCCGGAATTGGTGGTGTTTGGGTTTGTAACGCCGATCATTGTTGTGAAAAAATCCGAGAAATGGAATGGGAATGGGATTTGGGAATTGATGATGAGAAAGGGTTTGGTTGGGATGGGGTTTAAAAATGAGGAGAAACGAGAAGGATGTGATGATGGGTTGTGACGGTTTGGATAATGAAATGGGGGAGAATTAAGGCCAGGTTAATATGTTAATTCAAGTGGATAAGATCACGTGTACCTTCAATATTTTATTTATTTATTATTTATTTATTTATTTATTATTATTATTATAATTAGAACGAAATGCATTTTTGGTCCCTGTGTTATCACACCATTTACAATTTTGGTCCAAACATTTGCAAAGTGGCGATTCTGGTGCCACAAATGGAAAAGTTTTGCATTTCTGGTCCATTTTTAACCTTCCGTCCATATGGCTCCGTTATTCGACCCACGTGCGTGTCACGTGTGGGGTAGATTCGTCCTTTCAATGCTTTTGGACCAGATTTGCAACAAAAAAAAAACCCACCCATTGCAAATAAATCCAGCCTGTAATCTCTCTGTCTCGCTCATTATCTCTCTGTTTCTTCCAATATATCCATCTGTTATTTTTCAATTCAACAAACACATATACATACACACACACATATATATATATATAGATATATAGATACACCCACTTTCATTTAAAGAATTTAAAACAATTCAACAAACTAACAGATTGGATTTTTCTGCAATGGATCCGTGTCCTTACGTTCGAATAATCGTCGGAAGTTTAGCCTTAAAGTTTTCCGGCGCCGGCGCTGGAGCTTCTCCGGCGGGTTACTGCAAGATTAAACTGAAAAACAACCCGACCCAGATAGCAGAGATTACTTCAATTAAAGATGGTGAAGTGAATGATCAAGTTCAAGGGTGTTTTAATTTGAAGAAATCGGAGTTTGAGAAAGCGAATGTGTTAAAGATTGAGGTGTATTCGGGTCGGGTCAAGAATAAACCGGTGTGTGGATTCGGGTCGGGTAAGTTGTTGGGGATTGTGACGGTGGGTTTGGATAGTGAGTCGGTTTGTAAGAATGGGTGGGTGGATATTGGTGATGGGAAGATGGTTCAGTTGCATTTGAGTATTCGGGTCGAACGTGACCCGAGATTTGTATTTGAATTTGATGGTGAACCCGAATGTAGCCCGCAAGTTTTTCAAGTTAATGGGAATATTCTTGGATAACAAATAGATCAACAAAAATACAAATAGATTGGCTGAGTTGGTGTAGTTTTAATTTCTAATATGTTGTAACCTGACTTTGCTATCCCTGTACGTTTTTTACTAGCTCCTCGCTAGTCTTATCTAATGAATCAGTTTTTGAATGTTAAAAAAAAAACGAATGTTCAAAACATGTTCGTCTCACTTATTGGCACCTACGTCCTTCAGTCAGGATGCGATTCGAATTTTCAGGGAACCACAGAAGGAGGAAAAACTCATATTAATCCGCCAAATGATACAACGATTAATAGGATTAAACTTTGTTCCCTTAGGACTGGAACCTGGTAACCCCAGGCTCAAGATCCTTATGGGATACCACTAAAGTTTTGGCTCAATGATTATCCATTCATTATTATTATTTGATATATAACAAATAGATCAACAAAAATACAAATAGATTGGCTGAGTTGGTGTAGTTTTAATTTCTAATATGTTGTAACCTGACTTTGCTATCCCTGTACGTTTTTTACTAGCTCCTCGCTAGTCTTATCTAATGAATCAGTTTTTGAATGTTAAAAAAAAAACGAATGTTCAAAACATGTTCGTCTCACTTATTGGCACCTACGTCCTTCAGTCAGGATGCGATTCGAATTTTCAGGGAACCACAGAAGGAGGAAAAACTCATATTAATCCGCCAAATGATACAACGATTAATAGGATTAAACTTTGTTCCCTTAGGACTGGAACCTGGTAACCCCAGGCTCAAGATCCTTATGGGATACCACTAAAGTTTTGGCTCAATGATTATCCATTCATTATTATTATTTATTATTATTATTATTATTATTATTATTATTATTATTATTATTATTATTATTATCAACAAAAATACAAATAGATTGGCTGAGTTGGTGTAGTTTTAATTTCTAATATGTTGTAACCTGACTTTGCTATCCCTGTACGTTTTTTACTAGCTCCTCGCTAGTCTTATCTAATGAATCAGTTTTTGAATGTTAAAAAAAAAACGAATGTTCAAAACATGTTCGTCTCACTTATTGGCACCTACGTCCTTCAGTCAGGATGCGATTCGAATTTTCAGGGAACCACAGAAGGAGGAAAAACTCATATTAATCCGCCAAATGATACAACGATTAATAGGATTAAACTTTGTTCCCTTAGGACTGGAACCTGGTAACCCCAGGCTCAAGATCCTTATGGGATACCACTAAAGTTTTGGCTCAATGATTATCCATTCATTATTATTATTTGATACTCCTAATAATTTGCTAAGATTTCATTCTTTTTTATCTTTTATTTGATGTTAGAAAACACCTTACCATATAATGGTTAAACTTGTACGTATCTATATTATAACTAAAAGAGGAGGTTGGGGTACACTTGGCACCCCTAATCCTTTTTAGGTCTAAGCCTCCCACCTAATTAATCCTCCTATTTTTCTATATATTTTTTTAATTTTTAGGCCTAAATAATAAGAAACAAATTTTTCTATCCTTAAAACTCTCCCAAAAATTACATATCAAAAATTATCGTAACCTTCTACTCTAAATTTTCCACTAATATTATGATCAAGCCAGAGACTTTTTCATAGATATATCAATCGATTTTAAGGGTAATTGGATGGGAACCCCCTGATCCCATGTACCATTTGGTACCCACTAATCCCCAGTCAGGCTAGTGTCCAGGTGAATCTCAACCACTTAATAATCTCTTGATTATCTCAAGTTTGCCTTTGGCAAGACTCGAACCCAGTGGTTAAACAAATGGTGGGTGAGGGGACTCGAACCCACGCCTCATCCAGGAAAGTAAGAGTCCAAACCACCACATCTAATCCTAATCTTAAATCATTTTATTTATTTATTATTTATTTATTTATTTATTATTATTATTATTATTATTATTATCCCATATTTGTGCTTTGTATATATCCAAACTCACCTCACAATTAAATGTTCATCGTTTAAGCCAAGTTAAATCATGTATCTGTATTTGAGTTACTAGAAACCTTTTGTATCTTATAATATCACAATATAAATAATCTCTTACAAAGCATACATACATTGATACATAACAATATAACAAATAACAAATGTATTAATAAAAACATATAACAAGTAATTGGATATTTGATAACAATGAATTGACTTACATATCCAAATAAAGTGTTAACTAAAATGCTTTCAATAGGGTTCCACAACCCTCATGCATTCTTAAAAAAAAAGAGGGTTCGACTTAATTACTCAACAAAAAAAAAGGTTTTCTTTTTATATATATTTTTTTAATTTTTAGGCCTAAATAATAAGAAACAAATTTTTCTATCCTTAAAACTCTCCCAAAAATTACATATCAAAAATTATCGTAACCTTCTACTCTAAATTTTCCACTAATATTATGATCAAGCCAGAGACTTTTTCATAGATATATCAATCGATTTTAAGGGTAATTGGATGGGAACCCCCTGATCCCATGTACCATTTGGTACCCACTAATCCCCAGTCAGGCTAGTGTCCAGGTGAATCTCAACCACTTAATAATCCCTGATTATCTCAAGTTTGCCACTGTGCTATTACCCAGTGGTTAAACAAATGGTGGGTGAGGGGACTCGAACCCACGCCTCATCCAGGAAAGTAAGAGTCCAAACCACCATCTAATCCTAATCTTAAATATTTTATTTATTTATTTATTTATTTATTATTATTGTTATTATTATTACTATTATTATTATTATTATTATTATTATTATTATTATTCATCTCTTTTAATTTAGTTTGTTGTGTTATTCAATTTTTTTTTAAAAATATAAAATTTTGTTTATCTAAATATGAATTATAACCATGTATATTTGACATGTATTCTTAGATATTATTATTCATTCAGTTAATATTATTGTGTATGTGGTCTTATATTTTGGTTGCACAGCTATTGGGTGCAGCGGCATAAACTATAGCCACCCGTCATCATGAAAGGTTTTTATGTAACTTTTCTTTGATATGAGTTTGTTTATTTTGTAAATTAATTAGGGTTTAATTGTGTTTTTAGTTTTCGTTTTTTTCCCCCCAACAATTTATGTCTTATTGTTGTGTATGGGAAGTTGTTCGATTCGGGTTTACATGGAAGAATAGGCTTTCTTATCTCATGAGGCCATCATTATCTACGGCAAAACTATTAGGTAATATCTTTAGAAGGTTGTTTTATTTGGCTTATGTTATATCGCTAAATGGTCAAATAGGGTGACTTAAATGATTTAAACAGACACTTGACAGAAACCTGGACCAGACCAACGGATCTAAACCCATCAAGTCCTAAACCTCATTGTGAATTTAGATTGGTGTTACATATAACGTTGCCCATTAATTTCGTTCAGGTTGGATATTATTATGCTTAGAGTTTAATGTTTTATACTGATCAACAATTTTCTATCAAATAAAAGACCTTCACAAGTATCTTTCATATAAAATATATTTCCACATGGATATCTAATTGAAAAGCATTGTGAGGTTAGTTACCTTTTAACTTTTGGTCCGTTTCTTGAAAAGAAAATTGAACAAGTAAGTTTGGAAACTAAAATTGTTAATACTTTATCATTTTTCACTAATATGTTTTCTATTTTAAATTGTGCATTGGCCATTACTTTTGTACTTGAATGTGATTGAATGTGCCAGATTCTCGCATATTTTTTGGATGATATACCTTGCAAATACATCAATGGGGAAGTTGTGTGCAAGGTAAGTAATTGATTTCCTTTGATATATATGTTCTGAAACTACCCGTTCATCGGACGGGATGAATCCAATGATGAAGGTGAATGAAACTATTCAGATGAAGACGATACTATGTTTGATGACGATTATCCTGATAATGAATATGATTCCAGTATATTCCTGAAAGGATTAGTTTATTACGTATTACTTCTTCATCTTTTTTGCTTATTTGAACCGTTCAAAGTTTAATTTATTTATTTGAACTTTATTTAGTTTTTATTTAACATACTTCAATTTTTTTTTAAACCTTTGATTTATATATTTTGAGACTACCCGTCCAATGGACACCTATAAGACGCGTTACTAAAGAGAGTCGAACTCATGATATGCGGTAAAATCAAAGATGACTCCAGCCAATTGAAGTCCAACTTCTTTCAGAATATAAAAACACACTATGAAAAATGAAAGTACCACTCCTAATATTACTTTGAGTGTACTTGAATTGGACTTAATACAGACTGAAAACGAATAGTATGAATTGGTATCCGTTATCTACACATGTGGATGGGTACTTTTGTTTCTTCTCAACAACAATGTTCAAATTTTGTGGTCTTTTGATATTTTTTTAATGTTTACATCTAAATGAACTTAAAAACTATGTGATCTAACACATAACTAAAAAATCATCACGGATTTGTCATAAAAATTGGTTCTTGAATTAACCTCACACACACATGATATAATACTATAGATATTAGAACTCTTAAAAAGATATGCGTCTTTTCAACGATTGGTGTTTGTTTAATTTGAAAATGTATGTTTAGAAATATATATCATACAAACATATTTCGATGGTTTGTGGTAGACAAAATGAACATTTTGGTCCGATGAATGTAAAATGCAAGGGAAAGTGATAGAGTCAACGTCACTTTTATAAATTAACAGACGACTTATTTTAATTTTCAATTACAGATAGATGGTATAATTTCGTTTGAGAAATTTTTTGCAGACCGTATCAATACAACATCCATATATGTTGGTATTTGTCATTTGTCATGTACATAACAAAATAGATATGGCGGTATTGCATACCAAGACCACTTCCAATGATGACATGCGTCATTGCTCGTCAATTTTGTCACATCAGCTCAAGGAACAATCCTTGAGGCTTCGTCGTTCTTTGGTTTACACACTGTTTACCATGTGTGGAGCTTTCTTAGTGAAACATCGTCCTATAAAAAGTTTCTGTTTGGTCCTTCCAACTTTCCAACTGGGGGATCATTGTTTTGAGGAAGCTTCAGTAGTTGAGTGCATACACTATTATTATAGGGTAAGGACAATGTCAGAATGCATAAAGTTCCCCTCAACTAGTAAACTCCCAAAGATTATTCCGATAGTTAAAACAAAGTCGCCGAGAACATAAAGAAAGAAAGAAGACGGTCGATCTATGACAGTTACACATATCCTTTAGGTCCTTTGTAAAGGAAACACAGAAAATAATGATGTCGTAATGTTGGAGATGTTATATATAGAGAAGTATGATCTTTGTTTATCATATGCCTTCAAAGCTACTCCAGAATGGCAGCAGCTCTTGTGTAGCTTATGAACCTGGCCAATATGAAAGTAGATTAATTAGTTATAATGATTTAATATTTTGAAAATTAAAAAGTGGTATCCACAGATCCACTGTCGAAAGAAGGGGGAATAAACTTTAACTACCTGGGACAAAAACCTACTCCCACTGCAACAAAGAAAGTTGCAAAAATATAAAATAAAAATAGTAAGTATTGAAAACTAATCTCAAACATGGTTGAAAAACGAGTCTTGATAACGGACCAAAATCAAGAAAATCCTTGTCTGGCAATACCTTCTAATACGAGTAAAGTGCATGAAATGTAATTTTAGTCTGGTTTCTTTCCCCCTCAGTAATGAAATTCTTTTTTTCTAAAACAAACTAACCAACTTCAAAAAAGTACAGACAAATGTAGAGAAATTCAAATGGTTGTTTAAGATAACCACATTTACACGGTAAATGTAATCCCAAGGCCCAATTCGCCACAACGACTTACTATATATACCAAAGAAAGTACTTAAGAATCTGTAACTGTATTTACACGGTAATAACTAACCACATACCATAGTTTTGCTTCACTTTGGTAAATTGATGAATGGCTTTTAGAATTAAGCCATATTTCTTATTCTTCAAAGACCCCATGTGTCTGCAATAAGTAAACTCTTAAGCAATCAAAAAACATTTGAAGTTTCAACTTTGTGAAAAAATTGGTATTTGGTTAAACCAGGGTTAAATTCTCTTGGCAATATGCACAAAACAGTCAACATCTAACTTCCTAAGCCTTCTAAAAGCCAAGGAGTGACTCGCCCTTAGCAATCTCCGTAGCATGGAACTATGATGTCTCATTCTAATATAAGTTGACACCTTTACCAGAATCCGTACTACATAATCGTAAACGCTTAGAGTTTACAATCTGGACTTATTCGGGGGATTTGGGTTGCGTTTTATCTCCAGCGGGTTAAAACAAAAGAATACTAAGTTAATAGGCCGTTTATTAATGTAATACTAATGTTATTATGCAATCATAAATTGGTTTGTTCAAGATCTAGGATATTAAGGTATAATATTCTGATGTGATCATCATCACTATGAAACACCAAAGTCTAATGTTAATGCTGCATACAACATCCTAAAATGTTTTATCAAAGGTTTAAATTATTATTGTGAGGATACTTTGATATACTCATTATTAACGCACTAAACATTTATAAAAGATAGAGAAAAATGTGTTAACAGGTCAGGCAGGGACAACAGAGTTCAACCTGACTAAATTGTGACCCGTTACCCAACCCACTCATTTAAAGCTGAAAGAAAATAGGGTAAAGTAGCTTACACCATCTCTGTATATCGAATTCTCCATGCTGGAAAACCAAGGTGGCATCTTGCTGGCCCATATATAAATAAAAGATCGGGATCAGGCTCAACATAACCTAATAGTTAACCAAATAAACATACGGAAAGTCAGGGTAAGTGAAGCGCATACTGCCAAAACTAAAAATTCTCCAATGGCCCATTTCGCTCTGAGTAATAAATAGGCCCTTCTCTTCATGATTTCACAGTTCAATACTTAAATGTTGATGTTTTTGTTATAAAAAGAAGAGGCGTCTGTGTTCAGGCTACCTGGGGAAGGTCGAGCATTTTTGGCTCTGATGTACGTTGCCTTGTTTAAATATGGGGTACATTTTCCCTGGCGCAGAAAAAGTAGAGGTCGAAAATGTGCAGGTCGGGTGATAGCGGTTCAGGTCAAAACGGATACTATTTTGGTGCGGGTTGGGTTGAACTGAAACACTAATGACCACATATTCTTTGCTCTTTAGATGAGATCAATTAATCAGTCAAATATGAATACAATAATTATATCATTTCCAAATTATAATTAAGAAGCTTTAATTCATTATCCACCCTCAGTTGGCTTTCAAACTCTTTGACCAATTTCCTTTTAGCTGTTCCTAATTTACATGTTAAAATAGATGAGACATAACCTGCATCAACCCATTGATAAGTAAATGGGTCAAAACTGTGCTCCTAGATCCATAAACTTGATTCAAGAAGATAGACCCGTTTTCCAAGTTAATCGGCACTATTCTATGTTTAATTCATTGTTCATTGGGAGGAATGGCGTGAGAAATGAGTTCATTGAGTAAAGTTCCTACCTTTCTATTTAATATTTCTAAAGACAGATGATGATAAGGGATACACACGAAAAAGAACAAACCAAGGGTCTTTAATGCCGCAGATAAATAAGTCTCGGTGAAAAAAGGTCTCTCAGTATCTTCCCCCAAGTAATACATCTTGAAGAGTAAATTAGCTGCTTTTGCAACTGCTTCTTTTCCATCAGAAATTGAAACAAATTCAAAATCCATTTTCTTTTTACCCAAAAAGAAATCCGTTTTTGATTCCACCTGCATTAACAGTACAAAAAGTACACTAAGTGTCTAAGTGGTGACGACATCCTTTAACAATAATAATAAGGTATCATACAGCACAAAGACCATACATTGGATAGTTTTGCCGAACTAAATTTCTCCATTAAGACTTCCTTGGATTTTTTCAGCACGCCTACATGTGATGAGTCGAACTATCAGCCAAAAAATCATACAAGTGATAATTGCTACAAATGTGATTCTATTCAATCAAAACGTAGAGAATCGCACAAGTACAAATTCATATACTAAATGAGACAAAAAAAAAATATAACGCAAAAATAGGGAAAGAGGACCACTGAAATTTGCTTCAACAGCCCACCGAACCAATCTTAAAAACAGGGTAATTCCCTATCCTAGAAGGCATGAATTCATAAAAGAAGAAAAAAATAAAGCAAATTGCTAAAATTTTACCGAAGGCCAGCTGCCAAATCACCATTTTGACAGGAGCCTGATTACCTTTGATTAAAATTTTTCATACTTCACAGCGAATAAAGTTTAGTAACCTTTCTATGCAATTAGTCATTTTGAACCTGAACCTCTTAATCTTGAAAGAGCTTATGTATTGGATTTCTAACCTCTTGAAACCAAGAAACTACCATAAACATGGAAAAGGTAAATCTAACTTAATTCAGGGTAGATAAGTAATTTTTTTTATTTCCACATTAATTGTTCAAGCCTTCAAATGGGACATGGGTTGCTACAATCTGGTTTTACGTTTTATAATATCCAACACAATACAAATAAAGATTCACAAGGAACACACATGCACTCTTACCTTCCCTATCATATAGACAGACCTTTTTTATACCAATGCCTGAAAGCCATTGCATAAGTTCAATAACTTCTAACGTCCGTCGAGCTTCATCACTGTCTATGACAACTCCAAGATATTTGACTCGGTCTAAATGTAGATGTTTGTATGTTGTCAATAATCCTTTTGTTATAAGGTAGCTTTCCACTGCACGAAGGACCTCATGGGCAAGGTTTAAGACTCTAAGAATCCAGTGGAGAGCATGCCATGCCAAGATAAACACAATGTTGTTATTCTGCATACGATTATATTCACATGAGCAGCTATATCGAGAATCATGAAACTAATAACACTTGCATTCCTAGATTTCTCATCCTCATGTTATGGGTCCATCTACTTTCCTTCCAGCCACTTTTACAGAACCCATAAAATGATAATGACAAATGCACCATTGTTAAACATAATCAACTGTGTGGAGTCCAGAGAATATAGCAATAAAAGTTTCAGAAAACTAAAAAACTATTACCGGTGTAATCCTGCAAAAAGTATCTTGGGAATCCTTAGTGATATCCATATTCTACAAGTACAAACACAAATACATAGATCATCCACCAAGGAAGGCAGTAAAGTTCTCTAGGAATATGTAACGTTTTCAAATATGTGTTAGCATTTTCTTGAATTGCACAGTATCGACTAAATACGATTAATAAAACTCTGCAAACTTATAGCGGGTATGACATTATTAAGACGAACGCAAAAAACTCCTATTTATTAGTCAAACATACAATAAATCCAAGCATATTTTTGAATCATTCAAAAAAACCTTCGACGAATAATTAGTATTTACAAAGGTGCATAGAACTTAAGACCACAAAGACTACTAACTTAAGGCATAAACATTAACCCTAATAATCATGTCCAAAGTGATAACAATTTATAATATCTCAATGTAATCACTCTTTATTTTCATTTATTTAAATTTCAAGGTTAAGTACTAGAAATATATTCACCTATAACCCGTAATCTACAGTAAGAATTTTTAATTATTCAACTTTAAATGTTTGCTATTGTATGTTTCCACCAATCAAGTATTGCTATTTGTATGTATCACGAATTTTAGCATTACAACATATTCAAAAGAGTGATACATAATTCTTACTTTTAAGACTTGTAGCTTTTGTGAGACCTAATTCTTACTTGCTTCGACTAAAATTCGTAAAACAAATTGTAAAATGTGATTAAATAACAATAAAAAAGGAAATGCTAAAACAATGAATATATGTAATCAGGTAAAATCAAACTTAAGTAGTTAATAATAATAACAAAAAAGTTGACCTAAATATTTAAAAGAATGAAAAAGAAAATTAAAAGGAATTAATAGAAAAAAAAAATGATACTTACAAATGTAGAATTCTAATGTTTGTATATCTGTATGTGAAAGTGTGAGATCAACTGCCTGCAACTTAATTAATTAGTAAAGATGGAGAAAATGAAGCAAGGAAAATGGCGTATAAATGTGGGGAGGTGTGAATGAATAAAGTGTGATAGACAAAAGGATGATTTTGACTTTTTCTTCTTTCGTCACACCCGCCAAAATAATAGTTGTTACAAGTTTTAATTTAAAAAGTGTGTATCACTCGTAGCAGGGTGCTAGCTTATGTTATCTTAACTGGTTCCGTGCTAGAGAGTCTCCTCACTTTCAATACCTAGTAGAAGGAGAAACCCTCAACTAAACTGCTCGAATGCATGACATTTAATTGAGATAAAACTATGCCCCTCTGCGGGACTCAAACATAGAACTTTATTTGTGAAATTTCTATAAATGTTTTTTCCATGTCTTTGAACTCGAGACCTCCACCTCCAGCATGTAACATGTAAGTCCCCTGTAAACGGATCATTAATAGTTTGCTCTAGTTATCTTGAGGTGCGGAATCCCTCACTATAACTTGGTGATTCACAACAATGAAAAACAAGCCTCCAGATAATCTGCTGCCTCGCAGATCTTCTCTAGGCCTAGCGGAACAATACTTGACGACTTAACCTGCAACTATGCTCGAAATTTCGACAAATGTTCAACCCTAATCTCTGTTAGGGTTCGATATATATAGGAAACAACTCGACTGGGCTTCAGCGCAGTAGCCTCGCAAATCCAGCCCAGCTCGACACAAATGCGAGGTCGCATTCTTGTCCTAGCCACGTAATTGAGCCTCCAATTACGAGGTCGTAATTGTCCCTGTAAATTGCGAGAAGACATATTTTATTTTAACGTCTAGAAGCTATTGCCAAGGGGGAGTCTGTAAGTGCACGTCTATGTCAATAGCAGTCTAGATTGTTTGGTCTTATATTGTAATATGTCTTTGTAACGTAATTGTCATTAATGAACTTCATATTATGCATAGAATACTAGATTAAGTTTAATATTGAATGTGTAATAGCAGACATATTATACATTCAATACTTAAACTTAATCTAGTATTCTATGCATAATATGAAGTTCATTAATGACAATTACGTTACAAAGACATATTACAATATAAGACCAAACAATCTAGACTGCTATTGACATAGACGTGCACTTACAGACTCCCCCTTGGCAATAGCTTCTAGACGTTAAAATAAAATATGTCTTCGTCTAGTCTTTGTCATCAATCTACTTCTTCTGCTTCTTACCAGCCTTCCTCTTCTTCTGAACTTCCTCTGAATCTTCTGCAGCCTTATAGAAATCGCAGTCTGAATGTAAACCAATCTTCAAGCACAAACTCACTGCATTCTTATATCGCAAAGCCGGACCCTGAAAATCTTTTGGAAACCAAATATTTACATTGTTCAGCTTCAGCAGATCTTTCTTACAGAAGTTCACTAGATGCAAAGGCTCATAAATCCTTAAAATCTCATAGTGATGATCTCCATACATCACAGCTTCATACGTCTTACTATCAAAGTACCACCCCTTCATATTATCCAATAAGTCCTTCTTGAACTTCTTTAAAGGAACTTCTTTGGCAAACTGGGTTGGCTCATTGATGAGCGTCCATTTTTGTGATAAAAACCCCTATCGAAAGGCCTCATTTCTATGTCTTAAATGAGTTAATATTCCGGAACTATCGGTACTTAATGAGTCGTATGTTTACGCAGGTTCACGGAAGATGCGAGTGAGGGTAAATGGCATCAAGTAACTCAAGATGAAGGCCTATGAAGTTATAAGACACAAGGAGGTGATTCGGGAGCCGAACGAAGAAGTACGAGAAGCAGCAGCAGCTGCCAGCACCGCTGGCAGCCATTTCAGCGCCTCTGGCCTAAGCCCAGTGCCGCTGGAGCCCATCCCAGCGCCGCTGGGCGGCCCAGACCAGAAACCGACTTTAGCTCCTATTTAAGTCGAAGTAACCCTCAAAACCCAAAGAGAGAGCCGATTCAGCAGCCCTAGCCGCCCATATTCAACCCTAGGTCGACTTTGCAGATTCCAAGGAGGTTTTGGAGCTTCTAACACCTTCCGATCTTCATCCTCAACCTATATCTACTATTTTACTTTACTTTTAGTTGGTAAACAATGTCTTTCATCTTTTCAGACTTTGTTATTCCTTTAATAATGTCAGGCTAGTAGGCTGAATACTTGTTTGGATCAATGTGATCATGTAGACACTTATTGTTTTACTTTATTTGTTAGATCTGTTGGAGTGTGTTTTACTGTTTATCGTAGATCCATGTTTTACTAGTTCTTCATATTATTATTTGTTCTATATCTGCATGTATTAGTTTAATTCTGATGATCGGTCTATAATCATACACTAGGATTAATACATAAGGATGGAAAACTGTAACACCCTTCGTTTAAAAATACGGGTTTCCAAAATTTTCGCCTAACGACGTCAAAATAAAGCGGAAGAAACATTAAAAGTCCAAATCAATTAAAATCTATTCGTCTTACTATCAAAGTACCACCCCTTCATATTATCCAATAAGTCCTTCTTGAACTTCTTTAAAGGAACTTCTTTGGCAAACTGGGTTGGCTCATTGATGAGCGTCCATTTTTGTGATAAAAACCCCTATCGAAAGGCCTCATTTCTATGTCTTAAATGAGTTAATATTCCGGAACTATCGGTACTTAATGAGTCGTATGTTTACGCAGGTTCACGGAAGATGCGAGTGAGGGTAAATGGCATCAAGTAACTCAAGATGAAGGCCTATGAAGTTATAAGACACAAGGAGGTGATTCGGGAGCCGAACGAAGAAGTACGAGAAGCAGCAGCAGCTGCCAGCACCGCTGGCAGCCATTTCAGCGCCTCTGGCCTAAGCCCAGTGCCGCTGGAGCCCATCCCAGCGCCGCTGGGCGGCCCAGACCAGAAACCGACTTTAGCTCCTATTTAAGTCGAAGTAACCCTCAAAACCCAAAGAGAGAGCCGATTCAGCAGCCCTAGCCGCCCATATTCAACCCTAGGTCGACTTTGCAGATTCCAAGGAGGTTTTGGAGCTTCTAACACCTTCCGATCTTCATCCTCAACCTATATCTACTATTTTACTTTACTTTTAGTTGGTAAACAATGTCTTTCATCTTTTCAGACTTTGTTATTCCTTTAATAATGTCAGGCTAGTAGGCTGAATACTTGTTTGGATCAATGTGATCATGTAGACACTTATTGTTTTACTTTATTTGTTAGATCTGTTGGAGTGTGTTTTACTGTTTATCGTAGATCCATGTTTTACTAGTTCTTCATATTATTATTTGTTCTATATCTGCATGTATTAGTTTAATTCTGATGATCGGTCTATAATCATACACTAGGATTAATACATAAGGATGGAAAACTGTAACACCCTTCGTTTAAAAATACGGGTTTCCAAAATTTTCGCCTAACGACGTCAAAATAAAGCGGAAGAAACATTAAAAGTCCAAACCAATTAAAATCTATTTGGTTTACTTATTCAATGGTGTTACTAATCGCATCATCAAAACAAGTTTAATAGAAACCCGTCGGCTGCCCAACACAAAACAACCGACTACATGATAATCCAACTCCATTAAAGACAAACATAAACAAATGTCTATAAAAGTTCAGCATCTATGGGTAGCTAAGGACTTCATCAAGCATCCTACCCATTCCTCACTCATCATCATCAACAACCTCAGCTACGCTAAACCTGAGGGAGCAACACATTTCAAAAGACAAGTGTTAGCTAACGAATTAGATAAGTAAGATAACACTCAAGTTATAAAACATTTGTCCATTTCAAACATTATGGATTTAAATACTTGATTAAGGCACAACACACATCAAACACACAATACTTCATAATAGGATAAGCCACCCTAAATGTGCCTATCCTGCTTTACTTCATTACACACATATAACCACATAACTGCTTTCTACATTAACTGCTTTACTACGTTTTAACTGCGTCAATGTGCAACATAAGTTACACCCGACTAGATGACAACCATTCAGTTGAACATCAAACGTCGTTAAGGAATGGCAAGCCAATTCCCGAGTAATCCGTATGTACAAGACAAATGAGGGCGGGTCAGACCCCTCGTATTACTCAACTGCATCTCAATGACCATGTTGCAAGGAGCCACCCAAGCAACCTACGTCAACGCACTTAGCCGGGCTAGGGCAAGTACGGGTTAAGCTTAACACTTTCCTGCATCAAATTTTTAACGAGCTCGAACCTGCATCTCATTTAGTTTAGGTGACTGCATTACCTAAACATTTACTACGTTTACTGCTTTTACGTTTTGGGCCCTTAAACGTGCACGTGTCATGACAACTTAACAAGTCTAGTGAACTAGATGAGCAAGCCATACAATCATGCACATAACAACAATCAACAACATATACTACATCTCAATGCATCACAAGATACTGCATATCATTTCATAACATAATACTACATCACACGTCATTTCATAACATACACTACATTACATATCATTAGGGACTGCATTTCAGGTCTCAATGGTCAACTACATAACCCATATTACCTCCCGTGTAACCCCGTATACCCACAAACAATTCAAGGTACCAATTGGGAAGTTATTATATGAAAACATCTTTTGTTGAACCCTCAGCATGTCAAAGTAGTGTATCTTACCTCAAAGAAGCGCACAACAAATGATAACTACGTTACCGTGCAAAGCAAGTATTCCTGACCTCCTATAATCATTAAACGATCATTAGACAAGCTAATACCCACATCATTAAGGTCTTAACTCAGACCTAAACACCTATAAACATGACCCATAACATTGCTTTATGCATTGGAGGTTTGAGTAATACATTAGGACTCATAGAATCCGACGAAACTCGACCTTCACTCACTAATTCTACCTTTCAGGAAACTTGACATCAAAATCATCTTTTAAAAGCTTTACCATTAGAAACTAGACTCTCTCATGATTCCAGGGATAGTTTATTTGTCAAAAACGGAGTTACGGTTCAAAAGTTATGGCCATTTGAAATTCAGTCGCTGTTGCGCCGCAATGACTCATTGAGCCGCAACTTATCCCCCTGGAATCCAATTGCACCGCAACTATGTAGTTGCGCCGCAACTGGCTACGAATTAGCACAACAATCATCTATTAACCTCCAAAACTTAACCAAACTCAACCTAAACGACCCCAAACCTTATGAACAACATTTGAATCTTAAAATCCACCATGTTAAGACCATAATGATGCAATAAAATCTTTGATTAATCCATACATGATTTGCATCATAAAAACAATTGTCTTTGATTACCAAATCGATCAAAATACATGTTTTTGACATCAAACAACCCTCCAATGGTCTAGATCTGATTTCTAATGACTCATATGATCAAAAGACACAAAATCAAAATCAATATACCTCTACTTAACTGAAGATCACAATGGGGATGTGATGTGTGAAATCGAGTTTAAAAATTAAAACAAGAAATACCCTAAAACTGACTACTACACACTTGCGGGCAGTGGACCCGTTCGTATATAATATAGCTAGAAGGTAAGTCCAGGATCTAACACGGGGAATGGTTTTGAAATAGTTGTCAGCTAAAATGGTTTTGGAATAAGGATGGAACCGTAGCCGAATTGCTACCTCACCTTGACAATATGAAATTAAAGAAATTGAAATGACAAGACAATTGAAAAGTAAAGAAAGTTCAAACAATATGAATAAAGATCACCCACTTCGAATCCACTTGACTTCAGTTATGATTGCACACGATAAAGTTCAAATTATTTAGAGTTGACAAGATAATCGTGAAAGGATAAAATGCTCGCGTGGTACCACCAACCGTTTCTAAACACGTTTACCAATTAACTCCTATTATAGATTTGACATTCACCGTCATACCATGAACCGGTGACAAACGACCATAGACAATCGAATTGAAATGATAAACGTATTCACCTAGTACCACTAACGATGAACACATAAACCATCAACATCAAAAGAATAAATCGCAAGGAATTAATTGATAAATATCACGACACAACGATAATTGAATCAACTCTTGAATTAAAATATTGTAATCATATCATTCGTCAAGTTTCATCAAAGTGGATGATTAGAAATCTAGCCAATCATACTAAATTGAATTGCAATAAAGAAATTGAAATGACAAGACAATTGAAAAGTAAAGAAAGTTCAAACAATATGAATAAAGATCACCCACTTCGAATCCACTTGACTTCAGTTATGATTGCACACGATAAAGTTCAAATTATTTAGAGTTGACAAGATAATCGTGAAAGGATAAAATGCTCGCGTGGTACCACCAACCGTTTCTAAACACGTTTACCAATTAACTCCTATTATAGATTTGACATTCACCGTCATACCATGAACCGGTGACAAACGACCATAGACAATCGAATTGAAATGATAAACGTATTCACCTAGTACCACTAACGATGAACACATAAACCATCAACATCAAAAGAATAAATCGCAAGGAATTAATTGATAAATATCACGACACAACGATAATTGAATCAACTCTTGAATTAAAATATTGTAATCATATCATTCGTCAAGTTTCATCAAAGTGGATGATTAGAAATCTAGCCAATCATACTAAATTGAATTGCAATAAAGAAATTGAAATGACAAGACAATTGAAAAGTAAAGAAAGTTCAAACAATATGAATAAAGATCACCCACTTCGAATCCACTTGACTTCAGTTATGATTGCACACGATAAAGTTCAAATTATTTAGAGTTGACAAGATAATCGTGAAAGGATAAAATGCTCGCGTGGTACCACCAACCGTTTCTAAACACGTTTACCAATTAACTCCTATTATAGATTTGACATTCACCGTCATACCATGAACCGGTGACAAACGACCATAGACAATCGAATTGAAATGATAAACGTATTCACCTAGTACCACTAACGATGAACACATAAACCATCAACATCAAAAGAATAAATCGCAAGGAATTAATTGATAAATATCACGACACAACGATAATTGAATCAACTCTTGAATTAAAATATTGTAATCATATCATTCGTCAAGTTTCATCAAAGTGGATGATTAGAAATCTAGCCAATCATACTAAATTGAATTGCAATAAAGAAATTGAAAGAAAACATATTGTACCAATGATCGTTGAATATAAATTGCAAGACAGAAGATTAGATACGATCTAGATGGATGTTCTTGAATCTTCAATGAATCAAATGATGAAATCTGCGATGATCCGTCAAAGACTAGTGGTAGAATAGCTCCTAGAAAGAAAAACTTGGATAATGGGAAATTAGGGTTTTTTTTCTCTTTATATCCCTCCCCCCATCTGATGCAAAGAGGCTGTAGCCCTGATCTCCCCGTGCACTCACTGCGCCGCAGTTGGCATGGTGCGCTCCCACTGCGGCGCAGTGGAAAGTCCCTGGAATTCTGATCATAAGGTGACTGCGGCGCAGTGGGGAATGAGTCCTCCCACTGCGGCGCAGTGTTAAATCTCTGGAAAGCATTGGCTTCTTCTCGACCAGTGACTGCGGCGCAGTGTTAAATCTCTGGAAAGCATTGGCTTCTTCTCGACCAGTGACTGCGGCGCAGTGTGAATCCACTGGAAAGTTGTGGCTTTGGCACCCATTGACTGCGGCGCAGTGGGGAATGAGTCCTCCCACTGCGGCGCAGTGTTAAATCTCTGGAAAGCATTGGCTTCTTCTCGACCAGTGACTGCGGCGCAGTGGGGAATGAGTCCTCCCACTGCGGCGCAGTGTGAATCCACTGGAAAGTTGTGGCTTTGGCACCCATTGACTGCGGCGCAGTGGGGAATGAATCCTCCCACTGCGGCGCAGTGCTAACTTGCTGAAATCTTTGTTCTTCTTTATCATCGGCCCTCGAACACTCGGATCAACATCTTGGGCTAAAATTGTCAGAAAATGTACCAAATGGGCGCACAACCTGCTAAGAACCTAAAAGCACTAACAAACACTATAAACGCGCCAAATGCATACAAAATCGACTCAAAACACATACGAAAAAGGCCAATAATGAAGTGGGCGATCTATATAAATTGGTCATCTCAAATCCCCCCACACTCGAGCGTTGCTTGTCCTCAAGCAAATCTGGAAATTAAGCAAAAAGCGTTCCTTGACACGAAGCTATATAAACACATTACGATTATCAAAAAGAAGCCACACCAGCATGTCAATGACAAAAAGTTGGGTGAAGCAGTTTTAATCTTAAATGAAACCCCGAAATGTTTGACAATATCTGAACAATCCACAAGCCACAATAACACGACTAAGCAAAAGTGAAACAAATGAGCCTATCAAAATCATCCTACTCCAACGAACTTACTATTGGGTTGAATATATATGAATAATCACTCATTGCGCGGTCGTGATGCATATCTTACCATAGGCTTGAACAAGGATCATAACTCCACCGACGTGGCGTAAGCACCAAGTACATCATCAAAATATGGCATATAGGTCGGTTGTAAAGTTAGGCTAAGGGTATTTACAAATGGGATTTGGGAAGTTTAGGTAAGTGTTAATAGGAAATAACAAAAGGATAAGTTATGTACAAAATAGTCTAATCAAACCCTTACCATTGATTGCCAACAACCCATAAGATGTTATCCCTCTAAGACACCTCCAAAAGTACCAAGTAAACCCGACACCATTGTGGTGTATCAACTTCAAACAACTTCAATTCAACCAAGTCTTCCAATATATTCACGAACCAATTGATACAACAATTCTTTACATATAAAAATGAGAAATACCTACTAGTAGCCCAAGTTCTTTTCTTTCTTTTTTTTTTCTTTTTCATCATCATTTTTTTTCTTCTGTTTTTCACTTTTTTCTCTTATTTTGAACCATTTTTACTCTACTAGTAGGCACCCTCTTACAATGATGAACAATGTCTATAACAATATACTTTCTTTGAACAATCCAAGACATTCCCCAATAACTTGACCAAATGACGTATTCTCATAGACAAGAATATTCCACTAGACAATCCACTGAAACTCTCCCAAACCATCCAAACAAACCAATGACAATCAATGGCCCCCAGATTAGACTATCGGTATAGTAAGGTATAATTAGGTAAAGTTTACATATTTAAGTGGATATATACAAAGGAAAAGGCTAAGTCAAAAAGGATGTATAAGTGTACTTTGCACTAAGGATGAGTGCAACAAAGGTTTACAAAGGAAGGAAAGAAAGTGTATGTACATGTATAAAAGTATGTATACTGAAGGTAAAAATATACATAAGCAAGGGTGCAAAGAAAGAAAATAAGGGTCAAACCTAATATGCCAATTCGTCATCCAATGTACTTATATCACAAAAGTGATCTCACTGCGGTCTCGCAACGATCACCAGGCCAAGTTCTAGCTCAACACATCACCGGCACACTCATATCAAAGAAATGAACCCGGAAATGGAATAAATTAACCTCAAATTCGCACATCTTAGTGCAGAGTTCGAAATGGAACCCTTACTCCCGAATAAATCCAAGAGCCTAAGAGAGGGACAAATTACAAGGCAATCAAACCAAAACCGTAAACACTTAGCACATCTATAAATGAATGATGAATCTCACAACTTTAGGTGTTTGAGAAATTTGAGTATGCAAGTAATGTTATCAATCCACAAGGATTAGCCCAATAACCATTCAGAACACATTTCGCTGATTAAAATGGTGCCAAGGAAAAATTTTGTAGTAAAATTGCTCATTAAGTTATTATGAATTAAGTGACAAAAGCAATTTACCACAAGGACAAGCTCAACACAAGTTTCAAATCATATCATCTTCCGTCATCTTACCAAATCGAAACAACCAATCTCAAACATGCACATCATAGTTCAGAATTCAAGATAGAACCCTTACTTTTGGATAAAACCCAAAAGCCTACGAGAGGGACACATCTACAAGAACGGTTAAATCTCAATGGCAAAACAACAAAAGAGATATATCCGGTTACTTAAACCTATTTGCCACCCCCCCACACTTAAGATGGACAATGCCCTCAATGTCCATATTCGGTCAGAACAAAGGTAAATAGGGGTAAGCACAATAGACAGAAAAAATGAGAACACATACCGGATCATGGACACATTCCGTTTCAAAACAAGTAAGTCGACCCCGCACCACAAATTGCTCTTCCTAAAAAGGAAGTCCAATATGGTTGACGGGAGAAACAAACTAGTTCAAAACGGAAGGTGCGAGAGCTATGTGTGAAACAATGTCAATAAAGATGCCAATCAAAAATGTTGCGCTTAACTTACTGCCATCATATGCGCATGACATCATAGTGAGCTACTAACACGATCACACAATCAAACAAACCAACGGGTTCTCCCCCACACTTGGGTTCCACTAGGTATTGCCATCAATCAGATCAAACCTGTTCAATAACATTCCAAAAGACCAACCATCCAAAATATCCAAAATAGTTCAAACAAAATGAAATACCATGCAGAAAATAAAAGAAAACAACGGAAATTACAAATGTTTCATCACCCCGTAGGGTGGATACCAGACAATGATAAATAAAGAAATGTCATAAGAATACCAATCAAAATCAATCATCATATGATTCCATCCCACGGTACCGGATGGGAATCATCTCCACTCACTGCTGATGTCCATGGTAGCCATAGGGTAGTCCAGGTTTGCCAAATATACTTGTCACCCAATCTTGCTCTTCCCCCTGAGCTGAACCTGAACCACCAGCACCTCCCCCTGACTGATCAGCATCAAATCCTGACGCACCTGCATCCAAACCTGCAAAAGATGAAGAACTACCGCCAATATGTCCACCCTGAAAACCCCCAAACTGCACTGGACCACGAGGAGAACCTCCTAAATCATGGGGTCGTGGTGACATGTTCCCCGGAACAGTCGTCTGAGAGAAGAAGGGCTGACCCCTGACGATAATCAGGGACATAAATAGGCGGTGGAGGGAATGGAGGAATCGGGTCAGGTCTAACAAACTCCCGGCCATGATACTGAGCATCCCACATAGGCTGATAATAATCAAGGTTATAGTTAGTGTGGGCCTGCTGTGATCCAATCCAGGTGAAATCCTGGTCCACCCTCCTCTGGTACGCATCAAATTCTTGCTGACTCTTCTGCTGAGACTCATAGATGTTCTGAATAGTGTTCCCCAAGAGTGTAAGATCAAACGAAGGAGGGATGGGAATGTTACGTTCAGTCCTCCTCGGTGGCTCCCGTGGAGCATCAGCCATCTCAACATCAACCTCCTCATCCTCCTCCTGTACAGGAGGTGTTCCTTCAACCTCACCCTTATCATCTAACAAACGCTCCTGCTCATTGTCTTTCTTTTTCTTCAAAATCTTTGCCTCCAAAGCTCCTGATACGTAAAATCCTCCTGATGTACTGGCAATGAGAGATAGGTCTGGCAATCATCAGAAGCAAAAACTCCCATCCTCTTATAGATCACCGTGATAAAGTGTCCCAAAACCAGAGTTGCATCGGTATGATTACACATACGGTCCAGAAGCACAAGAGGAGGCAAAGCAAACCTGGATGGAGCACCCTCAGAAAATAACTTAAGTAACCAAAGATCGTTCTTGTACGCCTTCTCCCAATGAGTAGACCTCTGTACCAGGAAAGTCACAATCATCCGGTGGAGCAACCTCAAACGCACATTCTTAATCTTTGACACACCACTTGTGTATGTCCATGTCTCTCCCCCCGTGATCCTGGCGTAATACTCCACGATAGACTCTCCATCACCCAAATCGGCCTGTGTTCTATACCCCTTCTTCAGAATATCCCTAAACTCAGCACTCTGCAACTCCTCCCTCGTATACATCCCACAGTAGTAACCAAATTCAGCAATTGACAACCTCCTCTGCACTCCCCCACAGTAAAATGAGACTACCCTCTCTTCAAAAATGTCTTTGACTTTTCCCAATTCCTTCTTCAGTTTCAAGGTTGAATAGAACTCTAAACATAACTCACGGTAGGCGGCTTCACGGTTAGCGAATACCCGCCGCCAAATATCACAACTCACTTCATGCCCTTTTGACGCACCTCCAACCCTCATACTCATAGAAAACCACCATCGAATATCCTCCTGAACTCTAAATACCTGAGCTTGAAATTGAGTTAAATGTCTTGCGGGAAGGACCACATGCTTAGAAAGTTTATACAATTTGTTCTTGTAGATGTTCTTCTGAGGCTGCCTAATTCCCTCAAATGATAGCCAAGCATGTCGCTCGTTCAATTCTTCAATAAATGTAAGCAGCACCTCCGCTTGTTTCTTTGAAGTTTTAGTCGGGACATCAACCGCCTCACTGGATTGCCCCTCAACCATTTTGCGCTTTCCCGCGGCCTTATCACTAGCTCCCGCTCCCTGCATTCACAACATGAAAACGTCCAATTGTAAGTATTAAGAATGCACAGTTGGAAATCATATATAAAACAAGCAAAAATCTTGGCAGGGAAAGGCCCCCACTGCGGCGCAGTGGGCATGCTTCACCCTCACTGCGGCGCAGTGGGGCAAAAGGACAAACGGGCAGAAGGATCTCACTGCGGCGCAGTGAGGCATGAACCCCCTCACTGCGGCGCAGTGAGGTCAAAAATCTGGGCAACTCACTAGGGTTCATCATGATATGGCACAAAATGGGGTAAATTAAACAAACAATTTCAGGGAA
This sequence comes from Erigeron breviscapus, assembly GCA_034093135.1. NCBI lineage: Eukaryota > Viridiplantae > Streptophyta > Magnoliopsida > Asterales > Asteraceae > Erigeron > Erigeron breviscapus. The sequence continues at coordinate 25,300,321 of CM067174.1, forward strand.
AAGATCCAGTAATCTCCACTTAAAACAACCTATACCGACATTCCCCCATACTTGCTCTTCAAATCAAATTCCCAAATTTTTCAAAACCCTAATTTCTAATTTAAAATCACAAATTGATGAACTAGATGCAAGATTAAACACCCAATTAGCTTCTATTGCCCACAAACATCAAAACCCCTAAATTAATTCGAAAGATTAAGCTAGCATAAACCCTAGAAATTTAAAGCTCAAAATAAAAGAAAAATACAAAGAAACTAAAGAGAAAACTTACACTTCTTCCCATTATGCAATGTATTAAGATGAAAATCTGGAAGATTGATAAAAGATGGAAGAAAAATGGAAGATCTTGAAGGATGTTAATGGGTATTTTCGGTTTTTAGAGAAGGGAGAAAAGAAAGATAAGGTGAAAGTGAAAAGTAAAATAAAATAAATAAAAAAAACTAAGCTATATTTACATCGGCAAGGAGATGACTTACCTGGCAGCCCACTGCGGCGCAGTGGAACAACTGCACTCCCACTGCGGCGCAGTGGGGATTATTTTACAATTGGGCAGTGGTTTAACACTGCGGCGCAGCCAAGCCATCCCACTCCCACTGCGGCGCAGTGGGAAGTTGCTGGAAAATTTCTCTTCAAATCATTATGTTAAAACTCAAATTGCACATAACCGGAACCGCATCGAATCGAGAACATACCTGCACTTACTAATAAAACAAGATTAAATCTAACTAGTTCAACGAAAAGGAAAATGCGATAAAATAACACGGGTTGCCTCCCGAGATGTAACACCCGTCGTTTAAAAATATGGGTTTTCAAAAAACTTTTCACCTAACGGTGTTAAATTGCGGAAGTAAAGACTGTAAAAGTCAAAACCGATAGAAACATTTCGGTTTCTGCATTTAATTGGTGTTACATGCCATATCAAACAATAGTTCAAATGAAAACCCAACGGTTGCCCAACATAAAACAACCGTTCACACACCACTACATAAATTCGACATTAAATACGAAATGTAATGAATGTCTAAAGAAAGCATCGTCTAAGGGTAGCTAAGGCTCCTGCATTGCATCTACCCAAGCTCACACGTTCTGCATCTAGTTTCCATCAAGCTAAACCTGAGGGAACAACCACATTAAGAAGCAAGTGTTAGCTATAAGAATAGCTAAGTAAGATAACACTTAATTTAAAAGCATTTGTCCAATTAAAACAATCTTCATTATTAGACAAGTTTTATTAGGCACAACACACATCACACGTTCACACATATACTGCATTTCAGCTTCATATCAATTAGGATAATTATCCTAAATGTGCCTATCCTGCATTAGTTCCCACATTATCACACATATCTTCGTTATCTGCATTATTAGTTCACACATTGTCACACGTATCTTTGTTAACTGCATGTAAGTGTGCCCTGCATCACACCCGACTGGATGATCAGTCAAAAGACTACTCATCTTACGTCGTTAAGGAATGGCAAGCCAATCCTTGAGTAATCCGTATATGAAGGTTGGTCAAACCCTCGTATTACTCGCCCTGCGTTATAAAGACCACGTTGCGAGGAGCCACCCAAGCAACAACTGCATCTACGCACTCGCCCGGCTAAGGCTAGTACGGTTAAGCTTAACACTTTTCACTGCATCTGTTTTATGAGCTCAATTTCACACATATAGATTGGGTCCCTGCATTCCCAAACATTCACACACATATAGTCTAGGTAACACACATTCCTAGACATTCACACACTTTAACTTCATTACGTTTGGATCCTTAAACGTGCAAGTGACATAGCAACCTAGCAAGTCTAGTGAACTAGGCGTACAGGTCAGGCATGCATATTGCACATCAACTTCATTTCTATATATCATACATATCAAGATACTTCATTAAACTACATCAACTGCATAACTACATATTACATTAAGCAATACTGCATTACACTACAATAGGGACTGCATCCCAGGTCTCATGGTCAACTGCATAACCCATAATACCTCCCAAGTAACCCATATGCCCACATGCAATAATAAGGTACCGAATGGAAGTGTTTACGATTTGAAACCAGCTTTTAGTTGATCCCCCAGCGTGTCAAAGTAGTGTATCTTACCTGTTAGTAGTATGTGCGCGCAAACAAAGCTAACAGTGCTTATTAGTACTCCCCGACACCTATCGTATATTAACATAAGAAGTATAAGTCATTAGGGACATTAAATGGCTTTCGTACGACTTTAGGACTGACCATTTAAAATCCAGATTACACCTTACGAAGATAGACCTTATCTTCGTTTGGTTCTTACGAACTTAAGCAGAAAACGAACTTACTTCAGTTCTTACGAACTTAAGTCACACTTTACGAAGATAGGCCGTTAAACGAATTTAAACTTCATTTTTCGTTTTGCTTACTAGTTTACGAATTAGCCAACGAAGTTAGCTCCAAAACTTCTTACGAATTTAGTGAAAACGAAGATAGAAACGAGGATTATCTTCGTTTCATCCCTGTTCGACAGTTTTTCATAAACAGACCAAGATCTTCGATTCCCCAATAAACGACTCGTCCAAGCTTCTTCCAAAACATGTTTTCGACACGATTAAACATATTTTGATCATCAAGATCGACTATAGACTCGTTTAACACCATTTTGAATGTTAATTAACCAAAACACCTTTTAAGCCCTAATTACTTGCTAATTCCTTTATAATCAGATCTGTTTCGTAAATAAACAACCTCTAAATCTGAAAATACAATCAATACATCAATGATTACCTGCTTGACTCGATGATCGATCAATTTACAACACCAAATCGCTTGAGCCAAAACTTAATTAATTGCTTTAGGATTCAAGAAAGGATTAATTGCTTTATTATTTGCTAATGGCTGCTTAATCAACCCTAATTACACCCATCAAAGTCTTAATCCCGTTTTTTGATTTCAACCTATGTCAAAATCAGTCCCTGAACTTCTAAACCCTTCATTATTGGCCACAAACTGCATTATTGACCATATACAACATTAGTCCTTCATTAAAAGGCACTACATAGCCTTTAAGCGACATTAATCACACTTTTATCCGTCATTAAAATCTAGGCTTTTAAACCTAACTACTTTATCTACGTTAACCACACATAACTACATTCGAATATTAAGTAAAGACTTAACGACACCCCAAATTGACTTAACGGCATTAGTCAAACATTAAATAAAAGTTCGGGATGTTACACGGGAAGCGCTTAAGTTATTAACGAGTCTTTAGCTTGACTCGACCAACCTTCAAGTATCAAATTCAAACACGGGGATCACATCAAATATCCCCTCAACCTGCTCTTCTTCCACATATAACTTAAGTCGATGACCATTGACAATGAACGATCCTTCACCATTTCGCTTAAACAACTCAACATATCCCGACGGGTACACATGCTTAATCTCAAACGGTCCAATCCATCTAGAAGTGAGTTTGGGTTGCTTAATCTTAAATTTGGACAAGAACAACAACACTTTAGCCCCAACCTTAAACTCCTTTCTACGAATCCTCTTATCATGCCAAATCTTGGTCCTCTCCTTATAAAGCCTCGAATTCTCATAAGCACCTAACCTAAGCTCATCAAGCTCATGTAGTTGTAACATTCTAAGTTCACGTGCTTCCATCAAATCCAAATTCAGATTCCTCAACGCCCAATACGCCTTATGCTCTATCTCAATAGGAAGATGGCAAGTTTTGCCATAGAGTAACCGGTATGGCGTGGTGTCGATCGGCGTCTTAAAAGCCGTCCTAAACGCCCACAAGGCGTCATCTAACTTCTTTGACCAAACCTTGGGGTTATCTCCAACAGTTTTCTCTAAAATCCTTTTCAAAGCCCTATTGGTGTTTTCTACTTGTCCACTAGTTTGCGGATGATAAGAAGTAGAAAAATAATGCACAACACCATACCTCTTCATGACCTTGGCTAATTGATGATTTGCAAAATGGGTTCCTCGGTCACTAATCAAAGCTCTAGGGAAACCAAATCGACAGAATAATTGTTTCAAGAAATCAATGACTACCCTCGCGTCATTCGTGGGCAAAGCCTTGGCTTCGGCCCATTTAGACACGTAGTCAACGGCGACAAGAATATATTGAAACTTATTAGACGGTGGGAATGGTCCCATGAAGTCTATACCCCAAATATCAAATACCTCGCATACCTGAATGCTTTGTTGAGGCATCTCATCCCGCTTAGTAATGCTCCCTTGTCTTTGACAAATGTTACAAGTCTCTACCAAAGTCTGGGCCTCTTGAAAATTGTAGGCCAATAGAAACCTGCATCAAAAACTTTCTTACCAGTAACTGAAGGACCGTAATGACCTTCAGTTGGACCATAGTGACAAGCATCAAGAATCTCCCTCGTCTCAGCTCCAGCTACACATCTCCGTACCATACCATCTGCACAAACACGAAACAAGTATGGACTATCCCAAAAATAGTGCTTAGCATCCGATATGAGCTTCTTTTTTTGCTGGGACGTGAAATCATTCGGTATCTCACCTGCAACCAAATAATTAGCAATATCTGCAAACCAAGGAGCATCATCAGAGTTAGAAATAAACATTAAAGACTCATCGGGGAAGTGATCATTAATCTCCCCATCTCAAAGTTTCTCCCGGTGAGGATCTTCCAAACGACTCAAATGGTCGGCCGCCAAGTTTTCAGCACCTTTCTTATCCTTAACCTCTATATCAAACTCTTGTAACAACAAAATCCATCGGATAAGCCTAGGTTTAGCATCTTGTTTCGAGAACAAGTACTTAAGGGCTGAATGGTCAGTGAAAACTATGGTCTTACTCAAAACAAGATATGATCTAAACTTATCAAATGCGAAGACCACTGCAAGCAACTCCTTTTCTGTGGTGGTGTAATTTTGCTGGGCGGGGTTCAAAGTTTTACTAGCAAAGTAAATGGGCTTGAAATGCTTATCAACCCTTTGCCCAAGCACGGCTCCTACAGCATAATCACTTGCATCACACATCAACTCAAATGGCAATTCCCAATCCGGACCAACCATGATAGGAGAATTAGTCAACTTTTCCTTTAAAACCTGAAATGCACTCAAACAAGCATCATTAAACACAAAAGGGACGTCCTTCTCCAGCAAGTGGGTCATAGGACGAGTAATCTTAGAAAAATCCTTAATAAAACGGCGGTAAAAACCGGCATGTCCAAGAAAACTTCTTACCCCTTTCACATTGGAAGGCGGGGGTAACTTGGCTATAACATCTATCTTAGCTCTATCAACTTCAATCCCGGCCTTAGACACTTTATGTCCTAACACAATTCCCTCGGTCACCATAAAATGGCACTTTTCCCAATTCAAAACAAGGTGTGCCCTTTCACACCGTTCTAACATCCTTTCCAAATTATGCAAGCAAGTATGAAAAGAGTCCCCAAAAACCGAGAAATCATCCATGAAAACCTCCATGGAGGTTCAAGCATGTCCTGGAAAATAGCTATCATGCACATTTGAAAGGTGCCTAGGGTATTACACAAACCAAACGGCATTCGCCGATAAGCAAAAGTACCAAATGGGCATGTGAAGGTGGTTTTTTCTTGGTCCTTGGGATCAATGGGTATTTGGAAGTACCCAGAAAACCCATCTAAGAAACAAAAATATTCATTACCTGCAAGTCTTTCTAACATCTGATCAATGAAGGGAAGGGGAAAGTGATCCTTACGGGTGGCATCATTAAGCTTACGGTAATCAATACAAACCCGCCAACCCATTATAGTCCTAGTGGCCAAGAGTTCCTTATTCTCATTCTCAATAACTGTCATGCCCCCTTTTTTGGGCACACAATGAACAGGACTAACCCAAGGACTATCAGCAATAGGAAAAATGATCGCAGCATCTAACAACTTAATGACCTCTTTCTTAACAACTTCTTTCATGTTCGGATTAAGCCTCCTTTGTCTCTGGACAATGGGCTTAACATCATCAACAAAATCTATTTTATGCTGGCAAAAGTTAGGACTAATACCTGGAATATCGGTGGTCTTCCAAGCAAAAGCCCGCTTATGGGCT
>CM067174.1:25307375-25359477 GCA_034093135.1 Erigeron breviscapus
GATCCCTATCGTTAAAGTTAGATGGGATACGAAACGCGGACCAGAGTTTACATGGGAGCACGAGGACTTTATACGCGAGAAATATCCGCACTTACTCCCTAAGCAAATTCAAATTCCGAGACGGAATTCTTCTAAGGGGGTAAGGATGTAACAACCCTACTTTTTAATATTATATATATGTGCTAGTTATGTTGTCTATGATCCCGCAAGCCATAGTTATACTTGAAGCTAGTAGATAATGCCCCTAAATTAGCAATCTAAAGCTAATATTTAGTTCTAAATTAATTTTAATAAAATACCATTGAGCAAAATTTCATTGTTGACAAATCTAGTTATATAAATAATAATGTAAGACTCACAAGTTGAGATAACGACCAAGAACTCTTATAAACGTCCAACAATTTAATCATCAAGTCAATTTAAGTAAACATGACATAAAAATAACATGCCTAACTCAAAAATATGTTTATAAACTAATATGCACATAAAAGTGCTTGAATAATAATAATAGGTATATATATGTCTAATATAAATACAAAATGTACATAAAATGACTTAAGTAGCTAAATTAAAAACACAAAAGTATGTATATACATACATATACACACGACATACATATGTAAATATACTCTTGGACACAAACAACTAACTACACTTACAATAAACTTATATTACATTTAAACATACATATATACATATATACTTATACACTTATATATAAAAAAAAAATAGAAAAACCCTTCAATTCCCCCCCCTTTTGGCCGTCCCCCTTTACACACACACATACACTTCTCATTTCAAAATACACTCCATCATTTAGTTTTGTAACTCCCCAAAACACACACACATATTTCTCTCACACAAAAACTCTTTCTCTCCCTTTTTCTTCTTCTTGCTCACGGCTCAAAAGGGGGAAGAAAAACAAAAAATCTAATCTAATCTAAACAATAATAATAACTAGGGTTTGTTAAGGATTAAACAAGGATTATTTCAAGATAGATTAAGGGTTGTTTTAAGCTTAAAAAAGGGGTCATTTGAAGCTTTGAAGGCCACGAAAAATCTGCCATATATCCTTCATCAAAACCGAACTCAAGAGGGTATAATCTTCATCCTTTTTGTTAGATCTAATCTTGTTCTTGTTTATATTCAAAGGTTTTATCAAAAACTCATACTTTCTTCTTGTTTTCTTTGTAATATACACTTGATGAGGCAAAGTTGATAGGATCTTTCTTTCCATGCTCATGCATGTCGAATCTAAGAAGAAAAATCCAAGGATTCAACTAGTTTAAGACCTAAAAGTGTTGTTATAGATTAAGTAGCTTTTAAAGTGATTTTTCCTTTGAGAGATGATTATATTTTTATGGATCTTGATGAATATATTTCTGGAGTTTTTCATAAAAATATGTTTTTATGTTGTTGGATCAAAGATGGATAAAGATTTGTTGTTAAAATGATTAGATGATTACATGCATGTTAGATTTAAGAAGGTTGGATCTTTTGTTGGATTATGAGATGAATATGGACTTGTCATAACTGAAAAATATGTTAATCTTGATGATAATATTCTGGAAAAATTGATAAAATATCAAGGATATAAAGCTTGAATCAAAACATGTTAAAATAAGCTAGAAATCATAAACCGAAAACATGCAAAAATGCATTTTGAGCACACACATGCACCATAATCTTATGACCAAGAAAATATGATGAACCTACTGGAAATAAGTTATTTCAAAAGTATAAAACTCAAGTCACTTGATGCATGGCAAGAATAAGCTCAAAAATCACCTTTTCGGGTCAAATAATCACTAACCGAAAGCACTAAATTTCACCTATCACACCACCACCACTATCATGACTTGAATCACCAAAATATGATGGACTTACTGTAAATATTGAAATAAGAATGAAAATCCATTTTGAAGTACCTTAATAGCTTAAGAAATGAGGCTAAAATCACTATTTCGGTAAACGATTTTTAATCATAAAGTCCCCAAAATAAGCAAGACACAAGGGAGGTTGAATTGATATGAGTTTTTATTGATAAAAGTTGCCTAAAAGGCCTGGGATTCTTGACTAAAATATTGTGTGGTGATTTCTAAGAATTTCCATGAATTATTGAATTTAAATGGTGATTAAAAGGCAAATAAATCAATAAATAAATTATGTAAATCATGAATTTGGCTAAATCTTCTTAACATTGATAAAAATAACTAAAACCTACTGGAGAAAAATAGTTAAGAGTCAAGAGACATGTGTTACATAATTTAAAGATAATTAATTAAGTAAAAATAACTAATTAAACGTTATTATTAAAATTAATGGAAAATACACAAATAAAAGTATAAAACATGAAATTATAAATTAAGAAGCATATATATCAGAATATAACTCAAATAAAATTATTCATTATAAAGACAATTATGACACTTAAAAGTATTTTTAAGGAATTATTTAGTTAATAAATCAATAAAGTGAATAAATAAGTAATTAAATATTATTAAATTAAATAAATAATTACAAATCAGAAAATATACATAAATATTAATATTACAAGATTACTAATGTCAAACATTACGATTAAGCAAAGCATATAATGGAAACCATGACAATCAAAGCCAAGTTACCGAAATTCCAATAAACGTACAAATACGTATAATGAGAGAACGACTCTTACCACCAAATCTCTTATAACCAAATAATGAGAGTATCATAATGCACTTAAACTCCATAATCTAATAACAACCAAAGATGGGCAAGTCTACTAGTATACATCTCATGATCTAGCTTACTAGTTCATGCTACACACACTTACGTTGTGTATATATAAATACCATGGTTTAGGCTTGCTTGGGGAGCAACACGACTAGACGAAGATCTCGCATTTGATCAGCCCCTAACACTCTCAAATCAAGTGAGTCATAGCCCCCTTTTCAAACTCTTTTATGTGTTTTACTTTCGGGGTGAAAAGCATGATAAATAAAATTGCTTTATATATATGAATGTTGCAACTGCTTCAGCCCAAAAACTGGTGGGAAGACCTGATTCAGATAGCATACTTCTGACAGCTTCTATCAGTGTGCGATTCTTTCTTTTCACAACTCCATTCTGCTCTGGAGAATGTGCTGATGAGAAGTTTTGAGAGATGCCAGTGTCATTACAAAATGTTTCAAGTACTTTGTTCTGAAATTCAGTACCATTATCACTTCGTAACTGACAAACTTTTCGAGTGTATTTGAGCTCAATTCTTTTGATGAGAGTGATGATTTCAGCAGGTGCATCACTTTTTGATCTGATAAATACCACCCAGCAGTATCTGGAGAATTCATCAACCACAACTAGAGTGTATTTCTTTCCAGCTCTAGTTTGAACATTCACTGGACCAAACAGATCCATATGTAGCATGTGAAGAGGTTCAGTGATGCTAAAGTTTTGCCTGGTTCTTAAAACTGGCCCTTTTCTGCTTGCCCATCTTACACCCTGGACATGGCTTTTCTTTATTGAAAGAAATCTGAGGTATCCCATCCACCAGTTGTTTGCGAGACAACTTGTTAATATTCTTAAAATTAAGATGGGATAGCCTCTTATGCCACAGCCAGTTGGTATCCTCATCAGCCTTGGTATAGAAGCACTGCTTTTTTGGAGCTGGTTCCATATCCATGATGTATATATTTCCCTTCCTTGGTGCAACCATCACCACTTTCCAATCCTTGTTAAATATGGTGCCTTGAGCAATATCGAACAAAACTCTGTAGCCATCATCACAAAGTTGGCTTACATTGATCAGGTTGTATTTCAAACCATTCACAAATGCAACTCTTTTGAATTCGACCTGTCCGTTATTGAGCACACCATATCCTTCAGTCTTTCCATTTTCATCATTACCAAATGTCACTGCCGGTCCATCTTGGACAGTGAACTCTTCCAGCAGGGGCTTACATCCGGTCATAGTCCGGCCAGCAGCGCTGTCCAGATACCAGGTGTTCTTTTTACGATCGCCCTGCACACCCACAAAAATCATTAGTTATTTTTGTGAACCCATCTTTTTTTGATGGGTTCACTGGACTTCACTACAGAAGTCTCAGTTGATTGCTGTGGTGTAGAACTGGATGCTGTATCTGGAGCTGTTTTATCAGCTGCAGGTGTAGGAGTAAAAACGATTGGTACTTGATATTTGTTCCCCTTTTTCTTTTCATTTTAGCTCCAGATTGAGCAATTTTTTGTTTTTGTTTCAAAGGGGTTTTGATATTTTGTTTTTCAACTGGAGGAGACGAGGCTCCTTCCAGATTTTTAATTCTGGCAGTGCAAATCTGAACCTGCCTAGACAAAAGTTGGAGTTGACTTTCCAGTCTTGACAAAACATCATTTTCAGTAGGCTGCTGAACCTTGGACCTAGGTTCAGCTGGAGTTTTAGTCTTAGGATTCTTGGGCTCCTTGGACTTTTGAGGTAAAGGCTTTTCACCAGTAGCCTTTTTAACTGGAGCTCTAGCCTGATTAGCTCCAGGTTTAACCTCAACGGGGGTGGTCTCAATGGGTTCAGTTTTGATATCTGTGGGCTGGTCATATGGAGTTTCAACCCTAAGAGCTGGAGGCAAGGCATGAAGATCTGGTATGAGTGCTGCCATCTCAAGATCTCCAGATTTCCATGCGTTTTTCTGGGCATCAATTGTTCTAGAAAATACATCATAATTCTTTCCAGATGCTTTTACCCACGACTTGATAATCATTTGTTCTATTTCAAGATCAGATTTTAATTTTTGATTTCAAGTTCAAGAGCCTCAATTTTCAAAACTGACTCCTTGAGAGCCAATTGGACACTTTGTAAATCATTTAATTGTGGTTTAACATTGTTCAGTTCAGTTAAGATAGTTTCCAGATATCTTTCACTGTCTGCTCTAACAGTTTCCACAAACACTAAATCACCATTTAATGATTCAGCATGGTCCAGTTTCAGTTCTGGATCAACCTGGTTGTCATAATCACATACCTTTTTCAAAATGATGTCCACCCATCTTCCAGTGATAACATCATCTTTTGCCACATGTTGCTGTTGATCTTCCAAGGCCATGAAACACATGTCCCTTTCCTCTTCATCATCAACTGATGAGTCATCAGAGTACTCCCACTTTCCCTCAGTTTGTGCCATCATGCACTGATTCTTTTCTTTTTCCATGGACAGGAGGGCAATTTGGGCCTTAAGCTTCTTATATTTAGCTTTATAGCTATCATCAGGCCGATTAAAATTTGGTACAGAGGGACCAGTTTGGTTGTTCATCTGACTAGATCTGCATTCCTTCATAAAGTGACCTTTCTTACCACACTTATAGCAGGTAAGATTGGCTTTATCCAGAGAGCTGGAGCTGGAAGCATTGTTTGGGCCATTAAATCTTTTAGATTTATGCTTAAACCTATTAAAGGTTTTAGCAATCATGGCTACCAGATCATCATCGTCAGTTTCATCACAACCATCACTGATTTCAGTGGTCAGTCCAGAGTTCATGAAACTGTTTAACATCTCCTTCATTGAGTGTGACTGGACACTCTCTGCAGACATTAAGGTAGCACAAGGTCGCTCAGTTATACTAGCAACCTTGGGACTCTGGGCATGGTTCATGGCATCCTGCTCAGCCACCAATCTTGCTGCATTATTATCTTCAGTGAATCTGAAGGCTCCATAGAGCGATGCAAGAGTGTGACTGTGCAGGGTTTTACCTTGTCTTAAGACAAGAACCATGTTTTCCCATTTGGAAGGAAGAATATCACAAAACTTCTCAAGAAGAATATCCTTATCCTTCTCAACACCAAGCCTCTCAACTGATTAATGAGGCTAGTAAACCTGGTGTAAGTACCAGTTAAACTTTCATTGGGAAGAGCAAAGAAGGATTCATACTTCTTATTCAGGGCAACCTTTCTGGTGACAATAGTGTCATCACCTCCTTCAAATTGAATAACCAATTCATCCCACATTGCCTTGGCACTGGGGAACAACACAAGTGTTGGAATTAGATCTTCAGGAATCGCTCCAAGGATCATGTTTTTCAGTCTGGTATCAAGGTCAACCAGTCTGCGATCCTCATCAGACCAATGGTCTTCGAGCTTTTCTCTGCTGCCTCTTCTTCCAGTAGGATGTAGAAGAGGACTAAACCCAAGAGACATGGGTATATATGGTCCATCCTTAAGGATTTTTAACATATACCTCTCTATCCCACCAAAATGCAAGAGCATTCTGGCCTTCCATGTTCCAAAGGTCTCACTGTTTCCATCAAATTTGGAACAGGAGTATTGGAGTAGTGAACATGGACATGGTTAGGGGCATTAGGAGGATGAGGAGGGTTGGTATTAACATTTTGAACAGGTGGTGTATTAATGTGAGGGTTTTCACCTTGACCAGAACCATCCCCACCTTCAGTAGTAGTCATCTAAGCAGATCTAGGCAAGTATATTAGCCTTCTGCTCTGATACCACTTGTAAGTCCCAACTCACTAGATGGTACTAACTGAAGACACCTCTATGTTGATGGTGGGGTGACTTTGCAATATAGACACTGAACTGGAGACGACAAGTTGCAGTGAATGTATACCAAGTTCTTGGTTAGATTACTTATTAAGGTGACAATAATAAATAAGTAATCGATAATGCAATATATAAATACAAGTAATGTAAATTGGTGAGATGATATGTATTTTTCAAGTGTAATTTATTTATTATCTTTAAATAAATTACAAGGTTGTTGCGAAACCAAGATAATACAAAAGAGTAAATATCCTAATAACCTATGAAATACAATCGATCTAATACTTGGAAATTCTCTTCAACAATCGAAACACTTAAAGTTGTGAAATGTTCCTTTTTGCGATTGAGAGAATATTGCACAAGTTCACCAAGAAATGCAAATGTCTGAATATGCAAAAGTTCTTTTCTTGGTTGTGCAAAGACCTCTATTTATAGATAAAGTTGTCATTGGGATTCCAACTTCATCGTACAAATATGGTTGAGAGCATTTAAGGAAGCAATACGACTTCAAATTAAATGCTGTATAAAGTATGACATAAAGTCACTTTATTCAACCTGCTTTATGTACTTTTGTACTTTAAACATAGACAATTGCTATTGTCCGGTTAAAGGCACATAAAGCATAAAGGTCTTCCTCGTAATCAGTGTAAAGCTTTGTAAAGGCTTTAAACTGATATTCTCCAGTTTCTATCTGAGTAGAATGTCAACTGGGCTTCGCTGCCATTGTCATTCTCTATCTTCCACTTGTTGTCTTCGACTTCAATTGGAATGTCTTCATATCTGGTCAGATCTCAACTGGAGGAAGTCTTCAGTTGCGTTAACTGTACGTTGCAACTGGACTTCAATATATTTCTGGACAAATCTTCTAGTCTCCAGATACAACTGGAGACTGGCCAGTTTTCAGCAAAACTGGTCCTAACAGATGTTATAAGACTAGTATGTAAGTATCGGATCATAAGAAAGTCGACCGATGGTCGAACGAAAAATGTACGAAAAAGACAGTGGAGCGTGGTCACTGCTGAAACGCAACGACCGCGCTCCCCTCCAAAACGACCGCACTCCAAAACAAAGGTTGTGCTCCCTATTCGGATTTTAAACCCATTTTCGCTTATAATAAGCAAAGATTCGAACTTTACTACAACTTATTACAAGTATAAACAAGCATAAATATCAACTCTAAACCAAAACCCACTTCCAAAATCGTTAGATCCTCTTTGAAACCATAAACCAATTTCAAACCAAAGATTTGACCATTCTAACTCAAGATCTAGTAATTAAAGACACACTACAACATGAATCCAAAATTTTGAGAGTGAAATCACATACCAAAAGTTTCCTTGAGCTTCAAATCCGAAAATGAGAAAAAAAAAGAAAGAATGGAGATTTGTTCTTGGACATGAAATGGAAGATTTCTTGGACTCTATGAAGATTATTATTATTATTATTATTATTACACAATCTTTAGTTGATTTCTCCTTACCAAGATGATGATGAAACCCGAATTTAGAAAGGGAGAGGTGGAAGGTGTTTGTCTTCCATCTTTGAGAGAAAAAGAAAGAGAGAAAGAGTTAGGGCATGTTTGGTAGAGGGAATTCAAGCAAGAGAAATGGAAATGATATAATTTCCTTTGTTTGGTACAACAAAGAATATAGGAGAAATTGGTACACGGAGAAATGGATTTCTTGGAGAAATTAAGTTACACTAACTTGATTTCTTTACTTTTTGTGAAGAAATCATTTTCTCTCCCTTTTAGCTATAAACATTAGAACACGGAGAAATCTATTTCTCGGTTTCTTTCTTCTATTTTAAACATGGATACAAAAATACCAAATACGTCTTCCAAACCCATAAAAAGTTGAGTAACCATTTGACCCTTACCCCGTTTGTTTTCCGGTGGTGTCGGGGACATCGATAGTGACAGCATCGACAGCGCTGGAGGAAGTCAAAATGTTGTCTTCGACATTGATGAGGTCAACGTTTTTTTTTTCAGTTCGTCGTCGTCGTCTTCATCATCGCCGGAAGGATTGTTATCGGAATCGCCATCAGTGTCGAGATCTCCGGTGAAGATGGTGGTGGTGATTGTGTTTTGAAATCATCATCATAAATGAATAAAAGGAAAAAAAAAGTAAGAAAATGAAGAAAAGGAGGTCGATGAAATCACCGGAATCTGGTGAGTGGTGATGAAAAGAGAGTGACGAGATGAAAGAAAGTTTGTGGTAGCTAGCCTTTATTAGGAAAGAAAAGTGGAACCGTTTTTTATATCATCATTTACTAGGATAGCAAATTTTGTTACCAAACACTTTTCAGTTTAATCAATTAATTAGAATATAACAAATTTTAGATGTTATAAAATTAAAATAAATAAAATTATTGGCTTAAGATATCATTTTCATTTCTCTGATTATTTTACCAAACACAAGAAATAATTTCCGTTCATTTCTCATATGAATTTCTCTGTTGTTACTAAACAAAGGAAATTATTAAATTCTCAGTCAATTTCATTTCTCTCTATTTCATTTCTCTGCTTCATTTCATTTCTCTAGATTTCTCCCTACCAAACGTACCCTTAGAGAGAGAAAGAAGATGGAGAAATGAAAGGAAATGGAAGTGGTGGAGGGGTTTTGTTCCCCACTAGCACTCTTGCGACTAGTTCCGGATTCTCTCGAAAAAATGATTCGTTTAGCTAAAACTTTTAACTCGAGACTCATTCAAATATTTCGTTGACACAATATTACATATTTTTGGATTACCTTTTTAATGACTATTCACATGCCCATATTTCTCATTCATAAGTTCACTTAGTTTAGGTTTCACTTATTTCCAGTTACTAGTCTCGTAAGGTTGACCGGCTCAAACGGCGGGTGTTACACTAGCTTGTTATGTAAGAGCACGTCTATGTCAATAGCAGTCTAGATTGTATGGTCTTATATTGTAATATGTCTTTGTAACGTAATTGTCATTAATGAACTTCATATTATGCATAGAATACTAGATTAAGTTTAAGTATTGAATGTGTAATATCTGCTAAGTGTGAATTGCGACCTCGCAATTCACAGGGACAATTACGACCTCGTAATTGGAGGCTCAATTATGTGGCTAGGACAAGAATGCGACCTCGCATTTATGTCGAGCTGGGCTAGATTTGCGAAGCTAGTGCGCTCAAGCCCAGTCGAGTTGTTTCCTATATATATCGAATCCTAACAGAGATTAGGGTTGAACATTTGTCGAAATTTCGAACATATTTGCAGGTTAAGTCGTCAAGTATTGTTCCGCTAGGCCTAGAGAAGATCTGCGAGGCATCAGATTATCCGGAGGCTTGTTTTTCATTGTTGTGAATCACCAAGTTATAGTGAGGGATTCCGCACCTCAAGATAACTAGAGCAAACTATTAACGATCCGTTTCCAGGGGACTTACAAGTGGTATCAGAGCCTCTTGGTTTCATACCGGAAGGTTATAGTTTGCTGGTGATAGACAACATCGGTTTATGGTCGTTTATACGTGATTCTTTCACTAGTTTACGATCGAAAACCTTGTGGGTGACCTCGTTTGGTGTTGGCAGCAGTTTCGGAAGTGTTTTTGGGTATTAGGGCTTCGATTTCAAGAGAATTAAAGGTTTCAGCATCGTTTGCGACTTCACCAGCTCGTATTACCTCATCCAGCTCGATTTGTAACCTGGGTAGCTAATTACGACCTCGTCAGTTCAATTACGACCTCGTATTTTGTTTGAGATCTCGTGAGCTCTTTAAGACCTCGCCAGTTCAATTACGACCTCGAGTTCTAATTGCGACCTCGTATTTCTCTACAACCTCGTATAAATTTGCGACCTCGTTTATTTTTGAACAGTTCGTATTATTTTGCTAGCTCGTAGAAAATGACGTCTCAATTACCCGCAAACTATCAAGCTTTGCTGAATCAATTGATTCTGATGGATCATGAAACCGGAAAGGCCAATTCACCGCCCAAGTTGATAAGCCTAGACAGATATTTCAATTGGAAGGGCAAATTCGAGTCATATTGCAGACTTATGGATGTCAGGATGTGGATTTATATTGTCAATGGTTATGTTCATCCTACTGTGGCAAATGACAAGGATACGAGTTCGAGTGGTGGGAAAGCTTCTACTTATGAGCAGATGAATGTCGATCAGAAGAAGGACTACGAAGCTGGAAGTAAGGCTTTAGGATCACTCAGAATGGCTCTCCAAGGGGAATTCTTGCACTTGTTTGAAAAGTATGAAAGTGCAAAGGGCTTATGGGATGCACTCAAGGAGCATTGTAGCTTGTGAAGGTGATGAAGATCTCAAGAAGATGAGGAAGGACTTGTTGAAAAAACAGTACTATGTTTTCACAAGCTTCAAGGATGAATCTCTTGATGAGACTTTGATTCGTTACAATCATATGCTAGTTGAGTTGGCATATTTTGGGTACAAGCCTGATTCAGATGAAGTGATCGAGAAGTTGTTGGATTCTTTTCCAGCTAAGTGGGAAGGGTTTGTTAACTCAATCCAGCAAAATCCCGAATTCAGTACTTGGACTCTGGATCAGATTATCCGAAAGCCGGGAGGTCAAGATATGAAGCGTAAGTCAAAAGAAGCAGGTAGCAGTGATTTTGTTCAATGTCCGGAACTTTATCATAGCAAGCCTAATGTTGCTTATGGAAAATCTTCAAGTGGAGGGATTACTGCCTTCTACAGTGGAGATGATGAAAAATTAAAGATGACGATGGATTCTGACAACAACTTGATGTATGTAACTTCTCCGGAATCAGCTATGGTTGTTCATAATGGGAATCAGAAAAGTAGTTCTCCAAGCTCGGGTTTATCAGGAATGCCGATGAGCATAAGATCTGCTGAGGGACATTTGGGCATGCTAGCTTCGTTTGTGTCTGCTCATGAGAAGTTAATTTGAGGAAAACTGACTGATCATGATCTGGTTATGGAGGATTACAAGCAAGTTGATCCAGATGATCTGGAAGAAATGGATCTGAACTGGCAATTGGCTATGCTAACTTTGAGAGTTCAACGATTCACTGATAGAACTGGAAGGAAGGTTATAGACGGCAAGGTGGGATTTGATAAGACTAAAGTGAAGTGTTTTAACTGTGATGGTTTTGGACATTTTGCACGTGAATGTTAGAGGCCAAGACGGGACAACAGTTCAGCTACAGGCCGTCAGAACTTCAATCAGAGTGGTTCTATTGCAAGTCAGAATTCAGGGCGTCAATATGCTAGTACTGGGAACCGAAACTCAGGAGAAACGGACAACTCGAGAGCTTTGGTTGTTTCAAAATGATGGTACTTATAATTGGGGTTCAACTAGTGCCGATGATCAGAATCATGCATTTATGGCTGAAATTCAAGACTTTGATGGAGGAATGAACGATCTCGTTGATAATTCATTCGACTATACATTGTATGCCAGTACGGATGATCATGATAGTTTTCATCAGAGGGTAGAAGAGGAACCTGAACCATCAGAACCAGTAAGAGCTGAAAATGAAGAAGTGTTCAATGAAGCTGAGACAAGTTTTATGGCACATCTTGAAGTTATAGAACAGAAGGAGCCACTAAGGAAAGCTACAAGGTTATGGTTTGTCGATAGTAGATGTTCAAGACATATGACAGGTGACAAGAGACTATTAACGGAGTTTACTCCTGTTAAAGGGTCTTATGTCAGCTTTGCTAGTCCCAAGGGCGGAAGTATTTCTGGTATTGGAAAAGTCGTCAATGGGAAAATTAAAATGGATAATGTAAACTTTGTTAAACAGCTGGAACATAATCTGATGAGTGTATCTCAAATTTGTGATAAAGGGAATCCAGTTCATTTTACAGAAAGGGAAGCCCTGATCTTGAAACCAGGTTATGTTATACCAGAAGAATGGATTTTGCTGAAAGCTCCAAGAAAGAAAGACATCTATGGTCTGGAATTAGGTGTCTCTGATTCAGTGGAGCCGATCTGTTTGCTGACTAAAGCTTCAGAAGATGAGTCTCTGCTATGGCATAGAAGGATGGGTCATATCCATTTCAGGAAAATGAATTATATTACAAGTAATGGATTGGTTCTCGGCGTTCCAAATAAGAGATTTATGGTGGAAGACAAATGTGTGCCATGCTTAAAAGGAAAATAGACCAAGAAGCCGCATAAGCCTAAGACTCAGAATTCTATTGCCGTTCCATTTCAGTTGCTTCACATGGATTTATTTGGACCAGTGATAGGTTGTCTATAGGACTAGGGTTTAGGCTTACTTTAGGGGTTTTGTAAGTTTCGTGGAGGACTAGGAGTTTAGTTTTCTTAGGCGGCGCTAGTTCCCTACTTCGTAGGTTGAGCAGGAATCTTTTACTCTCTTGGAATTTCTTAGTCATTTTCCTTTTTGTTTATATGTTTTGTTTGTCTTTCGGTGTTAAGGTTTTTTGCTAGGTTGCATGTTTGCCACTCTCCCCTACTCTCAAGGTGGTCGGCCCCAACAGACCCAGGTATGTCTTGCTAAGCATTTTCGTTGTCAGTCAGGTATGGTACTTCTAAACCCTTTACTCTTCCCGACTTTTACCGCTTTTGTGGCCGGAGGTCCTTTTGGAAGCAGTCTCTCTACCTTTGGGTAGAGGCAAGACTGTCTACAGTTTCACCTCCCCCATACCCCGCACAGGGATTGGGTACTGTTGTTGTTGTTGTTGTTGTTGTTATGTCTGGTAGTTACTGATGATTATTCTAGATTCTCGTGGGTATTTTTCTTGAAGACCAAGGATGAGACTGCTCAGATCCTAATGGAGTTTTTTGAAAGAATTGAAAATCAATATAACACAAGAGTGAAGAGAATCAGGAGTGATAACGGGACAGAGTTCAAGAATCAGATCATGGAAGTTTATTGTCTGAGCAAAGGAATTGAGCATCAATTCAGTGCACCCTATGAAACTCAACAGAATGGAGTAGCAGAAAGAAAGAATAGAACGTTAATAGAGACCGCCGAGACAATGCTTGCTGATTCAAAGCTTCATACTATGTTTTGGGGGGAGACAGTGAACACTGCTTGTCATGTGTTAAATAGGGTTTTAATTGTTAAAAGATTTAATAAAACACCTTATGAACTTTTAAACAATAGAAAACCGAATTTAACTGGTGATGATATACCATATACGGAGCTTTACCTCCGTATAAAAGACTGGATACGAAGGACCCTTCGTAAGCAGCGAAGGTACTAATAAATTATACCAAGCAGACGTATCCGTAGCCGAAGCTACGATGTATACCTCCGTAATTCCGGAGCTCCCAAAGATGATCACAAATAATAAACGGATACACATGAATTCTTTCCATGCTTATCCGATCTCCCTATAAGGGAATGAAATCAAACATCCCTATAAACTAGGACACGGTTCTAAGAGTCCTAAACATATCTTCCATACTTAGAAGATATCACGAATAAGAGGAAGAGATTTACCCTAAATCTATACCTTCCTCTCCAAGACTTTACCCTCTTTATAAATAGAGGAGGTGCCATACGATAGATCATCACGTTCGATACATTAAACCCTAATCATATTCAATACACTCGACCTACGAATCCCTAACCTTCACAAACAAACCCTAAGCCCGACCAATTGGCTTAGATTAACACCATTAGGCGTAAAGCGGCCTACGGCCCTTTGACCGGAAGGGAATCGCCAACAAACACCCAAAACCCCACTCACACCTTCGGTTGAGCCATAGTGCGATTATTTGATCAATCAAATTGGCGCCATCTGTGGGACCCTTGCTCTCAGACTCGAACTCAGCCACGATAAAAAAAGGCATTATGTCAAACCTCGATCCCCTTCTAGGGCAACACGGGCCAAATGTTGCATGTAGTCAAGATAAAGATAATGACGGGATCCTCCCGGTGGAGAGACCCAGCTCCCCAAATGAACAGGGGAGTTGAAAGGATCACCAATGTCCAGACGACCAGGCAGCAGATCAACTAACTTGCCAGATAATGGCATTAAGCAGGGCAACAGACGCCAGTCCCGAGAGTGGCGTCAGAGAAGATGTGGCCCATGGACCAGAAGAAAGCACTGCGCAACACCCTAGGCATGCAGCACAGGATAGCCCGTCGCCAGCAGCACGAGAGCGCAAGAAAGAAAACATAAGCCAGATCCAAAATACAGAAAACAATCCCACAATGACGGATAAGATCGTCCAGCAGGCGGCCGCGAAGGATCTGGGAAAGAAGGAAGAGGCAAAAAGCAAATATAAAAGCAACTCCAGTACGCTAAAAAGCCCGATGCTGGTATACCCACCGTACCCGATCTATCAAGGGACTCCGGTAGGAGTAGCCGCACCAGATGTCATACAGGCGACATCCGGGCTGGGGACATACCCGTCGCCATATCCACGTATTATTACGGAGGGTACTTCTATCCATACGGAGCGCCGCAAACCCAGTACATTGGAACACCACCTTATGATGGGAGTTACCCAGGACATGTACAGGCGTCATGGTACTACCCATACAGAATTGTAACCCCACAGTATTTCAAGGCGAGCCCAATAACCGGAGTCAAAAAAGACAAGGTTGAACATAAGGGGCCAGAGCCTAAATACAAGGGGTCGTGCATACAATTCGCAAAAGATTTGCGCCAACATATACCTCCGGCAAAAATACTGGACCTCCAAGAATTTCCCTGGTACAATGGCACCTTCGACATCGAAGAATTCCTCGAAAAGGTCGACGAAGCAGCCAAAGCAGAAGGGTGGAACGGTCCGACAATCTGCCACGTCATCCTCTACCTTTTACAAGGGAAGACGAGGGGATGGCTCGAAAGCCTGCCCGAAGAAAGTATACACGATATTAAAGATTTCAAAATCAAGTTAAGAGAGGAATTTGGCCCCCACCTGTGGGCACACGATATAAAACAGGGAGAAGATGAAGATTTTCTGAAGTGATACGGAGACAACACTCGAAACCTAGTGCGCATATCGGAAGAAGAAAGGATATCTAGAGCCATACACGGACTCCGGTCAAGGGAATTAATACGGCATCTATGCCTCAGCAAGCCAAGAACCTACTCAGAACTGGTGGAGAAGTTCCACGAATGGAGAAGCGCAGAAGAAATAGCTGAAAAAGCCATGGCTAAATGGAAAACCATGGTAAAGAAGAATGGGAAGCAAACCGAGATAACGGAAGACGCGACAGCTGAGGAATCCTCTCCCGCATACAGCAGGACAAATAGTTACAAAAGAACAATTGCTAACCTCCGAAAGACTCCATCAGAAATCCTGTCATCGGAGGAGGTAGCGAAAACATTTGTCAGACCTCTGCCACTATCCGGAAGAGGAACCAAAAACCTAGACAAATTCTGTTCTTTCCACAACGGATATGGGCATAGTACGGATTACTGCAGAGAGTTGCTGAGGCAGATAGACAACGCAACAAGAGAAAACAAGCTAACACACCTGGTGAAAAGGAGCAGACCAAGCTTCGAAGAAGCGGAACCGGAAGAGCACCGGAGGAGAATACTATCAAATACCTTGATCCGAAAAGGACCACAATACAGTAATCTAATTAAAATACTGAAAAGTAAATAGAAGCCGCAACCGCTTATTCAGTGAGAGGCTTAGTCTGAAAATAGTTTGAAAAAGCAAATAACAGTAATAAAATTAAAATACTGAAAAGTAAATAGAAGCCGCATCCGCTTATTCAGTGAGAGGCTTAGTCTGAAAATAGTTTGAAAAAGCAAATAACAGTAATAAAATTAAAATACTGAAAAGTAAATAGAAGCCGCATCCGCTTATTCAGTGAGAGGCTTAGTCTGAAAATAGTTTGAAAAAGCAAATAACAGTAATAAAATTAAAATACTGAAAAGTAAATAGAAGCCGCATCCGCTTATTCAGTGAGAGGCTTAGTCTGAAAATAGTTTGAAAAAGCAAATAACAGTAATAAAATTAAAATACTGAGTAAATAGAAGCCGCAACCGCTTATTCAGTGAGAGGCTTAGTCTGAAAATAGTTTGAAAAAGCAAATAACAGTAATAAAATTAAAATACTGAAAAGTAAATAGAAGCCGCATCCGCTTATTCAGTGAGAGGCTTAGTCTGAAAATAGTTTGAAAAAGCAAATAACAGTAATAAAATTAAAATACTGAAAAGTAAATAGAAGCCGCATCCGCTTATTCAGTGAGAGGCTTAGTCTGAAAATAGTTTGAAAAAGCAAATAACAGTAATAAAATTAAAATACTGAAAAGTAAATAGAAGCCGCATCCGCTTATTCAGTGAGAGGCTTAGTCTGAAAATAGTTTGAAAAAGCAAATAACAGTAATAAAATTAAAATACTGAGTAAATAGAAGCCGCAACCGCTTATTCAGTGAGAGGCTTAGTCTGAAAATAGTTTGAAAAAGCAAATAACAGTAATAAAATTAAAATACTGAAAAGTAAATAGAAGCCGCATCCGCTTATTCAGTGAGAGGCTTAGTCTGAAAATAGTTTGAAAAAGCAAATAACAGTAATAAAATTAAAATACTGAAAAGTAAATAGAAGCCGCATCCGCTTATTCAGTGAGAGGCTTAGTCTGAAAATAGTTTGAAAAAGCAAATAACAGTAATAAAATTAAAATACTGAAAAGTAAATAGAAGCCGCATCCGCTTATTCAGTGAGAGGCTTAGTCTGAAAATAGTTTGAAAAAGCAAATAACAGTAATAAAATTAAAATACTGAGTAAATAGAAGCCGCAACCGCTTATTCAGTGAGAGGCTTAGTCTGAAAATAGTTTGAAAAAGCAAATAACAGTAATAAAATTAAAATACTGAAAAGTAAATAGAAGCCGCATCCGCTTATTCAGTGAGAGGCTTAGTCTGAAAATAGTTTGAAAAAGCAAATAACAGTAATAAAATTAAAATACTGAAAAGTAAATAGAAGCCGCATCCGCTTATTCAGTGAGAGGCTTAGTCTGAAAATAGTTTGAAAAAGCAAATAACAGTAATAAAATTAAAATACTGAAAAGTAAATAGAAGCCGCATCCGCTTATTCAGTGAGAGGCTTAGTCTGAAAATAGTTTGAAAAAGCAAATAACAGTAATAAAATTAAAATACTTGTTTGGTATCTCCGATCTCATGGTACGACCAAATACTATTCTACCTACTTGCTAGACTGTTGGAAACTTAATCACGGCTCAGATTCTCATTAGATTCACTTTGCCTAATTAACTAGTGCTGTCGCTAGACTCACACTACCCTATAAACAAATTCTCGTTAGATTCATTGTTTAAGCATTAATGACCTAAAGTTCGTGTTACTAGTTCATCTTTTAATTACCCAGCTCTTAAGTCATGGCCAGATAGTAATTATCTCCGGTGACCACAGTGCTCGTTTCCAAGTCAAAGGATCGCGTCTGACATTGTTAAGCATCATGTTCTATTCATCCTAATTACTATGGTTCTGGATCCCTCGGTTACAAGTGAATCACCTTTTACAACTAGTTAAAGACCGACTAGTGTTTTCCATCCTTATGTATTAATCCTAGTGTATGATTATAGACCGATCATCAGAATTAAACTAATACATGCAGATATAGAACCGATAATAATATGAAGAACTAGTAAAACATGGATCTACGATAAACAGTAAAACACACTCCAATAGATTCTAACAAATAAAGTAAAACAATAAACGTCTACATGATCACATTGATCCAAACAAGTATTCAGCCTACTAGCCTGACATTATTAAAGGAATAACAAAGTCTGAAAAGATGAAAGACATTGTTTACCAACTGAAAGTAAAATAGAAAAGTAGATCTAGACCGAGGATGAAGATCGGAAGGTGCTAGAAGCTCCAAAACCTTCTTGGAATCTGCAAATTCGACCTAGGGTTGAATATGGGCGGCTAGGGCTGCTGAATCGGCTCTCTCGTAGGGTTTTGAGGGTTAGTTCGACTTAAATAGTGAAATAAGTCGGTTGCTGATCTGGGCCACCCAGCGGCGCTGGATGGGCTTCCCAGCTGTAACATCCCAAACTTTTCTTTAAGATTTGACTAACGCTGTTAAGTCAACCTCATGTGTGTCGTTAAGTCTAGTGTGAATATATGCATATACGTAGTTAATGTGTGTTATGTGTGAGGTTTGAAAACCTAAATGTTAATGTAGTATAAATGTGTGAAATACGAAGGTTTATGTCTATGAAGTGACATTTAATGAAAGGATAATGTTGTATATGGTCAATAATGTAGTTTGTGACCAATAATGAAGGATTTGGAAGTCTAGGGACTAGTCTTGACATATGGGTAAAGTCAAAAACGGGTTTAGGGTTTTGGAAGGTGTCATTAGGCTAATTTCCAGCAGCTATTACTTGTTGAAAACACACAAAGCCTATCAAAGCCTTTCTTGAATTCTAAAGCAATTAATCAAGTTTTTGGTCAAGCAATTGGGTGTTTTGGTGTTGGAATTGATCGATCATCTAGCCAAGCAGGTAATCACTGAATTATAGATTGTATTTTCAGATTTAGAAGTTGTTTAATAAGGAACCAGATCTGATTAAAAAGGAGTTTTGCAAAGAATTAGGGTTTATGTGGTGTTTTGGTCAATTAACGTTCAAAACGGTGTTAAACGAGTCCATAATCGATCTTGATAATCAAAAGATGTTTATGTGTGTCAAAAACATGTTTGGGAAGAAGCCTTGATCGATCGAATTTTGGAAAAAATTGAAGAAGTTAGTCGTTTTGGAATTCTGGACGAAATTAAGATTAAATTCGTAACTGGGTCTAAATTCGTTGGAACGAAGATAACCTTTATCTTCGTAAGAACGAAGATAACCTTTATCTTCGTAAGAACAAACTATCTTCGAACGAAGATAACCTTTATCTTCGTAAGAACGAAGATAACCTTTATCTTCGTAAGAACGAAGATAACCTTTATCTTCGTAAGAACGAAGATAACCTTTATCTTCGTAAGAACGAAGATAACCTTTATCTTCGTAAGAACGAAGATAATCTTCGTAAGAACGAAGATAACCTTTATCTTCGTAAGAACGAAGATAATCTTCGTTAGAACTGTAGCTAAGTTCGTAAGAAGGATTTTCCAGACTAAGTTCGTGAGGTTTGTTAAGTTCGTTTGAGTCCCAAATGACTTATATTTCATATGTTAATGTACGATAGGTGTCGGGGATTACTGATAAGCATTATTAGCTATTTGTTTGCGCGCGTACACTACTACCAGGTAAGATACACTACTTTGACACGCTGGGGGATCAACTAAAAGCTGGTTTCAAATCGTAAACACTTCCATTCGGTATCTTTATATTGCATGTGGGCATATGGGTTACTTGGGAGGTATTATGGGTTATGCAGTTGACCATGAGACCTGAGATGCAGTCCCTATTGTAGTGTAATGTAGTATGTAGCTATGCAGTTGATGTAGTTTAATGAAGTATCTTGATATGCATGATATATAGAAATGAAGTTGATGTGTGATATGCATGCTTGACTTGTACGCCTAGTTCACTAGACTTGCTAGGTTACTATGTCACTTGCACGTCTAAGGATCCAAACGTAATGAAGTTAAAGTGTGTGAATGTCTAGGAATGTGTGTTACCTAGACTATATGTGTGTGAATGTTTGGGAATGCAGGGACCCAATCTATATGTGTGAAATTGAGCTCATAAAACTAATGCAGGGAAAGTGTTAAGCTTAACCCGTACTTGTCTTAGCCGGATGAGTGCGTTGATGCAGTTGTTGCTTGGGTGGCTCCTCGCAACATGGTCTTTATAACGCAGGGCGAGTAATACGAGAGGTTTGACCAACCTCCACATACGGATTACTCTTGGATTGGCTTGCCACTCCTTAACGACGTAAGATGAGTAGTCTTTTGACTGATCATCCAGTCGGGTGTGATGCAGGGCACACTTATATGCAGTTAACAAAGATACGTGTGACAATGTGTGAACTAATGCAGGATAGGCACATTTAGGATGATTATCCTAATTAATATGAAGTCGAAATGTAGTATATGTGTGAACGTGTGATGTGTGTTGTGCCTAATAAAACTTGTCTAATAATGAAGATTGTTTTAATTGGACAAATGCTTTTAATTAAGTGTTATCTTACTTAGCTATTCTTATAGCTAACACTTGCTTCTTTAATGTGGTTGTTCCCTCAGGTTTAGCTTGATGGAATTAGACGAAGGATGTGTGAGCTTGGGTAGATTCGTTGAAGGAGCCTTAGTTATCCATAGACGATTCTTTGCTTAGACATTTATTTACATTTCGTACTTAATGTCGAATTTATGTTGTGACATGTGAACGGTTGTTTTATGTTGGGCAACCGTTGGGTTTTCATTTGAACTATTGTTTGATATGGCATGTAACACCAAATAAATGCAGCAACCGAAATGTTTTTATCGGTTTTGACTTTTACAGTCTTTACTTCCGCAATTTAACACCGTTAGGTGAAAAGTGGTGGAACAAGTCCCTAATACGGCTGAATTGTACAATCTCATACGGACACTCCAGACCCAATTGGCCCAAACACAGGAGCAGTTGAACAACGCTCTTGCTGAAAATGCTGAAAGAACTGATGGCAACTATTCAGTGCCTTCTCACCACTCTGAGCCACTGGTCGATGCTGTTGCTGCTGTTGCAGCCAATGCAAATAGAAATCGAGGAAATCCCCGCCAGGTCAATCAGCAAGGCTCATTGGGTCCTATGCCTCCACCTCCCGGCAATCCACCTAGGGTTAACGAGGAAGTGGTGGAACAAGTCCCTAACACGGCTGAATTGTACAATCTCGTACGGACACTCCAGACCCAATTGGTCCAAACACAGGAGCAGTTGAACAACGCTCTTGCTGAAAATGCTGAAAGAACTGATGGCAACTATTCAGTGCCTTCTCACCACTCTGAGCCACTGGTCGATGCTGTTGCTGCTGTTGCAGCCAATGCAAATAGAAATCGAGGAAATCCCCGCCAGGTCAATCAGCAAGGCTCATTGGGTCCTATGCCTCCACCTCCCGGCAATCCACCTAGGGTTAACGAGGAAGTGGTGGAACAAGTCCCTAACACGGCTGAATTGTACAATCTCGTACGGACACTCCAGACCCAATTGGTCCAAACACAGGAGCAGTTGAACAACGCTCTTGCTGAAAATGCTGAAAGAACTGATGGCAACTATTCAGTGCCTTCTCACCACTCTGAGCCACTGGTCGATGCTGTTGCTGCTGTTGCAGCCAATGCAAATAGAAATCGAGGAAATCCCCGCCAGGTCAATCAGTAAGGCTCATTGGGTCCTATGCCTCCACCTCCCGGCAATCCACCTAGGGTTAACGAGGAAGTGGTGGAACAAGTCCCTAACACGGCTGAATTGTACAATCTCGTACGGACACTCCAGACCCAATTGGTCCAAACACAGGAGCAGTTGAACAACGCTCTTGCTGAAAATGCTGAAAGAACTGATGGCAACTATTCAGTGCCTTCTCACCACTCTGAGCCACTGGTCGATGCTGTTGCTGCTGTTGCAGCCAATGCAAATAGAAATCGAGGAAATCCCCGCCAGGTCAATCAGCAAGGCTCATTGGGTCCTATGCCTCCACCTCCCGGCAATCCACCTAGGGTTAACGAGGAAGTGGTGGAACAAGTCCCTAACACGGCTGAATTGTACAATCTCGTACGGACACTCCAGACCCAATTGGTCCAAACACAGGAGCAGTTGAACAACGCTCTTGCTGAAAATGCTGAAAGAACTGATGGCAACTATTCAGTGCCTTCTCACCACTCTGAGCCACTGGTCGATGCTGTTGCTGCTGTTGCAGCCAATGCAAATAGAAATCGAGGAAATCCCCGCCAGGTCAATCAGCAAGGCTCATTGGGTCCTATGCCTCCACCTCCCGGCAATCCACCTAGGGTTAACGAGGAAGTGGTGGAACAAGTCCCTAACACGGCTGAATTGTACAATCTCGTACGGACACTCCAGACCCAATTGGCCCAAACACAGGAGCAGTTGAACAACGCTCTTGCTGAAAATGCTGAAAGAACTGATGGCAACTATTCAGTGCCTTCTCACCACTCTGAGCCACTGGTCGATGCTGTTGCTGCTGTTGCAGCCAATGCAAATAGAAATCGAGGAAATCCCCGCCAGGTCAATCAGCAAGGCTCATTGGGTCCTATGCCTCCACCTCCCGGCAATCCACCTAGGGTTAACGAGGAAGTGGTGGAACAAGTCCCTAACACGGCTGAATTGTACAATCTCGTACGGACTCTCCAGACCCAATTGGCCCAAACACAGGAGCAGTTGAACAACGCTCTTGCTGAAAATGCTGAAAGAACTGATGGCAACTATTCAGTGCCTTCTCACCACTCTGAGCCACTGGTCGATGCTGTTGCTGTTCACCCTGCTAATGCTGTTATGGTTCCTCCTAATGTCGTTCAAGCCCCTCGGTTTAAGTTTGAAAGTTTCCAGAAGTGTGGAGGTCAGAAGTTTGATGGAACCCTTAATGCAGTGGGTTGCATGGAATGGCTCGATGATACGGAGATGGTCTTTGAAGCCTGTGACTGTCCCGAGGATAAGAAGGTGTTGTGTGCTAGTCGAATGTTGAAAGAAGGTGCTCGGGATTGGTGGAAGAGCATTACTATTTCGATGACTCCAGCTATGGTATCTGCTATCTCGTGGGCTAACTTTAAGCAAAAATTCATTGAGGAATATATTGGGGTTCATGAGCAGCGTAAGATGGAAAAGGAGTTTCGTGCCTTGACGGCTGAAGTCGGGAAGGTTAATGAGTATGCTCGTTCCTTCATGGAGAAGATGAAGTTCGTGGGTCATTTATTCCGTACTGATGCGGATCAGGTTGCTTGCTATGTTGATGGTTTGCCTCCGAGTTATCGAGGTATCTGCAGGCAGCACAAGACTCTGACTGAAGCTATCAAGGAGTCTAAGAAGCTTGACGATGATTTCGCTTCGGACAAGAAGGTTGAGAAGAGTGATGATAAGAAGTCAGGGTTTAAAAGAAGGTCAAATTGGTCTTCCAATAACAATAATAATAAGAAGTTCCGTGGAAGTGGTAGTTCGAGTGGTGACAAGGATAAAAAAAAGAATGGTTCATGGTGTACATTTTGCAAGACAATTCATGAAGGGCATTGTACCGACAAGACAAGAAGGTGCCATAAGTGTGGGAAGTCGGGACATCTTGCCACTGAATGTAGGGACAAGACTCGTTGCTACAAGTGCCAAGAAACGGGTCATCTCATTGCCGATTGTCCACAGATGAAGAATGTTGGAAAAAGACCGCCACGACAGCAACAAAAGTGAGGGCTCTTCAAATGACGGTTGATGACGCAAGGAACAACGATGAAGTGAGTCGGGAAGGTTAATGAGTATGCTCGTTCCTTCATGGAGAAGATGAAGTTCGTGGGTCATTTATTCCGTACTGATGCGGATCAGGTTGCTTGCTATGTTGATGGTTTGCCTCCGAGTTATCGAGGTATCTGCAGGCAGCACAAGACTCTGACTGAAGCTATCAAGGAGTCTAAGAAGCTTGACGATGATTTCGCTTCGGACAAGAAGGTTGAGAAGAGTGATGATAAGAAGTCAGGGTTTAAAAGAAGGTCAAATTGGTCTTCCAATAACAATAATAATAAGAAGTTCCGTGGAAGTGGTAGTTCGAGTGGTGACAAGGATAAAAAAAAGAATGGTTCATGGTGTACATTTTGCAAGACAATTCATGAAGGGCATTGTACCGACAAGACAAGAAGGTGCCATAAGTGTGGGAAGTCGGGACATCTTGCCACTGAATGTAGGGACAAGACTCGTTGCTACAAGTGCCAAGAAACGGGTCATCTCATTGCCGATTGTCCACAGATGAAGAATGTTGGAAAAAAGACCGCCACGACAGCAACAAAAGTGAGAGCTCTTCAAATGACGGTTGATGACGCAAGGAACAACGATGAAGTGGTATGTGGTACTTTCCTTGTTAACTCAAAGCCTGCCTCTGTTTTATTTGATTCAGGTGCAAATAGGTCGTTTGTGTCCACATTATTTGCTCCTAAGCTAGAAAGAGTCACTACTCCCTTAGATTGTTCATTAGAGGTAGAAATTGCTAATGGTACGGTTAATAATATACGTGTGGGTTATGACGATTGTGACATTGAGATTGAAGGTCGTTCTTTTCCAGTCCAACTATTGCCTACTACCTTAGGTGGTTTTGATGTAGTGATTGGTATGGATTGGTTGGCTAGAAATGAAGCTAGTATTTTATGTTCCCAAAAGATAATTCGATTGCCTATGTCCGAGGGTAAAGTGATAACGGTGTATGGAGACAAGAAGAGAGGAGGAATAAAGATTATTAGTATGATGAAAGCTATTAAATGTATAAGGAAAAACAAGAGCCATTTCTTGGCTTATGTCATTGATGCAAGAAAAGAGAAGTCTTCAATCGCTAGTGTTGATGTAGTATCCAATTTCCCCGATGTGTTTCCCGATGATCTACCCGGTATTCCTCCCGATCGTGAAGTTACTTTTCAGATAGATCTTATTCCCGGTGCTACACCCGTTGCTAAAGCACCTTACCGATTAGCTCCTACAGAAATGAAGGAATTAATGACGCAACTTCAGGAGTTACTTGACAAGGGGTTCATACAACCTAGTTCCTCTCCTTGGGGAGCTCCGGTTCTCTTTGTTAAGAAGAAGGATGGATCGATGCGCATGTGTATTGACTATCGTGAGTTGAACAAACGAACGGTCAAGAACAAGTATCCTCTCCCGAGAATTGATGATCTTTTTGATCAACTACATGGTGCTTCGTATTTTTCAAAGATTGATTTGCGGTCCGGTTATCATCAGTTGAAGGTAAAGAAGGAAGATGTAGCAAAGACAGCTTTCCGGACTAGATATGGTCATTATGAGTTCTTGGTCATGCCATTTGGGTTGACCAATGCTCCAGCCGCGTTTATGGACTTAATGAATCGGGTATGCCGCCCCTTTCTAGATCATTTTGTTATTGTGTTTATTGACGATATTTTGATCTATTCTAAGTCAGAGGATGAACACCGTGAGCATTTGAAAGCAGTTTTGGAGGTGTTGAGGGAGAAGAAGTTGTACGCAAAGTTTTCTAAATGTGAGTTTTGGCTCCGAGAAGTGCAGTTTCTTGGTCATGTCATTACATCAGAAGGTATTAAAGTAGATCCTTCAAAGATTGAAGCTGTTTCAAAGTGGGAGCAGCCAAAGACTCCTACCGAGATTAAGAGTTTTCTTGGTTTGGCTGGGTATTATAGAAGGTTTATTCAGGATTTTTCCCGAATAGCCAAGCCTATGACGGAATTAACAAAGAAGGGTGTGAAGTACGAGTGGACTGAAAAGCAGGAAAATGCATTCCAAACGTTGAAAAAGAAGTTGTGTGAAGCTCCTATCCTTGCCTTGCCTGAAGGTACTGATGATTTAGTGGTATATAGCGATGCTTCTATTACGGGTTTGGGTTGTGTCTTAATGCAGAGAGACAAAGTGATTGCCTATGCTTCACGTCAGTTGAAGCCTCATGAGAAGAATTACCCTACCCATGATCTTGAGCTAGCGGCGGTTGTGTTTGCATTGAAATTATGGAGACATTACTTATATGGTACTAAATGCACACTTTTCACCGACCATAAGAGTTTACAATATATGTTTACTCAAAAGGAGATGAATGTGAGACAAAGAAGGTGGATGGAATTACTTAAAGACTATGATTGTGAAATCAAATACCATCCGGGTAAAGCCAATGTAGTGGCGGATGCACTAAGTAGGAAAGTGCAAAGCTCTTCTTGTAAGTTGATGAGCATGCAAGTTCAAGCCAAGTCGGGTCTATTAGATCGAATTAAAGAAGCACAAGAGATGGCATTAATGAAGGATAATATTGATAAAGAGAGTATTGGGAAGAAGAAACGACTTGTGATGGAGACTAATAGCCGTGGGTTTAAAACATACAAGGGTCGTATTTGGGTGCCACTGCTTGGTGGTAACCGAGAGTTGATCCTTGAAGAGGTTCATAGAAGTAGGTATTCGATGCATCCCGGTGTCACCAAAATGTATGCAGATTTGAAGCCGATTTATTGGTGGCCGGATATTAAAGGTGAAGTAGCTCATTTTGTAGCAAAGTGTTTGACATGTGCACGTGTGAAAACGGACCATAAAAAGCCGTATGGTTTGTTGCATCAATTAGACGTTCCCGAGTGGAAATGGGATCATATCACGATGGACTTTGTAACGAAGCTACCGAAAACGCCGAAAGGGAATGATATGATTTGGGTGATTGTAGATAGATTGACGAAGAGTGCTCATTTTGTAGCAAAGTGTTTGACATGTGCACGTGTGAAAACGGACCATAAAAAGCCGTATGGTTTGTTGCATCAATTAGACGTTCCCGAGTGGAAATGGGATCATATCACGATGGACTTTGTAACGAAGCTACCGAAAACGCCGAAAGGGAATGATATGATTTGGGTGATTGTAGATAGATTGACGAAGAGTGCTCATTTTCTAGCTACCCGACAAGATGTGCCTTTAAAGAAGATGGCAAAGATTTACATTGATGAAGTTGTATCGAAACATGGAGTTCCATTGTCTATTGTCTCGGATAGGGACACTAGATTTGTGTCTAAATTTTGGAAGGGTCTTCAACGAGAATTGGGTACTAGAGTGAACTTGAGTACCGCCTATCATCCTCAAACCGATGGGCAAAGTGAGAGAACCATCCAAACCTTAGAGGATATGTTGGGAACGTGTGTACTAGACTATGGTGGAGCATGGGATGAACACTTGAAGTTGATTGAATTTGCTTATAATAATAGTCACCATGCAAGTATTGGAATGCCACCATTTGAAATGTTATATGGAAGGAGATGTAGGACTCCAAGTTGTTGGATGGAGCCCGGTGAAAAGCAGTTAACCGGTCCCGAAATTATTGAAATCTCCGCTGAGAAAGTTAATGTAGCTAAAGAAGCTTTACGTGTGGCCAGAGAAAGGCAGAAAACTTATGCAGATAAGAAAAGGAGACCAATGAAGTTTAATGTAGGTGACTTAGTGATGCTGAAAGTGTCACCATGGAAAGGAGTAATCCGATTTGGAAAGAAGGGCAAGTTGAGTCCAAGATTTATTGGACCTTTTAAAATCTTGAAACGCATTAAGGATGTAGCATATCAGTTGGAATTACCTCCAGAATTGGATGGAATTCACAACACCTTTCATGTATCCTACCTAAGGAAGTGTTTAGCCGAGGAGTCAAGTGTGATTCCAATTCAAGATGTGAGCATTGACCCAATGAAGAAAATGGTTGAAGAACCAGTGGCAATACTTGGAAGGAAGCAAAAGAAGTTACGCAGGAAAGTGATAGATCTTGTCTTGATAAAGTGGAAACATAATCATGGAGAAAGCTTGACTTGGGAAACTGAAGCAGTAATGAAGGAGAATTATCCCGAGTTGTTCCTTAATGATGAGATTCCGGGGACGGAATCCTCTTAAGGGGGAGGTAATTGTAACATCCCAAACTTTTCTTTAAGATTTGACTAACGCTGTTAAGTCAACCTCATGTGTGTCGTTAAGTCTAGTGTGAATATATGCATATACGTAGTTAATGTGTGTTATGTGTGAGGTTTGAAAACCTAAATGTTAATGTAGTATAAATGTGTGAAATACGAAGGTTTATGTCTATGAAGTGACATTTAATGAAGGGATAATGTTGTATATGGTCAATAATGTAGTTTGTGACCAATAATGAAGGATTTGGAAGTCTAGGGACTAGTCTTGACATATGGGTAAAGTCAAAAACGGGTTTAGGGTTTTGGAAGGTATCATTAGGCTAATTTCCAGCAGCTATTACTTGTTGAAAACACACAAAGCCTATCAAAGCCTTTCTTGAATTCTAAAGCAATTAATCAAGTTTTTGGTCAAGCAATTGGGTGTTTTGGTGTTGGAATTGATCGATCATCTAGCCAAGCAGGTAATCACTGAATTATAGATTGTATTTTCAGATTTAGAAGTTGTTTAATAAGGAACCAGATCTGATTAAAAAGGAGTTTTGCAAAGAATTAGGGTTTATGTGGTGTTTTGGTCAATTAACGTTCAAAACGGTGTTAAACGAGTCCATAATCGATCTTGATAATCAAAAGATGTTTATGTGTGTCAAAAACATGTTTGGGAAGAAGCCTTGATCGATCGAATTTTGGAAAAATTGAAGAAGTTAGTCGTTTTGGAATTCTGGACGAAATTAAGATTAAATTCGTAACTGGGTCTAAATTCGTTGGAACGAAGATAATCTTCGTAAGAACGAAGATAATCTTCGTAAGAACGAAGATAACCTTTATCTTCGTAAGAACAAACTATCTTCGAACGAAGATAACCTTTATCTTCGTAAGAACAAACTATCTTCGAACGAAGATAACCTTTATCTTCGTAAGAACGAAGATAACCTTTATCTTCGTAAGAACGAAGATAATCTTCGTTAGAACTGTAGCTAAGTTCGTAAGAAGGATTTTCCAGACTAAGTTCGTGAGGTTTGTTAAGTTCGTTTGAGTCCCAAATGACTTATATTTCATATGTTAATGTACGATAGGTGTCGGGGATTACTGATAAGCATTATTAGCTATTTGTTTGCGCGCGTACACTACTACCAGGTAAGATACACTACTTTGACACGCTGGGGGATCAACTAAAAGCTAGTTTCAAATCGTAAACACTTCCATTCGGTATCTTTATATTGCATGTGGGCATATGGGTTACTTGGGAGGTATTATGGGTTATGCAGTTGACCATGAGACCTGAGATGCAGTCCCTATTGTAGTGTAATGTAGTATGTAGCTATGCAGTTGATGTAGTTTAATGAAGTATCTTGATATGCATGATATATAGAAATGAAGTTGATGTGTGATATGCATGCTTGACTTGTACGCCTAGTTCACTAGACTTGCTAGGTTACCATGTCACTTGCACGTCTAAGGATCCAAACGTAATGAAGTTAAAGTGTGTGAATGTCTAGGAATGTGTGTTACCTAGACTATATGTGTGTGAATGTTTGGGAATGCAGGGACCCAATCTATATGTGTGAAATTGAGCTCATAAAACTAATGCAGGGAAAGTGTTAAGCTTAACCCGTACTTGTCTTAGCCGGATGAGTGCGTTGATGCAGTTGTTGCTTGGGTGGCTCCTCGCAACATGGTCTTTATAACGCAGGGCGAGTAATACGAGAGGTTTGACCAACCTCCACATACGGATTACTCTTGGATTGGCTTGCCACTCCTTAACGACGTAAGATGAGTAGTCTTTTGACTGATCATCCAGTCGGGTGTGATGCAGGGCACACTTATATGCAGTTAACAAAGATACGTGTGACAATGTGTGAACTAATGCAGGATAGGCACATTTAGGATGATTATCCTAATTAATATGAAGTCGAAATGTAGTATATGTGTGAACGTGTGATGTGTGTTGTGCCTAATAAAACTTGTCTAATAATGAAGATTGTTTTAATTGGACAAATTCTTTTAATTAAGTGTTATCTTACTTAGCTATTCTTATAGCTAACACTTGCTTCTTTAATGTGGTTGTTCCCTCAGGTTTAGCTTGATGGAATTAGACGAAGGATGTGTGAGCTTGGGTAGATTCGTTGAAGGAGCCTTAGTTATCCATAGACGATTCTTTGCTTAGACATTTATTTACATTTCGTACTTAATGTCGAATTTATGTTGTGACATGTGAACGGTTGTTTTATGTTGGGCAACCGTTGGGTTTTCATTTGAACTATTGTTTGATATGGCATGTAACACCAAATAAATGCAGCAACCGAAATGTTTTTATCGGTTTTGACTTTTACAGTCTTTACTTCCGCAATTTAACACCGTTAGGTGAAAAGTTTTGAAAACCCATATTTTTAAACGACGGGTGTTACACCAGCGGCGCTGGGCTGAGGTGAGCAGCGCTGGCAGGGTTGCCAGTGGCGATGGTAGCTCATGCTGCAGTTCATACTTCTTCGTTCGGCTCTCGAATCACCTCCTTGTGTCTTGTAACTTCATAGGCCTTCATCTTGAGTTACTTGATGTCATTTACCCTCTCTCGCATCTTCCGTGAACCTGCATAAACATACGACTCATTAAGTACCAATAGTTCCGGAATATTAACTCATTTTAGACATAGAAATGAGGCCTTTCGATAGGGGTTTTTTATCACAAAATGGACGCTCATCATATACCCCCATACTTAAGTCTTTGCTTGTCCTCAAGCAAATAGTCCAAGAAAGAAAGCTTAAGTGTTAAAGTATTTTACTCTATTAAAAACATTTGAAAGATTAGTCATGCAAAATGTTTTGAGAAAGCTTTAGACAAAATCAGTAAGCTATAGCTAGAGGCAAGATAATTGGTCAATCAAGACTAAAAGCTAACTTTTTATTTGTGTTAATACCTCTAAAACAGTTCTATACTTCCACATGTCTTACAGCTCAATCTTACTACTTTATGCTGACTAGTTAAGCACTTAATTAAGGTTTGTATAGAAATCAGAACTACTAGCTACTAGCAAGGCATTTATATTCATTCATTTGTGTACTTGTGAGTCACTACTTAGATATACTCCCACACTACAGTCATGCTCACTAGCTAAACACTAAAGCAGTTATACGATATTATCATCTTTAATAGTTGAGACAGCGGTGACAGGTCGGTGGTTCCCCACGCGCAAAGCGACATAACTTGATGCGTATAGATTTTACTCGTTATTAGTTGTTTGAACTCTTTTTTATTTAATCAACTGATTGCCTTTCTTAAGATACTACATTATTCATGCAATAGACATTATCAGGGATCCCAGATGACTCATACTCCTACTCCGCATGCAACTAGTTCACATTAAATAGTGTAAGAATTAAGGCGAACCATACGTCTAAACTAGTTCCTACACAAGCATGTATATAATTAAGTCCAATTAATACACCTATAATAATGACTAGAAAGCTCTAATTGCTAGGCATATTAAAGTCCGATTAAATGTGCTATGGAAAACATAATCGCATACAGTTTCAGTCTAAGCTCTAATCCAGTTGGAAGAATGAACAGCCACAAATCTATAGTCAAACTAACAGTCCTAACTAACCGTTCATCTACCAAGGCTAATATTGCTTAGTTATCGTCATCTTTTGTCTACTTGCAAAGCTTATATTCTCAAAATGGTTTTCAGACACAAGAAAAACTTAAAATTTGCATGAAATAAGTAGTAGAAAACTTGTCATAAATCAAACAATTAGACCAAGGGTTTTTCCTATTCCATCCCCCCACACTTAAATTGTACAACATCCTCGTTGTACTAGACATAGAAACAAAAGGTACTAGGAAAACACTAAAAGTAAAAGGATTAACGAAACTTCCCGGGTCTAAATTGCATGATAGTTGTTGAAGATGGCATTTGCGGAGCGACTTGAATGATGTTGAATCTTCAAAACCTGTGTCGTCTCCATTTGATGGCGATCCATTGATGCGTTTCCACCTTCTTTTCTTTTTGGTATTTTCTGATTTTTATATTTTTTTGGATTTTTTTGGTTTTTCTGATTTTTTTGGATTTTTCTGGTATTTTCTGATTTTTATATTTTTTTGGATTTTTTTGGTTTTTCTGATTTTTTTTGGATTTTTTTGGTATTTTCTGATTTTTTTTTTTTTGGATTTTTTTGGTTTTTCTGATTTTTTTTGGATTTTTTTGGTTTTTCTGATTTTTATTTTTTTTGGATTTTTTGGTTTTTCTGATTTTTTTTTTTTTTTGGTATTTTCTGATTTTTATATTTTTTTGGATTTTTTTGGTTTTTCTGATTTTTTTTTTTTTATTTTTTTGGTATTTTCTGATTTTTATTTTTTTTTTTTTTTGGTATTTTCTGATTTTTATTTTTTTTGGATTTTTTTGGTTTTTCTGATTTTTTTTTTTTTGGATTTTTTTGGTATTTTCTGATTTTTTTTTTTTTGGATTTTTTTGGTTTTTCTGATTTTTTTTTTTTTTTTTTTTGGTATTTTCTGATTTTTATTTTTTTTGGATTTTTTTGGTATTTTCTGATTTTTTTTTTTTTGGATTTTTTTGGTTTTTCTGATTTTTATTTTTTTTGGATTTTTTTGGTTTTTCTGATTTTTTTTGGATTTTTTTGGTATTTTCTGATTTTTTATTTTTTTGGATTTTTTTGGTTTTTCTGATTTTTTTGGATTTTTCGCGATGGTTTTTCTGATTTTTTTTGGATTTTTTTGGTATTTTCTGATTTTTATATTTTTTTGGATTTTTTTGGTTTTTCTGATTTTTATTTTTTTTGGATTTTTTTGGTTTTTCTGATTTTTTTTTTTTTGGATTTTTTTGGTTTTTCTGATTTTTTTTGGATTTTTGGGTTTTTCTGATTTTTTTTGAATTTTTTTGGTTTTTCTGATTTTTTTGGATTTTTCGCGATCTGGTGTGCAGAACGGAGCTGGGAGCAGCGCTGGCTAAGCATGTAGCGGCGCTGACTGAAGCCTGAGCGGCGCTGGGAAGCCCAGGTGGCTTTCCCAGCGGCGCTGGTGGCTCCGTAGCAGTTCCAGATTTTGCGTTTTTGCACGATTCTGATTCTTCCTTCTTTCGATCAGCCTTCTCTTCGATTTCAATCCTATAAATTGCTGCTATACACTCTCGTGATGGTGAATAACGCAAGTCGATCTTAGCTTTCTCGTCCAATTCTTGCTTCGTTTCCACATTAAGCCCGAGATAGAAGATTTCAAGGCGTGCTTCATCATCTATTGCACCTTCTGGGCAATTCTTGATCAGTTCTTCCATCCTCTTCCATGCCTCTCCAAGGCCTTCTCCTTCCTTTTGCTCGAATCTCTTTACCTTAAAGATTGGTTCTAGCTTTTTGGCTAGCTCCATCTTTTCCTTCGGAGTTATTTTCTTGTAATCTTCTTCTTCCAAGATTCGAAATTGCTCGATCACCGATATGTCTAGGAAGTCTCCATTCGCTGGTTCGTCCAATATGCTCTTTTCCACATTTCCCACGCCATAGTAGAACGAGTCGATGATGTCGTCGTCCCAAAATATCCCCGGTGGGAAGCAATCAACTAAAGCGTTGATACGGTCCCAGGCTTCCACGATCATCTCTTCCTCATCTTGTTTAAAGTCAAAAATGATTGAGCTATCTATACTGAGCTCATCTAATTCATTTTCTTCCTCTGTAGACTTCTTCATCTTGAGTTACTTGATGTCATTTACCCTCTCTCGCATCTTCCGTGAACCTGCATAAACATACAACTCATTAAGTACCAATAGTTCCGGAATATTAACTCATTTTAGACATAGAAATGAGGCCTTTCGATAGGGGTTTTTATCACAAAATGGACGCTCATCGAGAGTACAAATCTCACGGGGGAATGCTAACAATACTCTCTTCATTTACTAAAGATACAAAGGGAAAGGGCTCTGTACCGTGGTATAAACGCAACAGAAGAATAATCCAAAAAGGACCCAGAGGACAGCTGGAAACTACAGAAGAAGGATCCTTCGAAGAAGAAAATTCAGAAAGCTCCGAACAGGAGGAGAAAGCAGAAATCCACACACAAAAGACTCCGAAAGGCATCAAGACCGGCAGGAGCATAATTTGCCCTCGGGATAAGCCAAATTAACGGAGCAAAATAGGGCAGCATAAAAGTAGCAGCTAGGGAAAATACAAAAATTTGTAACTTCCTCCTGCCATATACTTACAAGCTCCCAAGAAATTATATAAAACGATCGTAATAATTTCATAAATGCGCATAAAAATTTTTAATTTTGAATTGTTAAGGGGACGCCCATAAGACTTTTCAAACACAAATCATGAGGTGATAACCCATGAACAAAATGCATAAGCCACTCCTTCCTTATGATTGAAGTGCATAAGCATAAATGCATAAGACACTCTCTTAAGAGTGTATAAGCATAAATATAAATAAGTTCTGAAGAAACAGCGAAGAAACAAAGACAAGCAGCAAATACAACCATATATAGCCAAGGCATCAAAAAATATATACAGAGGATCAACAGTTTACATCCCTTGAGGCCTAATATTATAAAGATCAGCCACCGAAGCATCGGGATTTGAAGATATCTGCTGAATATAAGGGAAAGAAACTCTCCTTAAGGCCTCTTCAGCAGCAACGATCCTCTCCTCGGTGCCAAGAAGTCTCTCCCTATTCCCACCCAATACAACCTGCCCACGACTCTCCATACAGAAAAGCAACAAGGCTCTCGAATCAGCCTGGTTAGCCTCGATCAACTCATCAAGACTCTGATCAAATTCAGGACTAGCCATCAACATACGGAAGACATGAGGAATAACACCAGAAATAAGCTGGCGCGTGGAGTTTCTTGCATTCTCCAACTCCAGCTCCAAGCTGTTGATCACCGCAGCAGGCCCGACAGAGGTGAGAGTAGAAATCCGCTCATGGGCAGCATCCAAACTTTGTGTAGCAAGGGACAAAGCCTACTGAGAATCAGCAAGCTCCCTTCGCAGAGAATCAACCAACGAAGAGTCACCTCCGGCAGACGAAGCAGCCCTCAAGGAAGCTAACTCTGCCCTATGCCTCTGCAGATCTTCTTCAAGATAGTGCACCCTGGCACTGCTAGCCGAACCAATCATACCAGCGGCAAACAGAGCCTGGTTAGTCATCTCAGCAAGCCTCTGAGCAGGCATGGTATCCAGCATGGCCCTTAGGTGATCAGGAACCAGCATATCCAGACTCATTCGGCAAAGCCGAGGATCAGGCAATTCACTCTGAAGAGGAATCCCTATAAATTACAAAGAATTGCAATAAGTAATACGAAAAGGGGAA
This sequence comes from Erigeron breviscapus, assembly GCA_034093135.1. Classification (NCBI taxonomy): domain Eukaryota; kingdom Viridiplantae; phylum Streptophyta; class Magnoliopsida; order Asterales; family Asteraceae; genus Erigeron; species Erigeron breviscapus. Next base: position 25,342,648 of record CM067174.1, read on the forward strand.
CAACAATTAAAATATCCACATAACATACAGCCACTTACCAGTGATGGCAGATCTAGTTGTAGTAGCTCCAGTTTCATCAACTGGCTCTTTCCCAGGCCTACGTCCAGGATCAGAAGTCCCAGCTAAATGAAGGAAGATACAACAAGTCAGATTCATGCGGATGCAAATAACAGAGTCAAAAAAAAAACGTACCTTCGTCAGCATTAGAAACTGGAGCAGCAGTAGTAGTAGCGAATTCATCCCTTACGAGAGAAGAATCAAGGATAATGACAGAAGAACCTGCAACCACATGGTCTGTTGCACCAGAGGGGCCACCAATCACCCTCTGCCTCTTCGGAGGTGGCTCAGGAACAGAAACACCAGCAAAAAGGGGACCTTCCCCATCATCAGCAGGGGACAGGGGCCTTCTACCAACGACCATCCCCTGAGGATTCGTGGTCACAGCCTCCCTGAGTGTCAACTCTTCAAACACAATATGAAGACATCAGGGAAAAGTACAATCAATGGTCAAAAGGCGAAATAACAAAGGAATGGTACCTTCACAGCACCATATCAGAACCGGTTGATTAGGAGAACCCTCCCATGACATGGTGATCCCAGAAAGATACAGAATCACAGAGGGATAAGTAACCAACGCAAAGGGAGACCTATGCACCTGACGGACCAATGCATTATCAAGAGTAACCCAGTCATGCACATTGTCCTTAAAAGACACCCCCGACACCAACCTACTCGTATCCAACAAACCTCTATATAGCGGATGAATGTATTCCTCGCTAAAAAACAAAACCCAGGCCTCCAGTTCAACATATCAGAATCTCCCACATCAAAAAATAACCTACCAGGCCTCTCCTCCCTATTCCCACCCAATACAACCTGCCCACGACTCTCCATACAGAAAAGCAACAAGGCTCTCGAATCAGCCTGGTTAGCCTCGATCAACTCATCAAGACTCTGATCAAATTCAGGACTAGCCATCAACATACGGAAGACATGAGGAATAACACCAGAAATAAGCTGGCGCGTGGAGTTTCTTGCATTCTCCAACTCCAGCTCCAAGCTGTTGATCACCGCAGCAGGCCCGACAGAGGTGAGAGTAGAAATCCGCTCATGGGCAGCATCCAAACTTTGTGTAGCAAGGGACAAAGCCTACTGAGAATCAGCAAGCTCCCTTCGCAGAGAATCAACCAACGAAGAGTCACCTCCGGCAGACGAAGCAGCCCTCAAGGAAGCTAACTCTGCCCTATGCCTCTGCAGATCTTCTTCAAGATAGTGCACCCTGGCACTGCTAGCCGAACCAATCATACCAGCGGCAAACAGAGCCTGGTTAGTCATCTCAGAATACGTGGTACTAATGATTCAAAAATGATTTCGATCCATAGTATCAAAAAGATTGAACGAGGGAATGAATGATTTTGATGATCAAGAAAAGAGTGTTGGGAAGGGAGAGCGATCGCAAAAGAAGTGGAAAAGAAAATCTTCGGAGCCGTCACAAACTAAATAGGGGACAAAACAGATGGTTTGAAAAAACGGCGCATAACCCACCCAAACCGTCGATTAGTTTTCTCCTCGAGATAAGCGCGCCCAAATTAAACTCTTGATGGGATATATACGCGGCATGGTAAAATGGCAATTTTACCCTTAAAAAGAGTTCCGGAGGAGACACGGAGCACCCAAACCATAGCTATTTCAAGCTCCGGTTACGCAGGTATGCTCTCATTTATTTTTATTGGATTATTTTTGAAGTCTAATGCGATATTCTACAGATAGACTCTCCCATCAAAAAAAAAAAAAAAAAAAAAAAAAAAAAAAAAAAAAAAAAAAAAAAAAAAAAAAAAAAAAAAAAAAAAAAAAAAAAAAAAAAAAAAAAAAAAAAAAAAAAAAAAAAAAAAAAAAAAAAAAAAAAAAAAAAAAAAAAAAAAAAAAAAAAAAAAAAAAAAAAAAAAAAAAAAAAAAAAAAAAAAAAAAAAAAAAAAAAAAAAAAAAAAAAAAAAAAAAAGATTCAAAAAACAGAAAAAAAAGAAAAAAAAACGTACCTTCGTCAGCATTAGAAACTGGAGCAGCAGTAGTAGTAGCGAATTCATCCCTTACGAGAGAAGAATCAAGGATAATGACAGAAGAACCTGCAACCACATGGTCTGTTGCACCAGAGGGGCCACCAATCACCCTCTGCCTCTTCGGAGGTGGCTCAGGAACAGAAACACCAGCAAAAAGGGGACCTTCCCCATCATCAGCAGGGGACAGGGGCCTTCTACCAACGACCATCCCCTGAGGATTCGTGGTCACAGCCTCCCTGAGTGTCAACTCTTCAAACACAATATGAAGACATCAGGGAAAAGTACAATCAATGGTCAAAAGGCGAAATAACAAAGGAATGGTACCTTCACAGCACCATATCAGAACCGGTTGATTAGGAGAACCCTCCCATGACATGGTGATCCCAGAAAGATACAGAATCACAGAGGGATAAGTAACCAACGCAAAGGGAGACCTATGCACCTGACGGACCAATGCATTATCAAGAGTAACCCAGTCATGCACATTGTCCTTAAAAGACACCCCCGACACCAACCTACTCGTATCCAACAAACCTCTATATAGCGGATGAATGTATTCCTCGCTAAAAAACAAAACCCAGGCCTCCAGTTCAACATATCAGAATCTCCCACATCAAAAAATAACCTACCAGGCCTCTCCTCCACTATAACCCAACCATCACGAACACCAAACTTGAAAAAATATCGAAAAACACTTATCCTGGGCTCTACCTCGTATGCACGACAAATAACGATAAACGACATTATCATAGTAATCGCTAAAGGATGCACCGCAGACAAATACAGATCGTGGAAATCAAGTAACCCTAATAACCAAGGAGATAAGGGAAACTTAAGATTACCACCGGAAAAGGGTGTACATACCTATGAACCCAGGAGGGGCATCGAGGATTGATTCCGATCTCCCTATAAGGGAATGAAATCAAACATCCCTATAAACTAGGACACGGTTCTAAGAGTCCTAAACATATCTTCCATACTTAGAAGATATCACGAATAAGAGGAAGAGATTTACCCTAAATCTATACCTTCCTCTCCAAGACTTTACCCTCTTTATAAATAGAGGAGGTGCCATACGATAGATCATCACGTTCGATACATTAAACCCTAATCATATTCAATACACTCGACTTCCGAATCCCTAACCTTCACAAACATACCCTAAGCCCGACCAATCGGCTTAGATTAACACCATTAGGCGTAAAGCGGCCTACGGCCCTTTAACCGGAAGGGAATCGCCAACAAACACCCAAACCCCACTCACACCTTCGGTTGAGCCAGAGTGCGATTATTTGATCAATCAACTGGCTTAGAACCTTTTGGAGTCCCATGTACGTTTTTAAAAGTCCGTGACCAACCCAAATTTGCCGAAAAGGCTGAAGAGGGAATTTTTCTTGGTTACATTCCGGGATCTCCAAATAGGAGGGTGTATAATATTAAGGCAGAAATAGTCGATGTTGGATACAATGTCGTAATTTCTAGCTATAATCCCCCTATACATCAAGGGTCTGCTATCTTATTTAATTATGATGATGTTTTTACGTCCTTTAATGGTCCTATTTCTTTTGGTGCAGGTAGTTCAGAGGTAGATGATGTTGTGCTGCTTCGTGATGAAAACATTGGCGTTAATCCAGTTACAACTCCAGAGTCTTCTACTGCTACAACATCAAAGGACAGTGAGGAGAATAGAAGGGATGTTAGTGACGTTAATAAGTCACCAGAGCTTGTGTCTAATGCAAGTAATAACAGTGCAGATGATTTATCAAAGGATACTGAAGATGCAAGTACACAAGAATCGGAACCAGTTACTCCACTACCTCAGAGTTCAACTAGTGAGGGGGAGATAGGTTCGAATTTAGGTGTTAATCTTCAAGTTGATAAAGTGACACAACACAGAGTCAACAAGTATCATCCAGTTGAGGATATCATTGGTGAACCAAGTGCAAGGGTTAAGACAAGAGCTCAGATTAACAAGCTTGCTGGTTTATTCGCAGAGATGAAAGAAACTGGTATTGTTGATGAATGTAAGTTTAGCTACTTCATTTCTCAAGAAGAGCCAAGTAATATTCAAATGGCTTTAAAAGATCCATCTTGGGTTGAAGCTATGCAGCAGGAACTTTTTCAGTTTGATAAACTCCAGGTTTGGGAGTTAGTAGATCTACCTTTGGGAGATTATCCTTTCGGCACCAGATGGGTTTTTAGGTGCAAAAAGGATGAAAAGGGCATTGTGACACGAAATAAAGCTCGGCTAGTTGTTCAAGGTTTTGCTCAACAGGAAGGGTTGGACTACACTGAGGTGTTTGCACCGGTTGCTAGGTTAGAGGCTATTCAGTTGTTTCTAGCATTTGCTGCCTTCAAGGACATTAAGGTATATCAATTGGATGTGAAGAGCGCATTCTTATAAGGTACTGTCCAGGAATTGGTGTATGTTACTCAACCGCCAGGGTTTGAAGATCCAGATTATCCTGATAGAGTCTATCGACTGAATAAGGCATTATATAGATTACATCAATCACCCAGGGCATGGTACGACAAGCTATCAAAGCATCTTCTGGAAAATAGATTTGAAAGAGGATTGATCGATAGTACGTTGTTTGCGAAATGGAAAGCAGAGGATTTCCTAATTGTACAAGTTTACGTAGATGACATTATTTTTGGGTCATCAGACGAAAAGATGTGCAAAGAGTTTGAGTAGATTATGAAAGGGACATTTGAAATGAGTGCTATGGGAGAGATGAACTTCTTTTTGGGTTTGCAGGTTGAACAGAAAAAGGACGGATTCTTCATTCATCAGACGAAGTATGCTCAGGATATTTTGAAGCGATTTGGAATGGAAGATACTTCACTGATGGACACTCCTATACAAAAGAACCATCAACTTGGGATGTTTTCTCTTAATGATCCAGAAGTTGATCCTACTCGTTACAGGGCCATGATAGGTTCCTTGATGTATCTTACAACATCAAGACTTGATATCATGTTTGTGGTTTGTTTGTGTGCTCGTTATCAGTCCTGTCCCAGGGAAAGCCATATGAAAGCTGTCAAGCGGATTCTTCGCTACCTCAAAGGGCAACCAGTGCTGGGTCTATGGTATTCAATTGGGGAAGACTTTGAGTTCGTGGCTTATACAGATGCTGACTATGGCGGCTGCAACTTTGATAGGAAATCGACTTCAGGTGGATGTCAGTTCTTAGGGGGGAGATTGGTGTCATGGCAATGTAAGAAGCAGACATCTGTTGCAATTACTTCTTGCGAGGCGGAATACATGGCAACTGGTGGATGTTGTTCACAGGTTTTGTAGATTCAGCAACAACTGCGTGATTACGGTCAGAATTTCCTTTGTACTCCTATAAAGATAGACAATGAGTCCACTATTTCCATTACCAATAATCCTGTTAAGCACAGTAGGACTAAGCACATAGACATAAGGTTTCATTTTATTCGTGATTATGCTGAAAAGAAATTAATAGTCCTAGAAAAGGTGCCGAGTGACTTTAATTTAGCTGATCTATTCACTAAGGCTTTCGACCGAACTCATTTTGAGTTACTAGTCCAATTGATTGGAATGAGAAATCTATAGTGACAGTGTCTCTCAAAAAGAACTTTGTAAAATGTGTCAGTGTTTTTGTGTCGTTATGTATGTGTGTCAAATAGTGTCAGAAAAACAAAATAAAAATGAGAAAAATTAGAAAAGAAAAAGAAAATAATAAATAGAGTAAGGTCACTGTGTCAAGACGATTAGACGTGACGATACTTTAGCTTTTAAGCCTACTTAATTGTACTTTAAAATGCTCAGTTCAGTGAGATCATCATACGATGTATCGGTAGGCACAAAGTACAAGGTTTCCTTATAATTTGAACTTAATGTATACAATGTTCTTATGAGAAACATATTCAGATATATGGCTGAGAATGCCTGCTCTTCATGTATTTGAATTGAGACTGGTCCTTAAATCTTGCGAAAGATTTAGCACTGTAATTTTGTATATTTGGTCTTTATATAGAAGATCTTGGGTACATATATGTGTATGTATTGCTTTTCGGATGTGTATTTGTGACAAGATATCTAATATCTTATTAATCTTTTGAAAATTATGGAGCTAATGTGCCTTTGAGATTCGAACAAGTAAGTCCTTGGGGTGTCTTTGTATACCTAGCCTACCTAAAGCTTCCAACTTGGGATAGGTTGTCAGAAAGTTCGCTACACAGGTCTCATCGAAAGTCACGGGCTTTCATAAGCGCTTTAAATGATGTCACAAATATGCAAGTACTTAGCATTATTCAATGTTGGGTATATTTCCGTACGTGAGTCAATTTAAGTCGCTTTGCGACTAAGGAATCACCGACCTGTCACCGCTGACTTGCTTCTTAAAGGCTTTCTTCCTATACTCACCAAATGTCTTAATCTTAGTGCTTGTGTCGATTGTGAGAGTATATCTGAATGTGGGTCACTTAAGTTCGCAAACTTGATTAAGTGGCATATTAGGCTACTCGGGTTACATGGTGACTGTCCTTGGCCAGGGTATGCTGAAAGTGTTACAACCAAAAGGAAACTGGAAGTACCGAGTGTTTAAGAGGACAAACATATTGGTAATCGTTGATGGATCACTGTTCATAACTAATAATAAGAGAATTATTTCTCACTTGTGGGCTTATGTAACATGCTAAGCTGATCTAATCTGCAGTAACTTTAGCTCTTGTAACTATGTTATTCGTTTATGTTCAATGTGTGAGTGTTATGTTTTTCGTTTAATTTTTATTTTATTTGTATTGTATTGTTTAAATAAAAGTTCTTATTGCACGAGAGACAGAGTCAGAATAGAATCTAGTTTCCAAGAGGACTCAACTACGTTCTATGAGGAACACTGAATAAACGAGTAGGGTAGTTAAGCGATAGTGTTGTGATTAAAAGCTAAAAGAAAGTGTGTCATTTTAACAGAATATGAGTTTAAGGAAAAGAACACGATGTTGTTAATTTCGGTAAAAAGATATTGAGTTAATGCATGTTTTTGTTGATCTTTAGAAAGAAGATTTTCATTAGAATGAACACAGAGTTGTTCATACTTTGAATTTGATCTTTAAAAGATTTTTGTTTGAATTCAAAAAGATTTGAAACAAGGATTTTCAAATGATTTTGCTTTTGATTGGAAGTGCTTACAGTGAATTATTTGACCTTAAAGTGACTTAGGCTAATAATAGACTGTTAAGTATATTCAGTTTATCTTGCAAATTAATTCATTTATTCCGATTGTATTTTATTACTTTGAGAAGATTTGATGTTTTTGTTAAGATGTGCAGGACAACGAACAGATGTTTGATTTTGTAGGTTGTCAAGCAAGACTTATCTATCTCTTTTAATGTTTAACCAAGATGTATACCAGTTTGATGAGGCAATCTTATGAGTATTTACATATGGTATCCAGAGAGGGAGGCGATTTTGCTGCCGTTGTGAAATCAGATCGTGCGAAAGTATAAGTGATTAGGTTTTCTTTTCATAAGTTTTACAGTGTTAAAGCCTTATGACAATGAAAACGAAATCTGTATAGATTTGCATATTAAGGTAGACATATATGGAAGACCTTTATTTTAGGTGATCCATAGTTCAATGAGACAGAGATCTCAAGGTTCTAGGTTTATAATAGTCGACGAACAAACATTATCTTTGTAGGTCATTTATTTGAACAATGAGACAGTGATCTCAAGGTTCTAGGTTTATAATAGTCGACGAACAAACATTATCTTTGTAGGTCATTTATTTGAACAATGAGACAGAGATCTCAAGGTTCTAGGTTTATAATAGTCGACGAACAAACATTATCTTTGTAGGTCATTTATTTGAACAATGAGACAGTGTTTCAAGGTTCTAGGTTTATAATAGTCGACGAACAAACATTAGCTTTGTAGGTCATTTATTTGAACAATGAGACAGAGATTCAAGGTTCTAGGTTTATAATAGTCGACGAACAAACATTAGCTTTGTAGGTCATTTATTTGAACAATGAGACAGAGATCTCAAGGTTCTAGGTTTATAATAGTCGACGAACAAACATTATCTTTGTAGGTCATTTATTTGAACAATGAGACAGAGATCTCAAGGTTCTAGGTTTATAATAGTCGACGAACAAACATTATCTTTGTAGGTCATTTATTTGAACAATGAGACAGAGATCTCAAGGTTCTAGGTTTATAATAGTCGACGAACAAACATTATCTTTGTAGGTCATTTATTTGAACAATGAGACAGAGATCTCAAGGTTCTAGGTTTATAATAGTCGACGAACAAACATTATCTTTGTAGGTCATTTATTTGAACAATGAGACAGAGATCTCAAGGTTCTAGGTTTATAATAGTCGACGAACAAACATTATCTTTGTAGGTCATTTATTTGAACAATGAGACAGAGATCTCAAGGTTCTAGGTTTATAATAGTCGACGAACAAACATTATCTTTGTAGGTCATTTATTTGAACAATGAGACAGAGATCTCAAGGTTCTAGGTTTATAATAGTCGACGAACAAACATTATCTTTGTAGGTCATTTATTTGAACAATGAGACAGAGATCTCAAGGTTCTAGGTTTATAATAGTCGACGAACAAACATTATCTTTGTAGGTCATTTATTTGAACAATGAGACAGAGATCTCAAGGTTCTAGGTTTATAATAGTCGACGAACAAACATTATCTTTGTAGGTCATTTATTTGAACAATGAGACAGTGTTCTCAAGGTTCTAGGTTTATAATAGTCGACGAACAAACATTATCTTTGTAGGTCATTTATTTGAACAATGAGACAGTGATCTCAAGGTTCTAGGTTTATAATAGTCGACGAACAAACATTATCTTTGTAGGTCATTTATTTGAACAATGAGACAGTGTTCTCAAGGTTTGTCATGTTTTGTAGTTCTAGACTAAGATAATGTCATACGAATTTTCATGACTTATGATAGTGAAGAATAACAAAATTTGGAAAAGAAAATGAAAAATGTAGTTCTAGATTAAGTCATTGGTAACATGTATCGTAGTGATGAAATAATGGAGAATAACATCATTATCTTAATTTTGTATTTGTTATGAGTTTTATGTGCAGGAATAAGGCACAAGAAACTTAACACTTATGTTTGATCTGAAGATTTTGATGATGGTTGATGAAGAAAGTGACCAGAAGAAACATTAAGAGTGGAAAATAGTTATTTCAGAGTATTTGCAGAGATTTCAATCTACAAGAAGGTGTCTAAGCAAGAATCTGAAGTATTCAAGAAAAGATGCTAAGATCATCAGGTTATTATAGTATTACTTATACAGTATAACAGATGATGATAGCTAGTTTTTGTTAGTTGAAGATCTTAGATATAGAAATGTATTTATGAATGTGAAAGGTATTTGTGATAAAGTTTTGATTACTTAGATCATATAGTTTTGAAATATTTTCATAAGAATATGAAGTATTTAATCAATGATATGTTTAAAATTTATATGATATAATGAGTTGTTGTGTTCATAAGAATTTCTGAATATTTTTTTGTTAAATCATAGTTATGTATCCCAGTCATAAACTGAGGGGGAGTACATAAGGATGATTATTAATCATAGTTATGTATCTCAGTCATAAATTGAGGGGGAGTACATAAGAATGATTATTTTTATAATGATTAATCATAGTTATGTATCCCAGTCATGAATTGAGGGGGAGTACATAAGGATGATTATTAATCATAGTTATGTATCCCAGTCATAAATTGAGGGGGAGTACATAAGAATGATTATTAATCATAGTTATGTATCTCAGTCATAAATTGAGGGGGAGTACATAAGAATGATTATTTTTATAATGATTAATCATAGTTATGTATCCCAGTCATAAATTGAGGGGGAGTACATAAGAATGATTATTTTTGTAATGATTAGTTATAGTTATGTATCTCAGTCATAAATTGAGGGGGAGTACATAAGAATGATTATTAAATCATAGTTATGTATCCCAGTCATAAATTGAGGGGGAGTACATAAGAATGATTATTTTTGTAATGATTAGTTATAGTTATGTATCTCAGTCATAAATTGAGGGGGAGTACATAAGAATGATTATTAAATCATAGTTATGTATCCCAGTCATAAATTGAGGGGGAGTACATAAGAATGATTATTTTTGTAATGATTAGTTATAGTTATGTATCCTAGTCATAAATTGAGGGGGAGTACATAAGAATGATTATTTTTATTGATAAATCATAGTTATGTATCCCAGTCATAAATTGAGGGGGAGTACATAAGAATGATTATTTTTGTAATGATTAATCATAGTTATGTATCCCAGTCATAAATTGAGGGGGAGTACATAAGAATGATTATTATGATTAATCATAGTTATGTATCTCAGTCATAAATTGAGGGGGAGTACATAAGAATGATTATTTTTATAATGATTAATCATAGTTATACATCCTAGTCATAAAATTGAGGGGGAGGTATAAGGATGATGAATCAATTTTATAACTTTTTTAAATACTTAACAATCTCGAAACGAATCAATTTGATTGTTTTGGAAAAATTGATCATGGAAAAGCTAAAGATATTTCGTAAGTTTATTAACTTTTCAGGTTTAAGGCGAAGATCGAGGAAAAGATGAAAATTTGATGTCTACAGGTTTATTCATTTAAATTTTTCATATTTCCAGGAAGTTCGTGATAATCGTTGATCAATTATTCAGAAACTTTGACGAAATTTTGATTTTAAAGTGTGTAGGAGGTAATTACGACCTCGTAATTGAAGAAGGCAGAATGCGACCCCGTAATTGGTCGATTAGGCCTTGTGTCAATACGACCTCGTATTTGGAGGTTTGCTAGCCCAGTTTTACGACCTCGCATTTGTCAATTAATTTTGACTTTGTTGACTTCTAGATTGCGATGTGGATTTACGACCTGGACCAAATACGATGCCAAATTGGAAAATACGACCTCGTATTTTAGATTTTGGTTGACTTAATTTTGATTTTGAATTACGACCTCGTACAGGGATACGACCTCGTATTTAACCTAACAGATTTTCAAAAGTTTATTTTTAATAATAAAATTTGAAAATAAGTTAATTATTTTTTACTAAATTACAGAGTTAATTTAAGTTAATTATTTGTACATTTTATGCATATGAATTTTTCTGTCATATTGGGTAATTAAATGTTTGTTATTGATTACAGAAATGGCAAGAGAATTTGTATCAGGTCATAATTTTGTGATCAATTTGGACAAGAATCAAGATGGAACCGCATACTATCATGAGATTTTTGCATTTTTGAAGCGGTCAAGAATTCATCACATTCTTACTCATTCTCCTGTGCTTTATGAGTCATACCTAGTAGAGTTTTGGAAAAATGCAAGGCATAAGAAGACTGCTACTCAGGAGGTGATTGAAACGGTGGTTGCTGGCAAGACTATCAGATTCTCAGCTCATGATCTCATTGATATCTTGAAGTTAGGTACAGTAGATCAAGAAGGAGGAGAGAATGGATCTACTACATTCAGTAGAGAGATCATTATTGGAGGATTTACAAGGATGGGATATGCTGATGATTTGAGTGTGGGAACGTTGAAGAAGCGGGGATTTTTTGGAAGGTGGAGATACTTAGCGCATGTATTGTTGGTTAGTTTGTGTAGTAGAAGAACCGGATGGGATACGCTTAATCAAGAATCTCAAGCTCAGATGGTTGGTCTAGTATACAATAAACCATATAGCTTTTCTAAGTATTTCTTCAACGAATTAAGGAAGCAAACAACTGCCAGGGAAGGGCATAGGTTTATGATTTATCCTAGATTCGTTATGATGATTACCAATCATCATATTCCTAATCTGCCTGCTACTAAGAAAGTCCTGAAAGTGACATCTATGGTGAGAAGGGCATATGATGAGCTTAAGAGTCGCTTTGATGGCGATCCCGGTGCTCAAGATATACCTTTGTTTGGAGCTTTAGTGGATATTAATTTCAATCCACCTACAGCTGAACAGTTTGCCAGATTCAGGACTGAAATTGTTCCACATCAGCATGTAGTTAACCCAGTTCCTCTGCAGATAGTGATGCCAGATGAGGCAATGCACGACATAGAACAACCACAAGTTCAGAGCACAGAAAGGGTGACGGTTGAGAGAGATGTGGTTCTTGAAAAAGAAGCAGAAGCACATGAAGATACTATTGATCATGCTGCTAGTGCTTCTGAGACTGTTTCAAAGAAGGTTTCATCTGATCAAAGCTTGTAGAGATAGAGAACAGAGACTTCTAGGGAATCTGAGGTGCCAGAAATTGAAGAGGTACCTGCTCCAAAGAAGAAAACTGTTATCAAGTTGAAAGTCAAGGAGAAAGTTGCTGCTAGTGGGGTAGATGAGACGATCAAGGCTCCAGAAGCATCAAGCAGAGTTCCTGAACAGAGGTCAAGGAGATCAGTTGAATTACATGCAGAGCCAGTGATACCAAGATCTCAAAAGACGACTGTTAATCTTGAAAGGCCATCTACAACTCATAGAATGAGGGACTCAGTGCCTAATCCAGAACCAAGAACTGAAGCGAATACACGTCAAGTTCCTATATTACCACCAGTGTTTGGTATGTCTGACATGAAAGGGAAGATGACAGTGTTAGAGGCTAGAGTTAATGGTTTGTTTGATGAGTTGAAGAGACAGAAGAAGAACCATGAGAAAAAGTTACAGAAAAAGCAAAAGGAAGTTGAGAAGTTAACAAAAGCTCTTAATGATGAGAGGAAGAGTCATCAAGATTTTGTTAACACTCTCATATCCAACTTTGACATGGTTCGTCGTGAAGCTAAAAAGGCTGAGAGTTCGGCTACTAGAGCTAATAAAGGTGTAGTTAGAGTGGCTGAACAAATGACTAAGATTGCAGATGTCATGCTTGACTGTGTGACGCAATTATAGTTGAATGAGTTGTTTGAAAAGTTTTTGGTTGAGAAGAAGTTATTACCAGATCTAGGCTGTAAGGGTGATGAGCTTTCAAAGAAGAAAGATAATGATTCAAATCAAGACCCTGATGCAGCAAAAGATAAGGGTAATAAGCATCAAGAAGATCTGACCAAGGCAATAGAATCTTTGACTGAGATTGCAACTGGTATGGTAGGATCTTCTAAGACAACAGATGCTGTAAGAGAAGAAGGTGAGATAATCTATGGTGATGAGAATTGGATGGATATCGCAGAAGTCGATATGCCAGTTACAGCTTCAAGGCTTGTGGATGAAGATGTTGAGCGCAAAGGGTTTAGTATTGATGAATTTAGAGCTAAGCTAGATAATATGGACAGGTCCGAACAAGTCCAAGATCCAGAAGCTCCAGTCATGCAAGAACCGATTGCTATGGATCCCGATGTGCAACATACAGAGCCTGTTGTTGAACTAGTGGTTGATAATCAACCAACTTGGGTCGTTACTTGGATGAAAGGCCTAGCTGAGTATGAGGCATCACATAAACCTATCAAGTATAAGGACAAGATCTAGGGAGATAAAGTTAGAGCCTACGCTACTACTGCATGCTCAAGAATCGTGAGTTTTCACTGGGATAATGAGTTGAAACTTCTCGTTATCAAGAGAATAGACGGAGTGCAGTATTTGGATTATGGAATAGAAGCAATCAACTCACTTACTGATGTTGATTTCTGGTGCTTAGCTAGGCTAGAACTGATTAACCCTAGTGGATCTGAGATAGCAAATTATGTTGCTAGGTCTATGGCGAAAGATATGAAGATCAAGGATCCATCTCAGAGAAAGTATCATCCACAGGAAGGCAAGATGGTCAAGGATAAATCAAAGATAGATCCGAAGACAAAGAAGCCTGTTGTTACTTTGAAGTTTGAGTGATGATGGTGGTTTTTATTTATGCTTTTAAAATTATAAATGTTGTACAAGTAATTATCCTAACACACACACCTACGGGCAGAGAACCCGATCGGATGTAGTATAGTTTAGTGATAAGTTACAGGATCGTTCGCAGGGACGCGTTGCTTTACCTAATCTAGTAATATGTGTAATTCTAGCGGTTGTGGGGTTGTCACGATTTCCTATTAAACTAATTAAAATACTGAAAAGTAAATAGAAGCCGCAACCGCTTATTCAGAGAGAGGCTTAGTCTGAAAATAGTTTGAAAAAGCAAATAACAGTAATTAAATTAAAATACTTGTTTGACATCTCCGATCTCATGGTACGACCAAATACTATCCTACCCATTTGCTAGTCTGTTGGAAACTTAATCACGGCTCAGATTCTCGTTAGAATCACTTTGCCTAATTAACTAGTGCTGTCGCTAGACTCTCACTAGCCTGTAAACAAATTCTCGTTAGATTCATTGTTTAATTATTAATGACCTAAAGTTCGTGTTACTAGTTCATCTTTTAGTTACCCGGCTCTTAAGCCATGACCAGATAGTAATTATCTCCGGTGACCACAGTGCTCGTTTCCAAGTCAAAGGATCGCGTCTGACATTGTTAAGCATCATGTTCTATTCATCCTAATTACTATGGTTTTGGATCCCTCGGTTACAAGTGAATCACCTTTTACAACTAGTTAAAGACCGACTAGTGTTTTCCATCCTTATGTATTAATCCTAGTGTATGATTATACACCGATCATCAAAATTAAACTAATACATGCAGATATAGAACCGATAATAATATGAAGAACTAGTAAAACATGGATCTACGATAAACAGTAAAACACACTCCAACAGATCTAACAAATAAAGTAAAACAATAAGCGTCTACATGATCACATTGATCCAAACAAGTATTCAGCCTACTAGCATGACATTATTAAAGGAATAACAAAGTCTGAAAAGATGAAAGACATTGTTTACCAACTGAAAGTAAAGTAAAAGAGTAGATCTAGGTTGAGGATGAAGATCGGAAGGAGTTAGAAGCTCCAAAACCTCCTTGGAATCTGCAAAAGTCGACCTAGGGTTGAATATGGGCGGCTAGGGCTGCTGAATCGGCTCTCTCTTAGGGTTTTGAGGGTTACTTCGACTTAAATAGGAGCTGAAGTCAGTTTTTGGTCTGGGCCCCCAGCGGCGCTGGGATGGGCTCCAGCGGCGCTGGGCTTGGGCCAGTGGCGCTGGCAGCTGCTGTTGCTTCTCGTACTTCTTCGTTCAGCTCCCGAATCACCTCCTTGTGTCTTGTAACTTCATAGGCCTTCATCTTGAGTTACTTGATGCCATTTACCCTCACTCGCATCTTCTGTGAACCTGCGTAAATATACGACTCATTAAGTACCGATAGTTCTGGAATATTAACACATTTAAGACATAGAAATGAGGCCTTTTGATAGGGGTTTTTATCACAAAATAGACGCTCATCATATACCCCCACACTTAAGTCTTTGCTTGTCCTCAAGCAAACAGTCCAAGAAAATAAAACAATGATGAGCGGACAGCTTAAGTGTTAAAGTTATTCTACTTCATTAAAACATTTGGAAGATTAGTCATGCAAATGATTTGAGAAAGCTTTAGACAAAATCAGTAAGCTATAGCTAGAGGCAAGATAATCAGTTAATCAAAACTAAAAGCTAACTTTTTATTCGTGTTAATACCTCTAAAACAGTTCTATACTTCCACATGTCTTACAGCTCAATCTTACTTCTTTCTGTTGACTAGTTAAGCACTTAATTAAGGTTTTTATAGCAATCAGAACTACTAGATACTAGCAAGGCACTTATATTCATTTGTTTGTGTACTTGTGAGTCACTACTTAGACATACTCCTACACTACAGTCATGCTCGCTAGCTAAACACTAAAGCAGTTATACGATATTATCATCTTTAATAGTTGAGACAGCGGTGACAGGTCGGTGGTTCCCCACGCGCAGAGCGACATAACTCAACTAATGGTTAGAGTTTATACCTTACATCAAGACAGCGGTGACATGTCGGTGGTTCCCCACGCGCAAAGCGACATAACTTGATGCGTATAGATTTTACTCGTTATTAGTTCTTTGAACTCTTTTTAATTAATCTACTGATTGCCTTTCTTAAGATTACTACATTATTCATGCAATAGACATTATCGGAGACCCCAGATGACTCATACTCCTACTCCGCATGCAACTAGTTCACATTAAATAGTGTAAGAATTATGGTGAACCATACATCTAAACTAGTTCCTACACAAGCACGTATATAATTAAGTCCAATTAATACACCTATACTAATAACTAGAAATCTCTAATTTCTAGGCATATTAAAGTCCGATTAAATGTGCTATGGCAAACATAATCGCATACAGTTTCAGTCTAAGCTCTAATCCAGTTGGAAGAATGAACAGCCACAAATCTATAGTTAAGCTAACAGTCCTAACTAACCGTTCATCTACCAAAGCTAATATTGCTTAGTTATCGTCATCTTTTGTCTACTTGCAAAGCTTATATTCTTAAAATAATTTTCCGACACAAGAAAAACTTGAAATTTGCATGAATTAAGTAGTAGAAAACTTGTGATTAATCAAGCAATTAAACCACGGGTTTTTCCTATTCCATCCCCCCACACTTAAATTGTACAACGTCCTCGTTGTACTAGACAGAACATATAGGGTAATAGGAAAAACACATAAAAAGAAAAAAGATTAACGAAACTTCCTGGGCTTATGTTGCATGATTGTTGTTGAAGATGGCATTTGCGGAACGACTTGAATGATGTTGAACTTCAAAAACTTGAGTCGTCTCCATTTGATGGAGATCCATTGATGCGTCTCCACCTTCTTTTCTTTTTGGTATTTTCTGATTTTTTGATTTTCTT
>CM067174.1:25360477-25405627 GCA_034093135.1 Erigeron breviscapus
TTAAGAAAATACAAATATGATTCAATCCCATCGAAAAACACACCTATTGCAGCACCTTTAAATTTGGACTCTGGCCCAACTGGCAAACCAGTGAACACCACTGAATATCGTGGTATGGTTGGTTCACTGATGTATTTAACTGCCAGTCGACCAGATATAATGTTTGCAACATGTCTATGTGCCAGATTTCAGGCTAACCCAAAAGAATCACACTTGCATGCTGTTAAGCGCATCTTCAGATACTTGAAAGGGTGTCCTAGCCTTGGTCTTTGGTATCCCAAAGGCTCAGGGTTAGATCTAATGGGTTATTCAGATTCAGATCATGCAGGTTGTAAGATATATAGAAAATCAACAACTGGTGGTTGTCATTTCCTTGGAGGAAAACTGGTAAGTTGGACCAGCAAGAAGCAGACGTCAGTCTCTATGTCCACTGCTGAGGCAGAGTACATTTCTGCGGCCAGTTGTTGTGCCCAGATTCTCTGGATCAAGAACCAGTTACTAGATTATGGTCAGAGTATACAAGGACCCTAATCTTTTGTGACAACACCAGTGCAATTGCTATATCTCACAACCCAGTGATGCACTCTAAGACAAAGCATATTGACATCAGGTATCATTTCATTCGTGATCATGTTATGAAAGGAGACATTGAAATTCATTTCATCCCCACTGACAAACAGCTCGCTGATGTTTTTACAAAACCTCTTGATGAGAAAACCTTTAAACATCTCATCAGCGAACTGGGAATGTTAAATCCTTAAAACTGGAGATTTTGTTATAAACACGTCAGTGACACTGATGAAGTTCTCCAGTTGAGGAGGTCCAGATAATCTTTGCTCGTCAGGCTATCGAACGCCTTTGTGATACTATCCTGGTACTTATTGATTTCTGGATCATCATTCTAGGGGGAAAGACTCAAAATATTTTTCTAACCAAAATTCCTAAGTTTGAAAAATTGCAACTGGAGAACTCTCCAGTTGGAAACTGGCACTGGACTAATACTCCAGTGTACATGTTCAGTCTTGTCTAAAAACTGGTGGTCAACCAGATTTCATAACATTGTAAAATACTTGGTCAATACTTATGACACGTGATGGTACTCGAGTGTTTTAACCTACTCACTATCGTCATATGACGTGTTAAGGTCATTTTTGTAAAAGGTAACACTTTTATTGGGATTATGGAAAGTTAGTGGTGCGTGGGGAAGTTAAGCCGTCGTAGCATTTAATGCTGACACGGAGAATTAAACTTTTACTTCAAAATTCAAATTTTCATTTACAAAATATCTTGTAAAATTGATTTTTGGTATTAAAATATTCTTGGTATTTCATTGGGATCACAATTTTCCTTATAAATACCCCTTATTTACTCTGAAACACATTTACTTCCTTTTCACATTCTCTCATTCAATTCCAATCATCAAATTGCCTCATTCCTCTCTCTACTTCATAAATCAAGAACCCTAATTCCAAAATTCTCAGTTTCATTTTCAATGGCACCTAAATCTTCTCGATCTAGAGATATTAATCTCTTAACTGTCCCATATGTTCCCCCACCAGGTGTCAGACAGGCACCTGGTGCTCCTGGCAATACTACGCTCATCAAATTAAACCCAAATAATCCGATGGCTAGTTTGCAAGGGGTTCATACTGTCGATACTCTCATTGGACGAATTGAATGCTTTCTTCGTGATTCTCCAATTGGCGAGTCTTTCTTTCTCAACCTACGCAAGTTATATCATGATTACTTGTGTGAGTTTTGGTACACTGCACAACTCTCCGACGATTGTTATTCCATCTCCTTCACTTTTAAAAATGGAACAGTCGTGTGTACAATAATGGCAGAAACGTTGAGGAATGCTTTACACCTCATGTAACATCCCAAACTTTTTAATTAACGGTTGACTTGAGTCGTTAAGTCAACGTAAAGTGTTCGTTAAGTTTAGGGTGGATTAACGCTTATATGTAGTTAAAGTGTTTTATGTGTGAGACTTGAATGTCTTATTAATTGATGTAGAAATATGTTTAAAGAAGAAGTTATGTGCCTTTTAGAGGTGTTCAAAGTGTTAATCAAGTTTTATATAGTCCATAGAGGTGTTTTGGGCTAATAATATGACTTTACGAAGTTTAGGGACCAGTTTTGACATGGTGTGAAAGTCAAAAACGGGATTAGGGTCAATGGGGGAGTCATTAGTTTATCAAATCAGATCTAATAACTTTTCTCCCAAGCCCTAGCCACCCCTTTTGATCCCCTATCAAATTTCTAAGCCGAAAATCTTTCAAAACGTGTGATTCAAGTGAAGTTTGATCAGGATCTCTCATCCTTGCTTTCATCTACAGGTAATATAGCCGATTTCCCTTTGATTTTTGATCATAAGAGTCGATCATATGGATCTTACTTCTGGTCTCTAGGGTTGAGATTGATTTGATTATGTTTCATTGTCGATTATTGGGGTATTCGGGTAATTTAATGTATTGTAATTGTATCCTCTTGTTCCTGGAACAAGTGATCATGTGAAATCATTATATGAGTCATATTTTGGGTGCATATGAGGTTCATAGGTCTTGGTGGTTGCTATGGTCATCTGATGGTCGAAAATTGCTTGCAAAACTAAGGGTTTACTAGATCTGAAAAATTAGTAATATTGCAAAAATCATATCTCTTTCAATTAGAAGAGTTATAAGATGAATCTTATATTTTTGAAAAGGTCTATGTGTCCTATTGATTTGATATGAACAATGTTTCTTTTGATTTTGCCCAGATATGGGTGAAAAATGTCAATTTCCAGAAGTGGTCGGATTTAAGACGAATTCTGTAGGTCTGATTTGCAGACGCCATAACTAATTCATTAGAGATCTTCAAGAGTCAAACTTTATAATTCTGGAAAGGTCTTTGAATTCCCTACATTCCTTAAGAACTAAGTTTTGACTCATTTGGTCGTCTTGAGGTCGAAAAGTCGCCTGCAAGTGAAGGGCGCGAGTCAGTCTTTAGACCAGCACTCCATATGCGGCGCATATAACCTAAGTGCGGCGCATATCGGGGCCTGGGAGGTTTCTGGGTGATTTTTGAAGCAAATATGTGACGCATATTCAAAGCATGCGCCACATAAAGGGTCTGTGAGCCCGTTTGAGGTCCGAAACAAGCGTTTAAGGGTCCTATAAGTGTACCTAAGTTAATGTATGGTCTTATAACCTTATTAGGTTGGGTTTATACAGGTTTAATGACTATAAACTCGAGATAGGTTGTCGGGATCACAAACAAGATACATTAACGTTGCTTATTGATCGTCACGAGGTAAGATACACTACTTTGACACGCTGAGGGTTCAACGAAAAGATGGTTTCAAATAATAACTTCCCAACTTATATCTTGAATTGCTTGTGGGTATTCGGGGTTACACGGGAGGTGATATGGGTTATGTAGTTGACCATTGAGACCTGAAATGCAGTCCCAAATGAAGTATAATGTAGTGTATGTTATGATATGAAGTATAATGTAGTGTATGTTATGAAGTGATATGCAGTAGCTTGTGATGCTTTGAGATGTAGTATATGTTGTTGATTGTTGATATGTGCATGATTGTATGGCTTGCTCATCTAGTTCACTAGACTTGTTAAGTTGCCATGACACGTGCACGTTTAAGGGCCCAAAACGTAAAAGCAGTAAACGTAGTAAATATTTAGGTAATGCAGTCACCTAAACTAAATAATGCAGGATCGAGCTCGTTAAACTTTGATGCAGGAAAGTATTAAGCTTAACCCGTACTTGCCCTAGCCCGGCTAAGTGCGTTGACGTAGGTTGCTTGGGTGGCTCCTTGCAACATGGTCATTAAGATGCAGTTGAGTAATACGAGGGGTCTGACCCGCCCTCATTTGTCTTGTGCATACGGATTATTCGGGGATTGGCTTGCCATTCCTTAACGACATTTATGTTCAACTGAATGGTTGTCATCTAGTCGGGTGTAACTTATGTTACACATTGACGCAGTTAAAATGTAGTAAAGCAGTTAAAACGTAGTAATGCAGTTAAAATGTAGTTACGCAGTTAAAAGTAGTAATGCAGTTATGTGGTTATATGTGTGTAATGCATAATGAAGGATAGGCACATTTAGGGTGTTTCATCCTATTATGTAGTTTTGATGATGTGATATGCTTGATGTGTGTTGTGCCTTAATGACGTTGATTAAATCCACAATGTTTGAAATGGATAAATGTTTTATAACTTGAGTGTTATCTTACTTAGCTAATTCGTTAGCTAACACTTGTCTTTTGAAATGTGTTGCTCCCTCAGGTTTAGCGTAGCTGAGGTAGTTGATGAAGAAGAGCGAGGAATGGGTAGATAGCTTGCTGATGACCTTAGCTACCCATAGTTGTTGAACATTTTTAGACTCTTGCTTATGTTTTGGCATTTATGTAGTTTTGATGATGTGATATGCTTGATGTGTGTTGTGCCTTAATGACGTTGATTAAATCCACAATGTTTGAAATGGATAAATGTTTTATAACTTGAGTGTTATCTTACTTAGCTAATTCGTTAGCTAACACTTGTCTTTTGAAATGTGTTGCTCCCTCAGGTTTAGCGTAGCTGAGGTAGTTGATGAAGAAGAGCGAGGAATGGGTAGATAGCTTGCTGATGACCTTAGCTACCCATAGTTGTTGAACATTTTTAGACTCTTGCTTATGTTTTGGCATTTATGTAGTTTTGATGATGTGATATGCTTGATGTGTGTTGTGCCTTAATGACGTTGATTAAATCCACAATGTTTGAAATGGATAAATGTTTTATAACTTGAGTGTTATCTTACTTAGCTAATTCGTTAGCTAACACTTGTCTTTTGAAATGTGTTGCTCCCTCAGGTTTAGCGTAGCTGAGGTAGTTGATGAAGAAGAGCGAGGAATGGGTAGATAGCTTGCTGATGACCTTAGCTACCCATAGTTGTTGAACATTTTTTAGACTCTTGCTTATGTTTTGGCATTTATGTAGTTTTGATGATGTGATATGCTTGATGTGTGTTGTGCCTTAATGACGTTGATTAAATCCACAATGTTTGAAATGGATAAATGTTTTATAACTTGAGTGTTATCTTACTTAGCTAATTCGTTAGCTAACACTTGTCTTTTGAAATGTGTTGCTCCCTCAGGTTTAGCGTAGCTGAGGTAGTTGATGAAGAAGAGCGAGGAATGGGTAGATAGCTTGCTGATGACCTTAGCTACCCATAGTTGTTGAACATTTTTTAGACTCTTGCTTATGTTTTGGCATTTATGTAGTTTTGATGATGTGATATGCTTGATGTGTGTTGTGCCTTAATGACGTTGATTAAATCCACAATGTTTGAAATGGATAAATGTTTTATAACTTGAGTGTTATCTTACTTAGCTAATTCGTTAGCTAACACTTGTCTTTTGAAATGTGTTGCTCCCTCAGGTTTAGCGTAGCTGAGGTAGTTGATGAAGAAGAGCGAGGAATGGGTAGATAGCTTGCTGATGACCTTAGCTACCCATAGTTGTTGAACATTTTTTAGACTCTTGCTTATGTTTTGGCATTTATGTAGTTTTGATGATGTGATATGCTTGATGTGTGTTGTGCCTTAATGACGTTGATTAAATCCACAATGTTTGAAATGGATAAATGTTTTATAACTTGAGTGTTATCTTACTTAGCTAATTCGTTAGCTAACACTTGTCTTTTGAAATGTGTTGCTCCCTCAGGTTTAGCGTAGCTGAGGTAGTTGATGAAGAAGAGCGAGGAATGGGTAGATAGCTTGCTGATGACCTTAGCTACCCATAGTTGTTGAACATTTTTTAGACTCTTGCTTATGTTTTGGCATTTATGTAGTTTGCATGATGTGATATGCTTGATGTGTGTTGTGCCTTAATGACGTTGATTAAACCTTCCAGGAAACTGGAGAAGGTCATCTAGAGACTGACCAATCTGGTCAGCCATCTCTATCATTCATGAATCTGGGCATGGATGTTGATGAGTTCCAGCTAGAGTCTTCGGATTCTGAAGGAACAGCTTCTGATCAAGAGATAGTTGATGCTTCTGTACAAGATCAACTCCCTTCATCTCTTGATCTGCCCCCAGAACAAATAATTTCAGTTTCCACCACACATATGCTCACTCAAATTCCACAGGAAAGACCTCGATCCCTTATATCTTCACTCTTTGTGCCTAGAAATAGGCACATGCCACCACCACCGCCGCCGTTGGTCACACCTGAGCATTCTCAGCATGACCAACACATTGATTTCTCTCAACGTCCTTCTTTTCCCACTCCTGGTTCTATTTCTCTTGCCCCTGATCAGTCAACTGGTGAGGTTTCACTTATTGTGCCTCCTCCAGTTGCTCCTGTGGTGCCTGTTGCTGGTCAAGTGACAACTTCCCCTCCGTCACTGGACACTCAATTTATCTCCTTCTCAGCCGACATCCAAAACCTGATCAAACGGGTGGAGGGTGTTCAAAAAACAGTTGAGCAAAACTCCAAGTCCCTCTCCAGATACAACAAGGATACACTTACAAATTCTAAAGTTGTTGATCTGGGGATTAATAAATTTGCTGCAAATGAGGACTTGGTGTTTCAAAAGTTGAATGAGTTAGTCACTGGCTATAATAATCTGGCCACTTCTTTAAAGGAAGCCTTTGACTTAACTCAAACCAAGGTCACCACATCTATTTCCAACCTGCTGGGTAACACTGTCAGATCTTCAGAGGTTGAGTTGAAGGAAATAGAAAAGCAGGTCAAGGAACTGGTTGACAGACCTGCATTAAATGTGACTGAACTTGGGTAGCAGTTGGCTACTTCAGTTGGTCAGATGATTAAGGATACCTTGGTAGAGAGGGAAGAAGCTTTAATTCAAAGGGTGATGTCTGAGATCACCAAGATTACCCCTTCACCAGTTGACCTGGCCCCAATCACTACCCAGGTTGATTTGTTGAAGGGTAGTCTAGATAATCTGGCTGCCAAGGTGTCTGAACATTCAACTGCCATAGATAAACTGGCAACTGAAGTTGGCAAGGAAAAAGAGAAGGAAGTTGTGCAAGAAAGAGAACGTGTTGCAACTAGGCTCTCTGCAGATGATCGTGTACTTTTGAATGCTATCAAGACTAGTCAAGAAGAAACATCTGCCAATGTTCTGACTCAGTCTAAAGAAGTGAATCATTTGTGGAGGACAGTTCGCATCATTTGTGGGGCGTTCAAGGAATGCAAGGACTTACAGTCGTGGCAGCCTCTAGATCGCTTGCCTTCTAGTCAGTTGGACTTTGATGTTGTTCGTCAAGGACTAGAAGCTGCCAAGGGGGAAAGGGACGTCCTTGCACTTGCACCAAGATTGCCAGGTGCAGGAACAAGAAATCTGGTGGAAAGGCAGGTTGTTATTGTTGGTTCTGGTACTGATGCCAGTCAACAGATTGAAGAGTTTGAAGATGTGGTTGATAGGGGGAATGTAAACAAGGGAAAGGGTATTGAGCTGGCCACTGATACACAAGCAAAAGCAACTGGTACTGATGCCAGTGTGCTTGAAACTGGTAATCCTGATCAACTTCCTCCAGTGTCTGAATCCGAAAGCAGGAAACTGGCAGCTGTTGGCAATGCAATCAAAGAAAGAAAGAAACAAAGAAAAGCCAATCTGCTAGCTTCAAGGGTTCAACAGCAAGGTTTGGGTTTGCTGGACATAAATGATGCCAATCTATTGGGCATCACACTGGAACAATACAAGGGCATAAAGAATGACCCAAGGATAGTTGGAATGGTCAGTGAAATGGTTGATATTCAACTGGAAAGAGACTATCCAGATGATGAAGTTAATCTTGATGTCAGATCAATAAATGTGTTAGTGGAGAAGGCTAGAGAGTTGAGGGCATCTGGAATTGAAAGAAGAATTCAGAATGTCCAGAAAGTTGTTAAAAGAGTACTTAACCCACCTAAGTCCAGAGGAAAGCTAAAGCCACTGCCAAGAGATGCAGACCTGAGGACTTGGGTGCAACCAAATGAGCCAACAACTGAAGATATCCGAGCTGCAGTGCAGAAACTGAGCACTGGCCAGATCAAACTGGCAAATGAATCTGAGGCAAGGGCATATCTAAGTGAAGTGCTACAGCGGAGATATCACCCTGGCAAGATCATTGATGTAAAGATCTCGATCAAGCCAGGAACAAAATGTTTCTATGTTGGTGTTAAGTATTTCGATGGGCCTTTCTGCTACACTGAAGATCCAGATGTTCATAGGTATGGTCATTCTGAGCATGTGGAGATGTTGAAATTGTTGGAAGCCAGGAAGCAGAAGAACAAAATTGAAAGGGGTTGGATTTATGTTCTCCAGCAACTGATCAAGTTCAAAGAAAGTGTTGAAGAAAAACTGAACTTTGATCCTGAAGACAAACTGCCCATTTCTTCAGCTGCCAAAAGAAGGAAAACTGGCGAAGGGCCATCTGTATAAGTTTTTCCTTCAGTTATCTTCTTGTAATTTTATTTACATTCTTGTAACTTGTATAAATTTCATTTCCTTGTATAAATGAAGTTACCAGTTTGTAACCACAAGGTAGATAACAGATTAAATCTAACAATCTAAAAAGAAAAACCCAAGGCATTTATTGATCTATAAAAATGCCTTGGAAAATCTAGATAGATTTAGTCGAACAAGTCTTTCCAGTTCATACTTGTATAGATACAAGAACTGAAAAAAACTTGGCAATATTTCAGGACAAATAGAGGGAATTTGTTAGGACCAGTTTTGCTGAAAACTGGCCAGTCTCCAGTTGCATCTGGAGACTAGAAGATTTGTCCAGAAATATATTGAAGTCCAGTTGCAACGTACAGTTAACGCAACTGAAGACTTCCTCCAGTTGAAATCTGACCAGATATGAAGACATTCCAATTGAAGTCGAAGACAACAAGTGGAAGATAGAGAATGACAATGGCAGCGAAGCCCAGTTGACATTCTACTCAGATAGAAACTGGAGAATATCAGTTTAAAGCCTTTACAAAGCTTTACACTGATTACGAGGAAGACCTTTATGCTTTATGTGCCTTTAACCGGACAATAGCAATTGTCTATGTTTAAAGTACAAAAGTACATAAAGCAGGTTGAATAAAGTGACTTTATGTCATACTTTATACATCATTTAATTGGAAGTCGTATTGCTTCCTTAAATGCTCCCAACCATATTTGTACGATGAAGTTGGAATCCCAATGACAACTTTATCTATAAATAGAGGTCTTTGCACAACCAAGAAAAGAACTTTTGCATATTCAGACATTTGCATTTCTTGGTGAACTTGTGCAATATTCTCTCAATCGCAAAAAGGAACATTTCACAACTTTAAGTGTTTTGATTGTTGAAGAGAATTTCCAAGTATTAGATCGATTGTATTTCATAGGTTGTTAGGATATTTACTCTTTTGTATTATCTTGGTTCCGCAACAACCTTGTAATTTATTTAAAGATAATAAATAAATTACACTTGAAAAATACATATCATCTCACCAATTTACATTACTTGTATTTATATATTGCATTATCGATTACTTATTTATTATTGTCACCTTAATAAGTAATCTAACCAAGAACTTGGTATACATTCACTGCAACTTTTTGTCTCCAGTTCAGTGTCTATATTGCAAAGTCACCCCACCATCGACATAAAGGTGTCTTTAGTTAGTACCATCTAGTGAGTTGAGACTTACAACATCTAATAAAGGTCAAATAAATTGTTAAAACACATATTTAAACACTTTGATTCGTCCGTCAAATTTTGATGTCGAACCACAACTCACTTTCAAACTAAAACTCATTCATATGTTCAAATGAGACTTGATAGACATGTTGGGTCTTTACGAATGAACACCTAGTATTGATAACTAAGTAGTTGAATGTGAAGGGATATAATTCTCATAAATCATGTTCAATTGCCCTAGGTTCGAATAGGATTGAGCGTTGGAATGTGTGTAAAGCTCATGCGTGCATCCATGGATTGTATTGGTCACACTAAGTGAGTTCGTAGCCCTTACTATTGCATGCTTTAGGGTGGAAATACTCACTATATGCTAATGAGCTATGCCATAGATTAAACTTATAATTATATTACGTGCATATGTTTTCTTGCTATTAAATGTTTATAGGTAGACATGTATTTTGGTGGTAATAGTGTGAACGATGTTAAACGTATAAGTTTTTGTAGCCTATGCTAAGGTGATCTTTTGATGTTATATATGATATTTATGAGTACTTATATAATTAGAATATGGTAGGTAAATTGGCATGCAATTTGGGCGTTGGTTGGGTGGTAAGAAAGCCGATGGTATCACCTGTATACATACCCTGCCAATACCCAAAAGACGTATCATAACCGAATTCCGACATGCATTTGATGCACTAGGGTGTGGAGGGAAAGCCGACAGTATCGCCTGTATACAAACACCCTTCGCGTGTTGGATGTAGAAGTCAGATTCAAACTATACTCTAATTATGTAGATGAGGTACTATTATACTTGATGTGGTTATTATTTATTGTGATACTTGATCTTCTGGGACGTGTTCCGGGTGGTGCATTCCTGATTCATGGCCGGTGTTCCCAATTGTGTATTCAAAATTCATGGGTGATGTTCCCAATTGTGTATTCATTATTCATGGGCGGTGTTCCCAATTGTGTATTCATTTCAAGATTCATGGGCGGTATTCCCAATGGTGCATTCATTATTCATGGGCGAAGTTCCCAGTTGTTTATTATTGTTGTGATATCTTGACGATTGATGTGTTTATGTGTTGTGTGATCTCTGTTAAGCTATGGTTGTGATTCTATGTGCCTTACATTAAGAGCTTACTGTAAGTGATTATATTAGCTCAATTATTATTGTACGACCGTGGTATCGGCACACTTGGATACTTGACTCTTAATTCTTGATACTTAATGTGCTTATATGTTGTGTGATTCTTGTGATTTTGGGTATAGCTATTGATAAGATACTTGTGAAATTCCAATGTCGTGGAATATCTCCCGGTGCGGGAATCGGCTATTCGATACTCCCTTACTTGAGTATTTATATATTATTATATATATATATATATATATATATATATATGTGTGTGTTGTGTGTGTGTGTGTGTGTGTGTGTGTGTGCGTGTATACATTAGTATCGAATTTATGGCTCAACTTGAAACTATGTGATCCTACAAACTCACCAACCTAGTGTTGGAATTTTGAGTATCTTTTCAGGTATACAAGAAATCGCTTGCAAGCTAGGTGTTGAGGCCTATAGTTGGACTTAAGGATCGGTTGGTTGCATTGTAGATCTTTAGACTCGGGTTCGATGCCTCAGATTGTTTCCCCTTACATGGGATTTATTCGTTGTATATTGACTTGTAATTGAGAACTTGTAGTCTTGTATGAACATCATGTAGTTTCTCTGTATAATATCCATTTGCAAGCTTGTTTTAGTTGCATCTCACGTTTTCGCCACTGGTGGGGTGTTACACTATGAGCTAGTTTTCTTTGTTATTATATCCAACACAATACAAATAAGGAATACAAGTGCACTGTGCACTCTTTCCTTCCCTATCATTCACAGTGCCGGATTTAGGATTCCAACTCATGGGGTTCGTTTATACATTAACTCAATAACTAAGTTACGCAAGAAAAAGAAAATATGAAATAAGGTCGGGTCGGGTCAAGTGATCCGGTCACAAATATCTTAACATAAATTTGAGTTACATGGTATAGTTCCATGCCACTTCCATATACTTGATACTAGTGTGGGATCAACAATATATTTAGTTGGAGACTTGGAGTGTACGTCCTTATTCTCCCAAATATTGTTTATTCTTAAATAATAAGTAGGTAGTGTACTTCATATTGTATATGTATCATAACACTATACACCTGCACCACATTAAATATGACAAAAGTGCAAACACCCATCACTTGGTTTTTAAAACACCCCCCCCCCCCCCCTCTTTCTCGTACCAGTCAACCCATTGTTCGTATATATCTTCTCCATCTTCTATTTCTTAAAAAAAAAGGGTAATGGGGGAACCCTAGTCCCGGTATACCCATCGACCCACCCCGTATGAGCCATATAATGCCGGTAAAATACCTCCATCCTAATCCCCACATGATCTGGGCACCCCGAAGGATCAAACCCGCGTATTTAAACTTCACATATGGGTCTAGGCTTCATTGGTAACGGGTACCTTAAAAGAATTATTTTTTGTGCCCAGCAGGGATCGAACCTGAGACCTTAAGGTCATCAAGTGTTTGTCTTACCACTAGGCTAATTCCTTGTTGTTTCCACCATGAAAGTGTATTTATAAACAGAAATATGGGGGCTTACCTGAAAAATGGCTAGTAAAAAAACAATCTGACTCTAGATTTTCATTATTTTCATCTTAACGATCATTCTTTCTTTGTTTAAGGGGGTTCCTTTATCTCTTTTAAGGAGGGTCCATGAAACTTTTGTGAAGGCTTTGTTAGTAATATTTTTTTGTATGGAGGGTCCTTTGACCACCCTAACTTATATGTGGAACCGGAACCGCCACTGATCATTCAGGTGTTCAACCTTTTGTTATCTTAAATAAAATTATGCTATTTTATGGTACGCAAGTACGCAACGGGTATTCTTAATTGAGAATAAGATAAATCAAGTTTTTGGGTTTGATGGTATTAGTTCAGTTTGAGTTTTATTATAAATAAATATGTTTTTTATACGCTATATATTGTGCATTAAATGAAAAGTCCATACATGATCTTACATTCTTACATCTTATCTTTGAATTATGGTATACCTAGGTTATCAATTCGCAATTAATGTTTCGACTATTAGTTTTTGAGGTACAACTTTAATCTAAATATTGTTATTATAAGTCCATAGTCATACAAACTAAATGTAGGAAAACAATATTTAGTGGTTGTTTTATTATGTTATATATTAGAATTGTACCTAACGTTTGCTCGATATTGCTGGTTTCATATCTTACCTTTAGTTATTACGCGGATCATACCCAATGTTGTCAAAATTCCACTCGGACCATACCTAGACCAAAACGCCGTTAGTTAACCGTCAAAACCCCCCCACGTGACTTACACGTGAGGGTAAAAATGTAATTTCGCGTTTCTTAATTACTTAAATGGTACCTAACGTTTGCTCGATATTGCTGGTTTCATACCTAACGTTTAGTTATTACTTTTTTTTTTGAAAGGTGAATTTCGCTTGAAGCTTCGTGTCGCGATTCGACAGCGGAAGGTCTAGCATACGTTGTCTTAATTGAGTTCGCGCTAGAGAGCTCCTTTGAAGCAGAAATGACTATTTCAAATACCCGATGGGGGGAAAAACCCCTACTAATCCGCCTGAAGGCACGACGATTAATAGGGGTAAACCCTTGCCTCCTCCAAGATTCGATACCAGTAGTACGTAGGATGTCAATACCGCTTTTCTTTGCCACCGGTAGTCCCCCAATGAAGGGTTTTGGCCCTGTAGTCCCCCAATGAAGGGGTTTGGGCCTGGTAACCGCAGGTTCGAATCTTGGAAGAGAGAAGGGTTTACCCCTATTAATCGTCGTGCCTTTGGGCGGATTAGTAGGGGGTTTTCCCCCATCGGGTATTTGAAATAGGCATTTTTGCTTCGAATGAGCTCTCTAGCGTGGACCCGGTTAAGACAACGTATGCTAGACCTCCCGCTGTCGAATCGCGACACGAAGCTTCAAGCGAAATTCACCTTTCAAAAAAAAAGTAATAACTAAACGTTAGGTATGAAACCAGCAATATCGAGCAAACGTTAGGTACCATTTAAGTAATTAAGAAACACAAAATTACATTTTTACCCCTCACGTGCAAGTCACGTGGGGGTGTTTTGACGGTCAGCTAACGGCGTTTGGTCCAGGTATGGTCCGAGTGGAATTTTGACAACGTTGGGTATGATCCGCGTAATAACTAAAGGTAAGGTATGAAACCAGCAATATCGAGCAAACGTTAGGTACCATTTAAGTAATTAACTCTATATATTATACATACGGTTAAACTGATATGTAAATATGATATACTTGAACCACTTTTTGATTAATTTAGCATATTAGATAATAGAGGTTTTCTTCTCATATCTACCAAATAAATTGTTACAATTTTTTTTTTATGTTGTACATTATGCAAAAGTGGTAATACATATGGCAATACTGTTAAATAATTGACATAGATATTTTGAGAATACGCCTTAACGACCAGTAAGAAGTAAGAAAATATATCTTTTATATTTTGACACTTTAATAATAACTGTTAAAATATTATTATTTTAGTTTTAAATTTTGTAGAAGGATATATAACAATGAAATATATTAAGACGCATCTTTTGTTAATAAAATTAATAAATCATATTGCCAAGTAGATATAAGTGAATAGTAAAGAACTTTATATTGTTATTATGGTTTACAAATGCCTCAAAGTGCATTTCATTTCATTTCCTTTAATTATATGAATATATAAAGTTAAGTACAATTGAAAAAGAAGACATAGAAAATTATGGAACAATCTATGCATCGCGCACAGATATTAATACTAATATACATATAAAGTTAAACAAAATCAAGAAATTAGTTTTGCAATGAATTATTTTGAACTTCAATTTATAAAATATTATGTATCTTAAATGATGATACTAACTTCCGTAATGATCCGAACATATCCTTCTTCCATCATTCTCGATTCATGTATTTATTTGACCAACCACTCCCTCTAGTCAACCTAAAATAAAGTAACAGAACTTTATATTGTTATTATGGTTTACAAATGCCTCAAAGTGCATTTCATTTCATTTCCTTTAAGTATATGAATATATAAAGTTAAGTACAATTGAAAAAGAAGACATAGAAAATTATGGAACAATCTATGCATCGCGCACAGATATTAATACTAATATACATATAAAGTTAAACAAAATCAAGAAATTAGTTTTGCAATGAATTATTTTGAACTTCAATTTATAAAATATTATGTATCTTAAATGATGATACTAACTTCCGTAATGATCCGAACATATCCTTCTTCCATCATTCTCGATTCATGTATTTTTTTGACCAACCACTACCTCTAGTCAATCTAAAATAAAGTAACTTAATCAGAGAGAAAATTTAACTCATTCAAACTATTCAAACCCTTTCAGCGAAACTAACCAAACACAAAATCTAACTCAACCAAAATTTAACTTAATCACTATCGCACTTAAATGGTGTATTCACATTATTTGTTCATAACTTTCTCTCTATCTCCTTTTCCTCTTCTCCGGTCTAGAAAAAGCTCTATCTCTTTCCTTTTCTTTTAACTTTTTAAAATACAAGATGTTGCTTTACAATGATCTGACTAATGATAATATTTTATTATTCTATTTTTTTCCTTGTAAATTTTTTGTGCAAAAATATTAATCCATGAACACAAACTAATATCTGAATGTTATTTAGGTGATACTCTTCTTCTTTTTCGATGTATTTTTCCACACTAAAATCAATGATGGTCTGCTATGGGAAGTAAACGAAAAGGTATGAAAAACTTTAAATCATGTGGAAAGTTACTACTTATAAGGATGCTATTAATGGGAAAAAAGTGAAATCTGCATTTAGTGGAACGAAGAGAAGTTTTTGTACATGTTAGTGTCAACCCAACGTGCAAGATGCAATATAAAAAGATTCTAAAGGTATTAAAGGGATAAACATCAACACAAAAGAAGTTCAAAACCACCCTCTCACTTAAATGGTGTCCTCATATTATTTTTTCATAACTTCTTATCCATTTCCTTCCTCTTCTTCTCTGCATTAAGAAAATCTCAATCTCCTTTCTTTTCTCTTAACTTTATAAAATACAAAGATGTTACTTTACAAAGATCCGATTACTAGTAATATATATTTTTTTATTCTTGTAAATTTTTGGTGCAAAATGTTTAATCCATGAACACAAACTAATATCTGAATGTTATTTAGGTGATACTCTTCTTCTTTTTCGATGTATTTTTCCACACTAAAATCAATGATGGTCTGCTGAGAATCAAATATGAAAAACTTTAAATCATGTGGAAGTTTCTACTTATAACTATGTTAATAGTGGAAAAAGTTTTTGAAGTGGGTGGAAAAAAAAGAAACTTATGTTCATGTTAGTACCAAATCATTTTTTATTTTGTTGGAAATATAAAAATTGTAATAATAAGAATCACTTTTAATATTTGTGAAAAGACAAATAAAATTTAATTTTAAAATAAATACATAAAGGAAGTCTAGAAAATAAAGTCAGAGACATATGATATGTGATGGTAAGAAACTGAATTTAAGTAGATCCTATTCCACCTGTATTCCTTTTTTAGCAATTAACTCAAAAACTCTATACCTAGTTACCGCTCTAACTAAAAGCTACAGGTATCAGCTACAACTACTTTTACCAAACATACCAGTAACCATATTTTGAATCGAGCAATGTTTGTTAACTTAGTTCTATATCTACACTATTATATAAGGTGTTTATGTTTTTGGCTTTTTAAAACGATGGTCTTAAAACTAAGGATGGAAAATCCCATCTCGTTATTTGTTCTCAAACTTAAATGGTGCCTTCACATTATTTGTTCATAACATTTTCTCCATCTCATTCCTGTTTTTCTTTGCTCTATGAAAAGCTCCATCTCTTTCCTTTTCTCTTAACTCTAAAAAATCCAAAGATGTTGCTTTACAATGATCTGACTAATGATAATATTTTATTATTCTATTTTTTTCCTTGTAAATTTTTTGTGCAAAAATGTTAATCCATGAACACAAACTAAAATGTAAATGTAATTTAGGTGATACTCTTCTTTTGATGCTTTTCTCCACACTAAAATCAGTGACGGTCTATTATGGGAAGTAAAGGAAAATGTATGAACAACTTTAAATCATGTGAAAAGTATCTACTTATAAGTTTGTTAATATTGGAAATTTTTTATTTTATTTTTACAATGGGTGGAACAAAGAGAAGCTTATGTAGATGCAACATAAAGAAATTCTAAAGGTATTAAAAAGATAAACATCAACACAACAAGAAGTTCAAAACCTCTAGAATGGTATAAAACCCTTTATGGGAGGAGAAAATTTAACTCAACCGAACTAACAAAACATATGATATAACTCAATCAAAATTTAACTTAACCACTCTCTCATTTATATGATGGCCTTACATAATTTGTTCATAACTTTCTTTCTGTCTCCTTCCTCTTTTTCTCTTCTTTAGGAAAAGCTCTATCTCTTTCCTCTTCTCTTAACTCTCGAAAGTACAAAGATGTTGCTATACAAAGATCTGACTAATGATAATATATTTATTATTTAATTCTTTTTCCTTGTAAGTTTTTGGTGCAAAATGTTAATCCATGATTCCATGAACACAAACTAATATATAAATGTAATTTAGGTGATACACTTCTTCCGATTCTTTTCTCCACACTAAATCAGTGACGGTCTACTATGGGAAGTAGAGGAAAAGGTATGAAAAATTGAAATCATGTGAAAAGTTTCTACTTATAATTTTGCTAATAATGGATTTTATTTTTATTTTTTTTGCAATGGGTGGAACAAAAAGAAGCTTATGATGATGTTAGTGCAAACTCATCGCGTGAGATGCAACATAAAGATATTCTAAAGGTATTAAAAGGGATAGCATGGTGCCCGCGCAATGCAGCGACGGTGGGGGCAATGCGGGGGTGACGAGTGCGACTGGTGGTGGTGACGAGTAGTGTAGGCTATTGATGTAAATGTAATTGATATAATGGTTAGTGTATTTATTATAAGAGTTGAGGGACTGGTGGTGTAATTTATTTCAAAAGTGTATTTTAGGTATATTAGTAAAGATAAGTAAATTAATGAATAAAGAAGAAGGTGATTTAGAAAAGAAAAAAAAGAAGGGGGTATTTTTGTCATATCGCATAGAGTAACTTTCAACATTTCCATAAATAAATAGGTATAGATAATCATCAACGCAACCAGAAGTTCAACACCTTTAAATGTTATCAAACCCTCTATTTGAGGAGAAAATTTAACTTAACCAAACACATGATTTAACTCAACCAAAATTTAACTTAACCACTCTCTCACTTAAATGGTGTCCGCACATTATTTGTTCATAACTTTCTCTCCATTTTCTTCCTCCTCTTTGCTAGAAAAGGCTCCATCTCTTTCCTTTTCTCTTAACTCTATAGAATATAAAGATTAAGCATATCCTATCCTATCCCTAATATAGTCATGCATATGATTAGGCAAAAGCATTAATTAGTCGATGTTTTCTTTTATTTACGAAAACAACAAGACCCAATCCCTGAGCGGGGTATGAGGAGGTGAGCTGTAGACAGTCTTACCTCTACCCAAAGGTAGAGAGACTGGTTCTATAAGGACCTCCGGTCACAAAGAGATAAAAGTCGGAAAGTTTAAAAAGTTTAGTTACCATACCTCTCAGCCGAAAATAGCATAAGAAGATATACATGTCTGCTGAGTATAACCAGGCTGTATGGAAGAGAAGCAAACATGCGACCTAACATACTTTAGCACTGGTTCGACAAAACATATTAAACAACATAAAAGTACATAAACATATTGAACATATACCATAGCTACCATATTGAACATATTAAACAACATAAAAGTACATAAACATATTGAACATATACCATAGCTACCATATTGAACATATTAAACAGCATAAAAGTATAATAACATAGTAAACATATTAAACAACATAAAATACAAAACATATTGAACATATTAAACAACATAAAAGTACATAAACATATTGAACATATACCATAGCTACCATATTGAACATATTAAACAGCATAAAAGTATAATAACATAGTAAACATATTAAACAACATAAAATACAAACATATTGAACATATTAAACAACATAAAAGTACATAAACATATTGAACATATACCATAGCTACCATATTGAACATATTAAACAGCATAAAAGTATAATCATATTAACATATTAAACAACATAAAATAAAAACATATTGAACATATTAAACAACATAAAATAAAAACATATTGAACATATTAAACAACATAAAAGTACATAAACATATTGAACATATACCATAGCTACCATATTGAACATATTAAACAGCATAAAAGTATAATAACATAGTAACATATTAAACAACATAAAATACAAAACATATTGAACATATTAAACAACATAAAAGTACATAAACATATTGAACATATACCATAGCTACCATATTGAACATATTAAACAGCATAAAAGTATAATAACATAGTAAACATAGACATATTGAACATATACCATAGCTACCATATTGAACATATTAGCACTGGTTCGACAAAACATATACATAAACATATTGAACATATACCATAGCTACCATATTGAACATATTAAACAACATAAAAGTACATAAACATATTGAACATATACCATAGCTACCATATTGAACATATTAAACAGCATAAAAGTATAATAACATAGTAATAACATATTGAACATATACCATAGCTACCATATTGAACATATTAAACACATAAAAGTAATAAACATATTGAACATATTAAACAACATAAAAGTAAAAACATAATTGAACATATTAAACAACATAAAAGTACATAAACATATTGAACATATACCATAGCTACCATATTGAACATATTAAACAGCATAAAAGTATAATAACATAGTAACATATTAAACAACATAAAATACAAAACATATTGAACATATTAAACAACATAAAAGTACATAAACATATTGAACATATACCATAGCTACCATATTGAACATATTAAACAGCATAAAAGTATAATAACATAGTAAACATATTAAACAACATAAAATACAAAACATATTGAACATATTAAACAACATAAAAGTACATAAACATATTGAACATATACCATAGCTACCATATTGAACATATTAAACAGCATAAAAGTATAATAACATATTGAACATATACCATAGCTACCATATTGAACATATACATAGCACCATATTGAACATATTAAACACATAAAAGTATAAACATATTTAAACATATTAAACAACATAAAATACAAAACATATTGAACATATTAAACAACATAAAAGTACATAAACATATTGAACATATACCATAGCTACCATATTGAACATATACCATAGCTACCATATTGAACATATTAAACAACATAAAAGTAATAAACATAAACATATAAAAAATAATGGGTGCTAAACAACCTATGAAACAAAGTAACTTAGGCCGCCTAGCTAAACTAATTTTAGTCCTCTCACATAACTCTCAAAACCGTTAAGTTAATCCAAGTCCTCTAAATCCTCATTGGTCATGTCCTCCCACAGACAAAGCATTTTGGGGTCAACATAACCGCTAGAGTAACCCCCCCTCTCCCTCGGTTTAAGCCTACCTCTACTCAAGGCCAAAACCACTACGGAGGTCACAGAGAACCAAAGCCTAAGTACAAAGTTTATATAACCTATTTCCATATGCCTTTCACTCCTTGTCCACGTCCTCCCCTAAGAAACTCCTTTGGAGCGTTCGATATTCTATCCTTCCACCTCCTTCGGCCTACCCCTTCTCCTGTCGGATCAAAGTCCTCTATAGCATTGCGTCACCTTGGTTGAGCCTACTTCTCCTGCCCCAGGGGCGGAGCCACTTTAGATATAGAGTGGGCCACGACCCATCCCACATATGCTAATGATATTAATGTGTTATACATATTTTGTTGTAGTTTTATACTTTTATTTCATTCACTACTTTGGCCCATCCTATTTGAGAAGTTTAAAATTTAAAACAGTCTAAATGTTTACGCATGTGCTTTTTCTTTTTTATATGCAATGAGCTTTACCAAGTTCTTCTAGAGATCCTGATGAAACTTGTATTATTTTTTAAAAGAAATTTATTTAAAAGTAGACTTTAAATATCTATTGTAACTCATTTGGCATGTTTAATAAATTATAAAATCGAGTGAGAATTTAGGAAAATTACCACCCAATGTCTATAATTAAAAAGTTTTTATTATCTTCAGTATTTTATTTATTGCTAAGATGTCATTGTTTTGCTATTTGTTTGTATTGCATTACTTTTTATTATATACTTTTGTTCGAAACTGCTTTAAAGTATTTTAAGTTTGTAATTATGATTGTTTTATGTTATTTAGGGCGCGTTTTATGTTATTTAGGGCGCGTTTGGTTCACAGAATGTTTTTTGAAGGAATGGAATCTGTTGAAGGAATTGGAATCTGATGGAATGGAATTTGACGGAATGTTTTTCATTTTTTAAAGATTTAAGTGACGGACGGAATGAGATTCCTTCCCCATCCCCATGGAATGAAGATTCCATCAAATGAGGGAATGTTTACATTCCAACGGAATGATATTCCTTCATCATTGAGCAACCAAACGCACTAAGGAATGGAATTCAATTCCAATTCCATCAGATTCCATCAGAATCTGCGAACCAAACGCGACCTAAGAGAATAAGCTATGCTCCGTTGGTTTTTTAGACCGTTGATTGTTTTCAGGTGCTAATTACATGTTGTTTTCTTGTAATAATATGGTTGACTTGCTAAATGGTTTTATTCTTTCAAGGTGTTGTATTGTTGTCGTCTTGGTATTATTTTACAATATGTTATATTGTTGTTATTTGCTAGCTATATGTCTATACATATGCATAATTGTTCGACTAGTGTTGGGGTTTAATTTTTTTTTTGGCCCTTCCACTATCCTGGCCAAAAACCATTACTAACATCCTTTGGCAAGTGGGAAAAAGTTATTTTCTTTTTTTATGAAAAGTATCTGAAAGATTATTTAGTTGATTTTTATTACTTTAAAATCATTTATAAATGTCATTACATTGTAGTGTCCAAAAACCACAAATATTAATATCACACTTTATGCTGCCCTCGATCATATGTAACCTTGACAAGTACTTTGTTCATGTCATTTAATTCTTAAATCAAAATCGTTGTATTTTACACGATTACACGTTCACAAGAGAAAAAAAAAAAATCCAACAAAAGAGAAACAAGTTGGTTTATACATTCACAAATTACAATGCTGCAAGTGATGAACAAAATGGAAAACATCTACATTTAATTAACTTCATCAGTTCATCACATCACATCAAATCCTGTATCTATATCTCTAACTCTATATCTATCGATCAATTCTCCCTCAAAATCCTCATTACTTACAACAACAACAACAACAACAAGGTACCCAATCCCGACATAAGTCGGGCTATGGGGGAGGTATGATGTAGACAGACCTTACCCCTACTCAAAGGTAGGGAGGCTGCTTCCGGTTCCACCGCAGTGGAAGGGACCTCCGGCCCGGGTGAAAAAAATAAGGTTAGATCCACCGGAGTGGAAGCTTAACCGGATAGGGATAATCTCGATCTCAAACTCTCAATCTCAATCTCAATCCCACTCTTCGGTTCACAAATTCAGATCTTAGATCTAGAAATTTGTTACCGTTAGGGAGAGGGAGAGGTTAGAGAGAGAGAAGAGAGAGAAACTCCCAGATTTACAATTAAACCAATCTCAAAATCCTCATTACTTAAAACCCTAATAATCAACTCACTCATTCATGAATATCTAATTCCCAAAAATGGAAGCATTAACTGAACTCTGCGATCTGATCGCTCAAAACCCTAACCAATTTTGCGAAAAAATCGCTTGGATTTGTAACCGCTGTCCTCAACCCGAATCACTCCGATCCCGATCTCCTAACCCGACCCGTTCTCAACTCAATGCAGTTCTTATAACAGCTAGATTCGTATCAAAATGCAAGTACAGTAGCAGTTTCAATGATCCTCGGCCTCGGACGCTTGTGATCGAGTTTATCAGGTCGATTCCGGCTTCGTTTGATCAGTCGTTTTGGCCGAAATCGTTTGGTATTTCTTCGTTTTATTCCGAGTTTTTTGGATATGTATGTAAAGGAAGTGAATTGTGCTTGGAGTTTAAGTCTGACGTGGCAATGGTTATTGGTGATGTAGTTATATCTGCTTTTAATTATGTTAATGCTGTTAATTCGGTTAATGATGTTGCGATATGTAAGTCGTTTTTGAATGCTGTGTGTGAGGATTTTCCGGGGGTTGTTGAATCGGATGGGAATAAGTTAGTTTCGTGTTTACTTGATGGGATTGCGATAGAGATAGGGAGAGGGTTGGAAATTAGTTCGCCGAAAGGGATGATGATAGCGTCTAACAACTCTTCAACGCAGAGTTCACCGATTAGTGTGAAAAACGTTGATGGGGCGTCTAGTTCTGAAAATGGCGGTGTGGTTGCAAATGGTGGAGGGGTTGGTTACTTTGAGGATGAGTTGGTGGTGAATCTTGAAAAGCAAGAGATTGCATTTAAGTTAATAGGACATGTTCTTGAGAAAACGAAGATAGAGCTGAAGCTTATGGAACGAGTGGACGTTATTATGAAGGATCAACTTAAATCCGTTTCTGCTTTTTTGAAGGTAACTTGTTATGATATGTTTTGAGGTTTGACATATTGGAAATGAGTGTGATAATGTGGAGATAGTGTATGAGCGTTTTTGTTTTTATAATTTTTTGTTTTTGTTTGTTGGGCAGATAAGGAAGCGCGATTGGAGGGAGCAGGGGTCGTTATTAAAAACTAGAATTAGTACCAAACTTTCTGTTTACAAAGCGGTGGTTAGGTTAAAAGTAGCGAGTCTTGCATGTCTTGATTCAGATGGGAAGTCGTCGAAAGAAGTGTTGTATAAAGCTCTGGCATTGTTGGTAGAAGCTTCTGTAGCTTGTGTATATTCAGTTTGGAGAAAGCTGCGGATATGTGAAGATCTTTTTGGTTCGTTACTTGATGGTATCTCTAAAATTGCTGTTACTCGTGGAGGTGATTTGCTACCGGTTCTGTTTATACGGTTCAAACGGCTTGTGCTTGCTACATGTGCACAAGTATGCATCATTTTCCTGAACTCTGGTTGACTCCCGAGTCATAGTTTGGCTATTTCTCGTGACTTGTTTAATTAACTTAGGATTCACTTTCTAGGCTGATACATGGGCAAGCAGCCAGGGAGCTATGTTTGACAGCGTCTTGAAGGCAAGCTGTGAGATTATAGAATATGGATGGACTAAGGACCGAGCTGCAGTGGATTCATTGATTAAGGGGCTGGCTTCATATATTCGTGAACGCAATGACTATGAGGAAGAGGTTGGTTATATTCTTTCTCGTGCTTTTAAGTTCTAATTGTGCATGCTGTAGCTGTGTTTGCTTCTTATTAGCATATGATAGAAGTTGCTTCTTATTTGGAGGTTGGTTTATGATAATACTTTGAACACCAGTCTGTGTGTGTGTGTGTGTGTTTACATATACACAAACATCAGATCAACTCCATTTAGATCTTAACATGTGCAAATAGTTTGGGAGGCCATGTTACACCAATAGGTACTTCAAGTCTTCAATCCTTTTAGCATTTAGCTCAATCAGTAGGCTGGACTTAATCAGTTGACTGTACTGCAAATCTTGCAAGTCTCAAGTGTCTAGATTATATTTACGGAAAGAAATTGAAAGTACCATCTAGATTATGTTTACACTTATAAGTTCATATGTGCTTAACCCCCCACCTCCCACCCACCCACCCACACATACACACGCACAATTATCTACAATGTGTGGCATCCACCCTTTAGACATCCTCTTCTGGTTGTTAGGTCTTTCACCGATTAGAGACTCAACACCATTACACCAACCATCTTAAACATTACAGATATATCAAGTAAAGATAAATAAATCAACTGATGAATCTCTAACACATTCAACGTAAAGTTAAAGTTTGCCTCCCTACTGCTTCGCTACAACCAAGTGACCAACTGTTTAACCAAAATTTTGTAAAACATTTTTAATTGATCGGGTTTTGC
Source organism: Erigeron breviscapus (assembly GCA_034093135.1). NCBI lineage: Eukaryota > Viridiplantae > Streptophyta > Magnoliopsida > Asterales > Asteraceae > Erigeron > Erigeron breviscapus. Next base: position 25,385,361 of record CM067174.1, read on the forward strand.
TAAAAAGATTGTTTTTCTCTTTATGATAGTTCAGTTCAGGGCTGAAATCAATGTAGAAAAACAGCCTGAAAATGCACGCCTTTTATATTTACCTATAAGTCTGTGCTTTCATTGAAGGTGATGTATCTTTACGAATAAAAGAAGTCAGTAGTAAGATTATAGTCTTTATTATTACTCATTGAAAGATAATTCCTTATGGTCACATAGTTGATAAGAAAATATACTGACAATGCTTTTATTATAAAGGGGCATTCCAACCCAATTTGTGAACACTAGAAATGGCTCCATTTGGGTTGAACTTTATTGACAAGGGCTCAGCATCTTAGATGGTCAATATTGAAAAACTAGCTAGAAAGGAAACTGGTCAAACGGTATAAAAGTCGCCAAACATATAGTTAGCCAGTTAGGTGGCTACAACCTTGTAAATTGAACTGTTAAAAAATTGGCTAATTAGTACTCCATATTAAAAATCAATTGTTGTGATAAAATCTAGGCATTCTTCAAAAAGTAGCATTCATTAATAATACTCATAGAGGGCCATGTAGCTGTTATTATATTGAGGCATATGAATCTGATTGAGAGCTTGTATGAATCGATATACTTGTGTTGAAAGTTTGTTGATAGGGTACTAGATGCCTAGACCGTACACATACAGTCTTTTTTAGGTTAAAGTCTTCTCATAATGTTTTCTCTATAGCTAATTCTAAGGAGGTGTTTGGTTTTTGATATGGAATCACTACGGGTGTGGGTTTTAAGTAGGAATGGGCATGGGTTTTTAAACCAACCACCCTTGATGGGTTTACAACATGCCCAAACTAAAGGGTTTGATTCCCACTTTATGATTCCAAAGTCATTAACTAAATATGTTAATGGGGAAAAATTCTTTCAATCCGAAACCCATAACCCAACACACAAAGAGTGGGGAAGGGACTGGCGGACATAGTTGTCGAATCGTGTATCGTGTGTCGACTCGTTTTGTGATTTTTTAAATCGTGACTCGTATCGTGTTTCGTATCGTAAGAGAGATAAGAATAAAAATTATATATGATAAACCTTGTAGGTTATTGTGTTGAATTGTATTGTTGTATTATATTGTTGTGTTATTGAAGGGGATTACAAGAGGCTATATTTATAGAGTAGCCTAACCTAATACATGGAAACTAATATTATGGAAACTTAATATATAGAAACTAACCTATGTCTAATACTCCCCCGCAAGCTAAGCGCGGAGCGATTCTAGCTTGAAAAACAAATAAGAAGAAACATAAAAAACTTAAATCTATAAGTAACTTCTAAAAGCAATGTCTTCATCTTCAAACTCCTTTTCTCCCCCGTTTCCGCCTCCGGCTTGTATTTGTGCCGGAAAAAATAAGTAAACCGCTGTTGTGAGCGGTGCCGCCTTTGTATGGCGGAAATTTGTTAATAGAAGTGGATAGGACCGCCGTTAGTCGGAACGATCTCTAACCGATGTTGTATAGGACCGCCGTTGTCGGAACGATCTCTAAACTAGTATTTCATATGCAGATTGTTTCTGCGAAGTGGATAGGACCGCCGTTAGTCGGAACGATCTCTAAAACTTTTTTTTTTTTTTTGAAGAACAAACAAAAAAGGGTTTTGGTTTTTTATGAAAACAAAAAGAAATAAAAATTTGATGAATTTGTTGGGTTAGTATTTGATTGTTTTTGTTGGCAACTTACAAATTGATTTGGTTTGTGTAAATAAGAAAAGACGGCTAAATATTGGTGATGTCAATCAAGGTTTGTGGACTGCTGTGAATTTAAAATAAAAAGACGAAAAACGAACACAAGGGAAAAAGAATTGGTGGATGGCTGTAGCAAAAAATATACTAAACTCTTTTTTTTATTGATCAAAAAACGCAAAACATTTATGAAAAAATAGAATATGATTGTAATAACTTTGAAAAGCAGCAGCAGCTCACTATTAAAACGAAAAAACAGAAACAATATATTGATTGTGAACAAATTGGATTTTGACGGAGGTTTGACAAAAGACAAACTTTGACTAAAGAAAAATAAAATAAATAAGTATATTATTATTATTGTGAATTCGATGATTGGGTTTTTATGGAGTCTTTTTTTTTCTTGATCGGAATTTGTAACCGGAATTGTGTCCGGATTCTTGGCTCTGATACCATGATAAACCTTGTAGGTTATTGTAATTGAATTGTATTGTTGTATTATATTGTTGTGTTATTGAAGGGGATTACAAGAGGCTATATTTATAGAGTAGCCTAACCTAATACATGGAAACTAATATTATGGAAACTTAATATATAGAAACTAACCTATGTCTAATAATATAGCAAAAATATATAATGTATATGTAAAAACATACATATATTGATGATATTATCATATTTATTAAATATATCAATTTTTTAAATGATCTTATTATCATATATATAATTTGAATACGGATTAAACATTAAATTCACTGTATTAAAGAGTATTTATAGAAAAATTAAAATTATCTTTTTAGCGTATTGTATCGTATCGGACCAATACGATACGTATCAGACCGTATCGTATCCTATCGAACCGAGTCAAAACCTTGTCTGAGACACTAACCTATACGTTACTTTTTTTTTGAGTTTTAATACGACTCGTACGAGACGTATCGTGTATCGTACTATACTAACAACTATACTGGCGGACTGCTTATGTTTCTACTAAGTTTTGAATGAAGAATGACTTTTTGATGAGTGTTCCTAGCGAACTTCTCTAATGACATATTTATCAAGATGTATTGATAGTTGATATAATAATAGTTTGGATACAGTCCTTAAATTGTGGCACTTGTTACCAGTAGTTTAGCGATTCCATCTTACAAATTGCGTCTGAAAATTGTGTTCTTTTCAGGGCTTTTTTTCAACATTATGACCTTGTTCTTTGTTAGTAAAATTGTGTTCTTGTTGCCATCAATGGATAACTGATGAATGATCTCTTAGATCATTTTTGTTTGAAAATTGTTAATGAACTCCACTTCTAAAAAACTGTTACTTTTACATTATATCTGCATTGTCTTACAAAATGTATTACAACTTAGAAATTATCAAAATTCGACATGCATCAGTATAATTTTTATGGAAAAGTAAGATGAAATATTGGAGGATCATAATCGGGAAAAACCGGGCTGAAATGTTAAAACACCATGCCAGTGATTTGGGAGTTAAGTCACTGGCTTATTAATTAAGTCGCAAAAGGTCATATCGGGCTAACCCCAATAGGTTACTTAGCTCATTAACAGCATCAAATTGTAATCCAACAGCTCCTTTTGCATAGTAAAAGGACCTTATGACAAAAGGGTTACTTGTAAATATCCATTTGCAACTCAAGTAATCAACGCCTTGAGGATTAGCTTCTGATGTAAAAGTGTCATTTTCCTATAGTTCATCTATTTTGCTCTTCGCGGCGTTATGCAACTTAAATCCTTTTCTCTGCTTTTAGTAAAATTGCCATTACCTGTTGGAAAATCTTGACATTATAACTTTCGAAAGATGACTTATATAGGCCTCATTTTGTGTATTATCATTTTCTTTACTATGGCATGGAAATCCTATATGTTTATGATAATAAGATGTTTATGATCGCGATACATAACCTCAGGATGCTAAAGAGAAGCAGGCGGTTCCCATCATACAGCCCAATGTCATCTGGTTGCTTGCAGAGCTTAATGTACAAATTAAGAAAGCTGAAGTGGTTGACACTATAGTACCACTATTCATTGAATGTTTGGAGGAGGGTGATGCTTCAACACCTGGCTTATTGCGTCTCCGAGTATGATGCTTATCTTAAATCATGCTTTAATATGGTTATTTAGTATCTCATTTTGTTGTTGAGATTGGTATCAAAGACGTTAGTAATTAATTGTGATATAATTTTTACTTTACCCAAAAAATTTTTTTTTAGCTTTACCGATTGAATCTATTGTTTCTGTGAAACTTCAATGCTTGCTGAATTGTTTATATATAGGCTTTCTCAAACTTTTTTTTGTTGAGACACTGCAGCTTCTTGATGCTGTTTCTCGCATCGCGAGTTTAGGTTTTGAGAAGTCTTATCGCGAAGCTGTTGTGCTAATGATACGAAGCTACTTAAGTAAACTCTCCAGCATCGGATCTGCAGAGAGCAAGACCTTGCCAGCAGAGGCCAATACTGAACGTGTTGAGGTAAACTATATCCTTGTCGCTACTGGACTCTTATTGCATCCGCGACTCTCGGCTTTAGATACATAATACATATATTTGGAGACTTTAATAATTGGAAGAAATGTATTTCACGCTTTCGTAACTGTTCTACATTAATTTACTTACATTCATCTTCAGTATGACCTTTTTTAAAATAATTATATTTTAGATGCTCACTGGTTCAATTACATTCAAGACTCTTCCTGCAGGATTCCAATCCATAGCTAGAGGCCTTACAAACGCAAAACTTCGAGTGGACTTTCGTCATCGCCTTTTATCTTTATGCTCAGATGTTGGTTTGGCTGCCGAGTCCAAAAGTGGAAGGTGAAAGTTATGTTTTGTAGTATTTTATAATAATGATGCAAAACATTTGTATTTCAATCCATGTTGCCTTTCACACAATCTTTAAATTACTGGATTACGCCAATTAAGTTATTTGAAATTTTAAGTTACAAATAAAGTCCAGTAATGCATTAAGCACGAGTAGTTAGGATGCTGATGTTTTGTGTGGAAACAACACTAGCATGCTTGCCATCAGGAAGAATTGGATCACAGGGCCCATATATTAGCTATATGTTAAAGTGTTATAGGGGTCGAAGAGTATGTTATGTGCCAATTAGTTTATCTGAAAAATGATTTCAGTCTGGGTTAATGCGTTGGTGAGTGGAGAATCAATGTATCTAACCGGAAACTCCAATTGAGTCGCTCTAAGATTTTTTAATCATCATAAGTAAGATTATTAGACTCTTGATTTCCAGTTTTACATGTTAAACTCAATGATTTAAATGAACATTTTTTGTAAAGTACATTGACCTCAAGTGCCTTGACCTGTCAATAGAGTTATAAAAAATGTAAGCGTTATATTCGTATCACCCCTCTTACATATTTGATATTTACACCATATATTCCTTATCACCTAAAATACCTACAATACCTCTTTACTTCTGTATCAATTACCTACGCTATTCGGCTCGGCCACGTTGCACAGCCGTCGCCACGTTGCACGGCTACCCCCACTTTCAAAATCTTAATTTTAAGACATTTTAAAACTAAAATAGTTTATTAGTAACTATAGATATAGATAGATTTTATATCTAGCATTACTTAATTAAGGTTTAAACATTTACAAGTAGCTTAATATATACTGTACTTTGAAAGTAGAGTGACTTGAATAGAATTTTTTGTGAAGTACAATGACTCTCTAGTGCTTTAACTCTAATTTATTATATGCAAATGATCTGCAATATGTTTTATTCAGTTATCCTTATGCATTTTTCTTCTCTTTTACAGCAGCGGGGCTGATTTTCTTGGGCCTCTACTTCCTGCTGTTGCTGAAATATGTTCTGATTTTGACCCAACAGTGGATGTTGAACCTTCACTGCTGAAGTTATTTCGTAATCTATGGTTCTACATTGCTTTATTTGGCCTGGCACCTCCTGTGCTGAAATCTCCGGTCTCGGTGAAGCCAAATTCTACAACCCTGAACAATGGAGGAAACACAAGTGCGGTTTCCCTTCAAGCTGTAGGTGGACCCTACATGTGGAATTCTCAGTGGTCTTCTGCTGTTCAGCGCATATCTCAAGGGACTCCACCCCTTGTATGTTGATTGACTTTAATCTTTATATATGATCATCACTTGTTTTCATTTAGTACCAAGTTAGGGTGACAGTTCTTAATTACTTGAATGCTTAATTTATACTTTGGAATGATTTACTCTTTACTGGTACTTGAGGATATATACTAGATGTGGCTATGTCGACCCAATAACTTATGCTGAGCCAATTTGGGATTGTTTTCTCATCTCAAATGGGTCAAATCATCGAAATCTAGTTGTTAGGAGATTGTGTTAAGCGGGTTGAAAGTTGTCCAAAGTCTATTTTTAATGTATATCGTCTTTGGTCAGATGTTTATATTGTTACAATAATTCTGTTTTTCTAATTCTAAGAGTTAACACATTAATTATTTATAATGTTATCTTAAATGGACAAAGAAGGCTTTTGGGTCAACCAAATTTGACAGTCATTTTGGCTTATACTAAAAAAGGCCGTTTTGACACGTTACTCAACCCACCTGAACCATCCATCTTGCCGCCTTTTATATATATTGTCAACCTATTGTATATTTGATGTTAGTGTTTCACCAAGTTTTTGAATTGGTTTTGAAGCTGCTGTACATGATTCTGAATGTCTGTAATTGTAGGGATTACTTAATCTTGTAATAACTCCAGAAGCATGAGTCTTGCTCTTTTGTTTCATTTTTAACAGGTTGTCAGCTCTGTAAAATGGCTAGAGGATGAGTTAGAACTTAATGCCCTTCATAACCCTGGTAGTCGGAGAGGAAGTGGAAATGAGAGAGTTGCTTTAAGCCAAAGGACGGCCCTTTCTGCATCATTGGGAGGACGTGTTGAGGTTGGAGCAATGAGCACGATTTCAGGTATAAAGCATATGGAAAATGTCTGGGTTTGTTGTGCTAATTGGCTGTTTGGCTTGCTTTAAACTTGGCGAAAGATTGTTCCATTTTTTTTCTGAAAATTTGCAGGGGTGAAGGCAACTTATCTTCTTGCAGTTGCATTTTTGGAAATTATTAGATTCAGCAGCAATGGTGGCATCCTTAATAGTGGTCCCAGTTCTACTGCATCTAGGAGTGCGTTCAGCTGTGTTTTTGAGTATCTCAAAAGCCCAAATCTTACGCCGGCCGTCTCTCAATGCTTAATGGCTATTGTTCATCGCGCTTTCGAGTCAGCATTATCATGGCTGGTAATCTTTCTTCTATATGCTGCTTATGGCCAATTGTGTATTCGCATTGGATTAAGATTCACCCATGGAATTGATTGTTGTGACAAAGTATTTTGCTGATGCGGAAATATTATGCTTCTAATAGGTGTGAGACCAACTTTTTGGCATATGTACTCTCATTGGTATAAATGCTTAGGTATTGTTTCAAAATGTTAAATTCCCCATTTTTGTCTCCTGACATGATGGTCATTTTGCCATCATAGGATAGTTTTTTGTGTAGAGCAACATTTATAGTGTTTTCTCTATTGATTATATTTGGCTAATGTGATACCTTTTAGATGATTAACAATACCATCAAGTTTTTCTGCGGCTCTTACTGTCTTCATGGCAATCCATTTCCAGAGCCGGCTTTCATGTATTTTTATCATGGATGATGTTTGTATATAGATACGTTGTTTATGCCTAAATATTCAAGTGAATGTCGTAATGGGTGCAGGAGGCTCAAATATGTGAGACAGGCGATGCCGCAGAGGCCAGAGAGTCGACTCTGACGGTCCATGCTTGTTTCTTCATAAAAAGTTTGTCCGCGAGAGAAGATCATATTCGCGATTTATCAGTTAATCTGTTGTCTCAATTGAGAGATCGATTTCCGCAGGTATAATACATTCTTATCGATTCTTCATATGATTGTAGGAATCAAAATATTGAATTTAACAAAATGAAAGCTTTGGTACATCAGGTCACGAAATTCTTCTAATTCGGGTCTCTTATTGTATAACTTTTCATGCAAACTTTCATGTGTTCTTGCTAGCAGATCTTGTGGAAATCTTCTTGTCTGGATTCTCTCCTCTTCTCAGTGAACAATAACCCGCCTTCAGCTCTTGTCAATGATCCTGTTTTGATAACTTCTGTTCGCTCATTGTACCAAAAGGTCGTGCGGGAGTGGATTATCATTTCACTATCATATGCTCCATGCACCAGCCAGGGTCTTCTACAGGTTTGTGTAACTCATGTTGGGCAATTATCTTAATAACAAATGAACTTTGCAATATGGTTGCAGGCACAATCTTCGCATGTAGTATGTGTTGCAGTGCTTGATTCTAATTCTAGTTCTAAATGTTTTGTTATTTGTATTTACTGCTTTCATTGCATCTACTGTATGATGGATATGGACATAATTTGAATTTTTTTTTTTTGGGACAGTGCATCATTTACATTTTTGGTTGTTATATCTACTATATTTAGTTGTCCTTAGTGTTTACTGTAGGCATAACCTGTTGATTATCTAGTCAGTCCGTTGCTGAATGGTTAAAGCACCCTACTCATAATTGGCGATTTGTAGGTTCAATGTTTTTTTATTTTACGAATGAAAGCACTCAGAATGGTGAAATCTCTTTTTCAACTTTTAAATTTCAGTGTCTGCTATATAGCCAAGTTGTGTGTAATTGTAAGATGAATTGGTTATATATCACTAATATTATAGTTTTCAACTTAATCAAGAGGAGCAATGTGAAGCACCATTAACATTTATGATCCATTATAGTGTTTTAATTCATATTGAATTGTTACTCTTTAGTATGGGTTCACTGTACACATCGATTGTCGAGGCTTGCAACATGTTTGATTTACCTTTATTGCTGGTTGACTTACTTTGATGTTGACGCCAGGAGCAACTTTGTAAAGCAAACTCATGGCAAAAAGCACAGCCAACGACAGATGTTGTTTCTCTTTTATCTGAGATACGCATAGGTACCGGTAAAATTGATTGCTGGACAGGCACAAAAACTGCCAACATCCCCGCAGTAATGGCATCTGCAGCCGCTGCATCAGGTGGAAATCTGAAGTTATTGGAGTCATTCAACATTGAAGTTCTCAGCACTGCTATTGTCAGTGCCACAGTCAAGTGTAATCATGCAGGAGAAATTGCTGGCATGACAAGATTGTATGAAAACATGGAAAGTGCAGATGATGATTCTGAAGTTGCTACATCAGCTCCTGGACCCGCTGGTCTTTCAAGGCTGATATCTGGATCTTTTCCTCAAGCACCCCGAACCAAAAAGCAATCCTTTAGTGAGATACTACTTAATAAGTTTGTGCGTCTTCTCCAAAAGTTTGTTTCTGCTGCAGAAAAGGGGGCGAATGTTGATAAGTCGTCATTTCGTGAGACCTGTTCTCAGGCCACTGCCCTACTTCTTTCACATCTGGTAAACATAAAGTTACTTGGTTGCAATTTTTATCCCTTTACTTTTGAGACTGTTGATTTGGGTTATGGTCCGTTCCTAATTGGTCAAAACAATGTTTGTGGGGGCCACCCAACTCGACCTACCTGTTTTGACCTGCATCACCATCAAGGTGGCCAAGTGGTTAGGTGTGCTGTTTCTTCAGGAGAGGTCTCAGGTTCAAAACCTTTCTTGGTACACATCTCGGGGGTGGTCCGGGAAATGGTAAGGAATGGCTACAGAGATACCCCAGATAGGCCGTGTATAGCTGTGTCAAAATGACTCGCCATCCACGGTAACCCGAACTGGGAAAACCACCTCCGTTTATCCGTTTAAAACAACCGATCACTTCCCACCGCCTCAACTGGAATCTACCTATTTCTAAATTTTTTTTGAACAAAATCTATTTCTAATATTTGCTAAATAGTTTTTGATGATATATCTTTAGGCTTCGGATAAAAAGCCTAGTGCAGAAAGCTTCTCACAGCTCTTGAGACTTCTTTGCTGGTGTCCAGCTTATATTTCTACACCTGATGCTATGGAGACCGGTGTATTCATTTGGACATGGTTAGTTTCTGCTGCTCCTCAGTTGGGCTCAGTAGTTCTTGCAGAGCTTGTTGATGCATGGTTATGGACCATTGATACCAAGCGTGGACTCTTTGCATCTGAAGTGAGGTTCTTTGGACCAGCTTCTAAATTAAGGCCTCAGCTTGCACCAGGTGAGCCAGAAGTGCCACCCGAAAAGGACCCGGTTCAGGAGATTCTAGCACATAGGCTATGGCTTGGATTTTTCATCGATCGTTTTGAGGTGAGTTTTTTTACACCACCTTGATGTTACATAAACTGTAGTTGGGATACGCGTAGGTTTATCTGTACTCAGTATGTTTTGTTGGTTATTAGCTACTTGGTTTTAATAGTTTTTGTTGATTAAGAAATTTATCGGAATTACCGCCCTCCTTCCGTAATTGCAGTTCATCTCTTTTTCTTTTTTCTTTTTTTCCCTTTATTTTATCCCCTGACCAGTGCTGATTTTACAGGTAGTTCGACACAATAGTGTTGAACAACTTTTGCTTCTTGGCAGAATGTTGCAGGGGACTACAAAATTTCCCTGGAGATTTTCACGCCATCCAGCTGCCATTGGTACATTTTTCACGGTCATGCTTCTTGGACTTAAATTGTGCTCATGCCAATATCAGGGTAACCTGCACAAATTTAAACTAGGACTTCAGCTGTTAGAAGACAGGATTTATAGGTATAACCTATTAACCTCGAGTCTGGTCTTTCTCTATTTTATATGAAAGAATTTTTCTATATTAATTTAGATTTCTCCTGGTTTCACCATCTTCAGTACTTTTATATCTGTTACTTTTTGTTATTTGGTTATCCCGATTTATCATTTATTTTCTTTTGCTATACATCTACTCACCATAAGGTCAAACAAACAACTTACAAACCTTTTGAATCACAAGAGTTAACTTGTGTCAGTTATGGATCTTGTATTTGACATTTTGGATGCTCAGTCATAGTTGACATTTTGGGTATCACGTTGTATGCTACTTTTTTATCGTCAGTTTTGCAGTCAACACTTAATGCCTTTTCTTTACTGCATTAGCATCAACACTAGGTAGTTTTAATTGGATATATAATTTCTTTATTTAGATTTACTATTTCAAACACACTAACAGTTGCAAGGGAGTGTATGCACTAATGGTTATGGATCTCCATAAGCACTAGTTGAAATAATGTTATTTTGACCAAGTGGGTTTTAACAATGCTCTTCCAGCCACTGCTCTATCTTATTCACACTTTCTCATTACTTCTGTGGATATTTTTTTCTGATTGAACTTTGAGGATTTTCTATGGAAAACTGAAACTGCTTATGACTGCAGGGCTTCTTTAGGCTGGTTTTGCCATCAACCTGAGTGGTACGAGACAAATAACGGGAACTTTGCACAAAGCGAGGCTCAATCTGTTCATGCTTTTGTTCATTTTTTGTTAAATCAGCGAATGGATGTTTCTCAAAATGATTCAAAAGGAAACGGCCAGGAAAATGGGAACTCATTGCTTAATTTGGTAAGATAGTCTTTGTGGTGTAGTCACTTGTCTTCTTTCAACACCACAGGCTGCGGCTTCTTTCTTTTTTTTTTTTTTTGGTTTTTGTCTTGCCTAATTTCTCTTGCTGTTACTCAATCCTGGTTGTCGTGGTCTTCTCTTTTTCTATTGTCAACTTCAGAAGGATTCGTATCACCCAGTTTGGGGATCGATGGAGAATGATGCTATTTCGAGGGAGAAGAGGAAGCAGCTACTTTTAATGTTATGCCAACATGAAGCAGAAAGGCTTGATGTTTGGGCACAACCTCTTGGCTCCAAGTATGTATATGAGCTTCTCTTTTCTCTCATGTGAATGTTTCGATTTTTCATTTGCTATGACTATAACCAGACTTACAGCCATTTTTAACTTACTCTCAGAGATAGCACATCTTCTAGGCTTAAAATTAACTCGGAGAAATGGACTGAATTCGCAAGAACTGCCTTTGCCGTGGATCCTCGGATTGCTTTTTCTTTGGGTGCTAGATTTCCTACAAATTTATCTCTCAAGTCTGAACTCATTCAGTTGGTTCAGGTAGCTATTATGACAACTTTGAGCTTTTTTTGTTAAATTAAAAACTTGGCTTTTGTATTGCTTTGGTTGACGAGTAGTTGATAGGTTGTGGGATGAGACTAGGAGAGTTACTTTGACAAAGTTTTCTCTAGAAGTATTTAGATACCATCTGGTGTAGTTGATAGTTTTGGGGATGCTGATTTGGTTGAGTAGTAGTTAATAATTTGTGGGATGGTGTTTTCCTTGTACGCGCATGTTTATGCATGGTGTAACTGTTGTAAGTTCGAAATTTTTTCAACAAGGTATTCCCTCCATCCCATGAAAACTGCAACAATGTTCTTTTGTTCCTATTACATAAAATGGACGATATGTGTCAAGCTTTTGCCAGTTTTTCATTGTTCCAAGGTTTTTTAAACATTTGACAAATGGTTAATCACATCCATCAAACCATGCCTGATCAATGTTGTACTTTTCATGGGTTGGAGGATTTCCCATTTTGGCACATTTTTGGGGTCAGTCGATGTTTGTAGTGTCGCACTTTTATGAAGATACAATTAGTAGTATCCTTGTGTCTTCATGTATCTTGAATTTTGGCGTGTCTTGAGATTGGACTTGCGGTAGAAGTGAACCCCGGTCAATTACAATATTTAGGGTTTACAAATGAGTAATCTATTCTCTATCTATAGGGGATTAACCAATATTAATAAAGGAATATTTACCGAGATGATTGTCATCATTATTTGGGTTTTGGGAGACAATTGGCCTCTTGAAACACTGGCAATCAGTTGTATTGTTTGGTCTTATCACTATGATAGAATTTGGTGTATCTAATTGAAATAGAAATGCAATTAAAGTTTTGTTGGAACTTTTAATTACTATAGGATGGTAATATACATTTTTTTGGGAGCTGGGATTGCTCAACCTAACAAAATTTTGGATACACAGATTATTCATTAGTTATACTGTTTGTTAATTACAAGCTTTTATATTTATCCTTGTACAATGTATGCTATTAAAGTTTGTGATTGGTAGATTTTTTTATATCTTAAAAGTGGGTGTTGTGGGCTGAGAGGCCCATGTATGTTTTATAGTAAGTTCTTTCTGTATGGATGGTTAGCAAATGATGTAGGACAAAGCCAAGTCTAGGTGACAAAGTTGTATGATAATTTTGCTGCTTGTAGTCTCAGGCTGTGCCATAACATACAAATATAGTTGAGATACCCATACCTAACTTTGTGAGTCCAGTCCATTGGAGAGCCATCTCCAAGACATCTGTGTCATTTTGTCTTTTTTATGTTGATGACTTCTAATATTTGACTAATTACGTATCACTTCCAGTAAAATATATGTCAGTGGTCATCTCAGCCATAGACAATATGTATCATCGGTTTTCCTATGCTCCTTTCAGTATTTTACATATCTTATTGTTCCATCGTGTTATCGGTAACTGAAAATGAATTTGAAGCATGATATATGATATGTTTATTAGAGGTGGAAATTTTGACACATTTGGTCGATTAATATTTTCATGCTTTATCTGAATTATTACATGATCATTGTAAATTAGTTTTTGTGATGATAAATATACATTATTAATAACCATTTTCTTAATGGACACTCGTGTTTTGGATCAACCGGCCTGACATGCCTTAAAAAGCTATCTCTTCATCTTATTATCCTTGTTTAAACGAATTCTTTATATGCTGCAGTCGCATATATTGGAGATTCGTACCATACCCGAGGCTTTACCATACTTTGTGACTCCTAAGGCAGTAGATGAAGATTCTCCACTTCTGCAGCAATTAACACACTGGGCTGCATGTTCAATTACACAGGCATTGGAGTACTTCACTCCTGCATATAAAGGTCACTCACGTGTTATGGCTTATATTCTGAGGGTATTGGAGTCCTATCCTCCGTCGCGTGTTACCTTTTTCATGCCCCAGCTAATCCAAGCTTTAAGATATGACGATGAGGTGGGTTTTATCTTATATATAGCTCTAGTAAGATTTTCAGTTGTACACCAAATCAAATCTAGTTTTTATAGACTGAAGATTGGAAGATTAGTTTCTCATCTTACTGAATTGCTATAGTTTCTCTCGTGTATCCTTCTAATGGACCATTGCCTGAATCTGTAGAAGTTGGTTGAAGGATACCTGATTAGAGCTGCTCAAAGGAGTGACGTGTTCTCTCATATACTCATATGGCATTTACAGGTCAGAGCATTTTGCTTCTGGCTCTTTTGCTTTATGTAAGAATATAATCATATATTTCAACTTTTAGATTATAACTGGAGTGATTATTGATGGCAGGGTGAGAACTGTGCACCAGAACAAGGGAAAGAAGCAGTGTCAGAAAAGGTACTGCCTAATTTTCATTTTATATTCTCTATTTGGTACAGAAAACAACTTGACTGACCATTTTGTTCTTTCAGACAACAGCGTTTTTGTCTCTGCTGCCCCTTGTTAGACAACACATCATCGATGGTTTCAATCCTAAGGCTCGTGACATCTTTCGCAGAGAGTTTGCTTTCTTTGAAAAAGTCACATCAATATCAGGTGTTCTCTATCCGCTTCCAAAAGAAGAAAGACGAGATGGTATACGGAGGTATCATTCTCTTGTTTAGACCATTGTATCTTTCGTTCCGCTATGCTATTTCAGTTAGGGTGTTCATGGGGAAAAAACTAGACTGGACCATATCGGAACCAGAAAAATAAGATAATTGATCTACGAACCGGACTGAATTATTCCTAATATGGGCTGTAAATTTCATAGAAACTTGAGTGTTTTTTAAAATACATATGAACGATACTCTTTCAAGATTTAAAGCTATTAATCGAAGAAAAATATGCAGTTTGGTTCTGGCGCAACACTGAACTTGTTCTAATATCTGAAGATTTTCCAAACTGAGTACTGAATTGATAACTAGAATTGATATTGCCAGTACTGTTTGGATCTTCTGGTTCGTTGCTTTCAACCAATTTTTGCTTACCACTAGTTTCGGATGGCCATTGCCATATTTTCTTGTATTTATCCTTGAGCAGTCAACCATCTTACGATCATTGAATACATTTTTATGACTACAGAGAGTTGGAAAAGATTCAGTTGGATGGTGATGACCTTTATCTACCTACAGCTCCTAATAAGCTTGTCAAGGGTATACAGGTTAATAGTGGAATACCCTTACAATCAGCTGCAAAAGTCCCAATTATGATCACGTTTGATGTGGCTGATCGAGATGGAGATCCTAATGTTACAAAGCCTCAAGCTTGTATTTTTAAGGTAAACACTACCACTCTCGTTCTATAATAGAGCCTTGTAGATATTTTGTGAAATATATATGGCTGCAAATAGAGATGACAACTTTCACCCATTATTTAGAAAACAGGTCTATTTATCCTATAATCTATCTCTAAGGGGTCAACTGTGTTGAGCTAAATGATGCGCAAAGATGAAGGATTTACAGTTAAATAAGTTCAAAGTGACTTCAAATGCGTATCAACCTTTTTAGTTAAGGAGGCTAGATATTTGTTGAAAGCAAAAGAGCTAATCATATCCCAAAGGGTTAATGCTTACCACCAGTTTTTGGTTCTTTGTTGTTTTTTTTTTCTTTCGAAATAAATAATTAACAGTAAGTTTAATACACTCGTTAAAAAGAGGAAATTAACCATAAAATGGTAGATAATCGTAGTACTAGAGGCTATGTTAAGCAAATCTCCTTAGAAATGGTAAAGCTATTGTGTTTATTTATGCAGTTTAAAAAGGTTTGATGAAGATGTCTTTGCAGCCCCAACCTGTTTCGAACCACAATAAATACCAATGTAGCCATTAACTTCCAAGTTTTGTTTCGATGTAGCCATTGTGTTAACTCACTACTGGTTGAACCGGTGAAGTTGAATCATTTAGTTTTTTTTAATGAGAAATTGTTTCATAGTAGTCATTATGTTTTCATATTCTGTTACGAGGTAGTCATTATACTTGTATCTTTACTCCGATGTAGACAGTGCAACATGTGCCACATCACCGCCACATGTGCATAGCTTGCTTAGGTGATATAGATTAGTACAAAAAGAAGTTCAGTGACTACATTGGTATTTTTTGGAGTTTGTTTGGGACCAAAGTGAAAGTATTGCTTAGGGGATATTAGACACTTTCAACTATGGTGTGGTTATGTTAGCTATATTTCCAAAATCTGAGTGCTGCATTACTGACTAATCTCTCACCTAGCTGTGTATTTAAATGTGCTGAGATACAAAGTCCGGGGGTTAAATCCTTCCTATTATCATGCTGAAAAAAGATAAACCACTAAGAGGAACCAAGCCGCCTCAGCAGACAAAACAATGCAAAAACGATATCCTTTTACTGCTATTTACACTAGATACTTCTTTGTGATATTGTATATGCAAAAGAGAGGTGACACATTCAACCCATTTGTATGAAAATAGGTGGGTCAGATTTGGTTGTATTTTATGTGTAGTAGGTCAAATGTAAAAAATCAAAAGGAAGTAACTGTCAAGAAAACTGGTTTGTTAGGTTAAATTCCTGAATTGCACTAATGGTGTTAAAGCATGCTATATCGTTTTTAAGAGATTTAGATCGTTATTTTCAAAAATAAGATAATTACAGTGTTAGTAATGGTTTTTTATTAATTGGAATTATATTAAGATGTGAACTTTTTCTTCTACTTTATAATCTACCAAAAACATTAGCTCGTGTATTGTTCATTTGGCACACAAACCAACTAAACTTGTCACGTGCGACAAACAGATCATAAACATTTTGTGTGATTTCAGCAGGCCCACACATGGCTGCACATATATGAAATACCATTTATGCAGTCTACTACCCTTCTGATAAATTTGTATCTTAATTAAATAAAATATCAGTGAGTATCTTCCTTCTTATCGCCTAGTTACATGAACCTCCTCGATGCAGGTCGGAGACGACTGCCGACAAGATGTGCTTGCTTTACAAGTTATTTCACTTTTAAAGGACATATTTGAAGCAGTCGGAATTGATCTTTATTTGTTTCCTTATGGAGTACTTCCAACTGACCCGGAAAGAGGAATAATTGAGGTGGCCAGATTGTCATGACCGGTTGCTGTTCAGTTTTTGTTGGGATATTCACTTCAAGTTTTTGACTTTAGTTCTCTTTTCAATATTTATATGCTTTTTAATTAGGGTAGCTCGTGTATTTAAACTAAAAGAGATTTGTATGGACTTTTTTATAATACACACATTTTGTTGTTAAGCTCTTTTTATGTTAGGAGGGGTGCAACGGTGTTTCCCAATGAGTCCCTTTTTATTCATGTCTCTGCAGGTTGTTCCAAATACCCGTAGTAGAAGCCAGATGGGTGAGACGACTGATGGAGGCTTATACGAAATTTTTCAACAGGACTTTGGAGCAGTTGGATCTCCAAGTTTTGAAGCTGCCCGTCATAATTTTATTATCAGCAGTGCTGGTTATGCCGTTGCCAGCTTATTACTTCAGCCAAAGGATAGACATAACGGAAATCTTTTAATTGATAAGTAAGCTCTAAAAATCTACCTTACATCTATCTTTCCCTAGATTACTGCAAAACCCAAATTGTAACAATTACGATCGTCTAGTATTTCTATTGAAGTTTTCGTTAGGAAGTCAACATTTCTTAATCATTAAAACGTAAGTATTACATTAATTTGGAAAAAGGACTTCTGCATTTTCACTTCATCTCAAATGTGGCCCTATTGAGTGGGTCAGTAATACAATACTGTTATTATTTCGTAGTCTGCATTGTAAAATAAATTGCTAAATATTAATGCGAATATTTGTGAATGCAGTGTTGGCAGGCTTGTCCATATTGATTTTGGTTTCATCTTGGAGACGTCACCTGGTGGAAACATGCGCTTCGAAAGTGCTCACTTTAAGTTGAGTCATGAGATGACCCAGTTGCTAGATCCCTCTGGTGCAATGAAAAGTGAAACATGGTTTTTGTTTGTAAGGTAAGGACAACATATTGCTTTCCTGAGATATTTGATTCATGAAATGTCATGTTATTGTTTAGAATAATGAGTTCTGTAATCATCTCCAAAGCATTAATTATTAACATACTTGAAAAGGATCAAAAGTTGCTGGCTGTTGCACACTAAAGCTACGTGTTTTTAGGTGTAGCCATCATTACATATGACCCCCACCTCTACCCGGGTTCCATCCAGAGTATGGTATCTTTTCATGTGTTTGTATTGAACACGATGATGACTTGTCTGAAAATCACGCTTACATATTCACCATCAAGCAAAGCTACTTTTTCGTTAATTTGTTGTCCCAGGTCTTATGTTCTCCATCCATTTGCACAACCTTAGTAATTTGTTGAGCAACCTTAAAATATGGCATTTCAGTAGAAACTTTTAGGTGATGCCTTTCAAAAAAATAAACTTTTAGGTGATCCCAAACACCGTTCTAGCCACTTGAATATCCTATCTGGTCTGAAAAATACATAGCAGGTTAAAGAGGATCAATTTTCTCATTGTTATGCATTAATATATGAATGACCTGAACCATTTGCCTATTACCCACCCTGGTTGAGCCCCTATCATGCTACCTCTACTACCAATTATCAAGTCTAAGATGGAAAGTTGTCCATTTCTCAAAAGTTTACTTACTGTATCTTTTTAAGGCTTAATATGGCACTGCTTTATAAGTCTCAAAAGCCCCCATCACTACAACGTAAAAATTTCTGTTCTTTTTTTTTTTAATGATTCCTGATTTCTCTCATTAATGTGATTTTCACAGCTTGTGTGTGAAGGGATACCTTGCTGCTCGTCGGTATATGGATGGGATCATAAACACAGTATTAATGATGGTAGAAAGCGGATTACCTTGTTTTAGCAGAGGGGACCCCATTGGTAATCTAAGAAAGAGGTTTCACCCAGAGATGAGTGAGAGAGAAGCAGCAAACTTCATGATCCGTATATGTGCAGATGCATATGACAAATGGTCAACCGCCGGCTATGATCTGATTCAATATCTACAGCAGGGCATCGAAAAGTGAAACTGCTTCTTTAGGGTGGTCAATCACGCTATGTACACTTTTTTACAATTGTGTAATCTATTGTATGTTTGTATCCTACATCTTCGAGGAATCTTCACTATTTTAAGCAGGCATGTAGAAAGAGAGGTGAAAGCTCATAATTGAGTTATTGTCGACTTGTGAAAAGTGTGAAGTAATTAAGAGAAGCATCATTTATGGTACTTCCTTACCTCAGTGTGAAGTGGAAGACTTGTCCGAACCCTAGTGTTAATTTATCTAACCATTTTTTATAAGGACGTCTCCTATATGTCTAGTCAAAATCTCAAGGGGTTTTGCCTTTTCAACCTTTCGAATGAAAGCCAAAAAATTGTATTCCTGTGCAAGTTAGGAGTTAATTTACATATTTGTTTTTCATTTCCATGATAGATTGGAAACTAGACCCAAGGCGTTGACACTTTTACTGCCTTTGTATTGTCATTGTTTTGAAGATTGGCCACTTGTGTATGTTCTAAAGCATGATAGTCTCATGTAGGAGTGATGTTCAAGGCGTATCCTAAAGCATATATTCTTCGTTGGATTTGGATGGTTAGATCTTGTCATTGCGACAAAAACGAAAATGTCTTTAGATTACCTTGGAAGTTGTTGGCGAGGATGGAAAATGGAGTGGTGTGGTTAGGTAACCTTTTGGCTGACTAGATTTTTAGCTAGGTTACTAAATGAGTCACATCTATCATTACGACATTTATCATTAACACAATCTACTATAAACTATGCCGTCGCCGCATTGCGCGAATAGTATGCAAGATACACTTACAAATTTCAAGACCAACTCACACATCCTCTTCTCCTCACTTCATGTCATAAATAAATACCAATCAACTGTCAGGCCATAATATAATTGATGACTTATACACATAACACCACATTCGTAGAAAAAGAGGTAAAACATATTATAAAAAAAAAAACAAGAGGGGTACCCGCACGATGCGACGGTGGTGGTAGCGGAGATGGGTTGTAGCGGCGGTGGTAACGGTAACGGTTTGATTATTCTCATCAGTCTCGATTCTGACACCCTGCCTCGGTTGAAAATCAGGGACAATGACCCGATCCACTGCCTCAGCCAGTTTCTTAGGGTTCTTGGCCCAATCAGGAATAGGGATGCCAAATGTTTCAGCACGAAGAATAGAGCCCGCCAATACAAAGTTTAGATGGCTAAGGTCAGAAACAGAGAACTCCAGTGGAGGTGGGAAACGCTTTGGTGCCGACCAAAATGGAGCTCCAGTACTGGTAGCCGCATCTTCCGGGAATGTAAATATCAATTGCTTAATATGATTGGAGAAGTAATCCTCAAACCTGATAATTATGAAATATACAGAAGAAGACAAGCATTATATGGTAAATGCAAGACATGGATTTGAATATACATACTACTATTCTAGAGACAACAAGATGGGTGAGTCGGGTGGTTTGGGTAACGGGTCAAAAGAGGTGCTTTTG
>CM067174.1:25406627-25469127 GCA_034093135.1 Erigeron breviscapus
AGACAATGCAATATTAAAGTACTTGTAAAGTAAATCTGGTGAGACAATATGTAATTTTCAAGTGTAATTTATTTATTAATGTTAAATAAATTACAAGGTTGTTGCGGAACCAAGATAATACAATAATGTAAATATCCTAACAACCTATGAAATACAATTGATCTAAACTTGGAAATTCTCTTTAACAATCGAAACACTTAGAGTTGTGAAATGTTCCTTTTTGCGATTGAGAGAATATTGCACAAGTTCACCAAGAATGCAAATGTCTGAATATGCAAAGTTGTTTCTTGGTTGTGCAAAGACCTCTATTTATAGGCAAAGTTGACATTGGGATGTCAACTTTAGCCGTACAAATATGGTTGAGAGCATTTAAGGAATTGCATTTAATTCCTTGAACATGCTTGATAAAGTAAGACATAAAGTCACTTTATCCAACCTACTTTATGCACTTTTGTACTTTAAACATAGATAATGTGTATTGTCCGGTTAATAGTACATAAAGTAAAAAGGTCTTCCTCGTAATCAGTGTAAAGCTTTGTAAGTACTTTACATTGATGATCTTCAGTCTTGATCTGGGTAGAATGTCCACTGGGCTTCGCTGCCATGGTCATTCTCTATCTTCCATTTGTTGTCTTCGACTTCAATTGGAATGCTTTGGGTCTTGGTCAGATCTCAACTGGAGTGAAGTCTTCAGTGGCATCAACTGTACACTGGCCACTGGACTTCTATTATTTCTGGACAAATCATCTGGTCTCCAGATGCAACTGGAGACACTCCAATTTATCAGTAAACTGGACCTAACATGGGCTAGCAAGAAGCAACACTTAGTCTCAACTTCTACTGCTGAAGCTGAATATGTTACCGTTGGAAGCTGTTGTTCTCAAATCCTATGGATGCAGCATCAGCTTGCTGACTATGATATTATTGTGTCCAAAACTCCTATTTTCTGTGACAATACAAGTGTCATTGCAATTACCAACAATCCTGTTAATCATTCAAGGACTAAGCATATTGATGTCAGATATCATTTCATTAGAGACCATGTCATGAAGGATGATATTGAACTCCATTTTATTTCAACAGACAATCAGCTTGCAGACTTGTTCTCCAAGCCTCTTGATGAAGCAAGGTTTAATACCTTGCTGAGCAAGCTGGGAATGTTAAATATGGAATAATCTATTAAGGAAAACTCAAGCTAATTGACCTTAGTTTTGACCTAAGGATGACCAAGCTGAGTCAGCTCAGCTTGGAGTCAGCTTGGATTTTACTTAGTAAGTTATTTTATATTATTCATTTCTTGTTGTTGTAAATAAAATATTGTTTTACTCTTGTGTGTATCTTTCCTCTGTACAAACCACAACCGTTACTCCCTCTACGGTAAAAAGTAATCGTTGGGGTAAGTGTACTTTCTCTCTCCAATCACAAAACGACACACTTTTTGGTGGGAAGGCCATATAAAAGCCAACCCATTTGATCAAAATCACTATTCCATTGCTTTCTCATCTCTCTAATCTCATTCTCATTTTTTTCTTCTGAAATCACTCATACTCTGTTTTTGGTCATCTCGTATATTATTTGTTTTTGTTTAAATTCTCAATCAGTTTATCATCAAATGGCTTCACCTTCTCAATTTGAGTTTCCTGAACCTAAACAAGTCGATAAAATCGGTACTTATTTGAAGGGAGATAGGGTTCCTGAGATTGTAGGTGCTAAATGGGTATCCACACAGATCATGGTCAGACCTCCTCAGTTTGCCAATCTCCATCCACCTTCAAACAAGTCTGATTATTCTGACATGGCAAGGTATATTTTTTATCATCCTATGGGTAAGATTCTGCACTTTTCTCCTAATTTGATCAATTACAATCAGCTTTGTGAGTTTTGGCTCACAAGCAGGGTAGCAACCACCAAACAGGGCAAGCAATGCATTGTTGGTACTTTGGACAATGCATCTCGTCGACTTGTACTTACTCTTGATCGTTTTAAACAAAATTTTAAACTAGAGTACAAGTCTGACCTTGTCTATGAGTCAGCCCCACCCCTGGATGTTGCTAAAAGTGTTTTAAATGACATTATTTATTCAGGGAGGGTTGATGGGTCGGTTAAAATATCCCATTTTTCTGGAATTTACAAATATTTGATCTCAACCATTGTAAGAACATTGCAAACTAAAGTTAGTGGTTTTGATACACCAAAAAAGCTTGAAATGCAAATCTTTTATAGCATGGTCCACAACAGGTTGACTGATTTTGGTAAATTAAATTTTGATGATCTTGTAACCAAGGTGTCTGCAAAATCTGAAAACATTTACTATGGCAGAATCTTGGGTTACATTATTGAAATTTTTTTGAAAGGAGATTACCAAAGGGCAACAGGGGACTTTATCAAAATTTCTCCCCTGGCCTCAAATATTTTTGGACCAATTGATGTCCACCAGAGTTTAACCCCTGCAATGCAGGATTATTTGGATTTTTGTCTTAGCAGAGAACAGGAGAACCTTGAGAATCAATCTGATTCTCAAGAGGGAGCTGAGGCTGACCACCCTTCGACGCAAGCTGATCAGCTTGAAACTGACTCAGTCTTAGCTATTCAGGGTGGTGATCAAGGTACAATTTCTAACATCCCTGAGACTCCTTCTCCTTCTCATCGTTCTTCATTTTTCGAGGGTAAGGAAGTGGACCCACAAAATCCCTTCCTAACGGAACCCTCACCAAAAAGAAAAGATCTCAGAAGAGAAAGAGAACATCAGTTGAGGGGGAGCATGCTGCAAAAGCTGCTAAAGTCTCCTCATCTCAAAGGAGACTACCCCTTGAGGCTGAATCTGCAAGGGAACGTTCCCAAGCTGACTCAGCTTCACTTGCTGCTAAGCTGATTCGCCCATCTGCATCCTCCAAAAAGGGAGCAGGTATGATAAAAGGGAAAACTGTTACTGTTGCATCCTCCCAAAAGGGTGTACACATTGAAAGACAGACCTTAGCCCAAGGTCAGACTGAGTCTACAATTGTATCGCCTTCATCACTCTCCAAACAGAGTGGTGAAATCACTAAAGGGACACCCCTGGACTCAACCCAAGTCCATAAAGAGTCGAGTCTACCACAGTTGCAAAATCTTGAGCATGTGTACCGAAGATCTCCAAGGAAAGGTACACAAGCTGATTCTTCTCTTTTACACTCTGGGTCTGCAAAGGTTGTCAATGCTCTACCTAGATCACAAGGTGGAGTATAGGCCTCAACATTCTGTCCCGATGAGGCTGTGGTGCAACAAAACATCACAGAAGAGGGACCTTCCAATTCTACCCTTAACATTACACCAACTGCGGCCGTCTCTGCACTTGTGGAAACACAAGGGACTGCTTTTGGTCATATGGGCTTGATTCGTCAAGTCCTTAATCCGTCTCTTGCAGGTGAGACAGTGTAAGTGCAACTCGATGTGACAACAACAACGTAGATTTGATTAGTCATTTTATTATTTGGTTTATTTGTAACGATGGACTTTATGGACTTTATTGTGATACTAGTTTATGTTTTGGACCTTTATATTGTTAATTGTTTTGTTTTAAGTTATTATTGACAAAGTTGATGTGAACTTAAATAAAATATTATAAGTCATTTTATGTTTAGACTTTACATGAGTTCACAGAGAGTTTAAGGTGCAAAGAATTTAAGCAGAGAACTTAACTTGCAAAGAGTTTAATATTTATATATATACCGAATATATTGTGCACAGAGTTTATAATTGTGATTAAAGTAGAGAATTTAAAGTAAAGAGTTTAAAGATATCAATGTTCACAGAGTTTATGTTAGCGATCAGATTGAATGGGCCGATCTTGATAGCCCATAGCCAAATGGTTCGCAGAGTTTAACTAAGACTATATAAACAAAACCCTATCAGTTGAAAAGGTTTTTTTGGAGTCATAAGTTTCAGTCGACTAGTTTTGAGCAGAGAGTTTATTCATCCGTTTGTGTTGCTGTCGAAATCTAAGCCTAGAAACAAAGTGCATCTTGCAGATTGTTTGAAGGCTATTCGTTTGTGTTATTGCGTATTGATAATATTGATTAAACAAATATAATCAAAGTTATCTTGAGAGGATTCCGCACTCTCAACATAACCATACAATCTCGTTAACGATCTATACGTTACCGGGACTTTCAAGTGGTATCAGAGCCACCGGGGGCGAGATTGTTTGATCATATTTGCTGTTTTTCCATAGATTTGTGTTTACATTCAAAAGGGAGAGCTGTTTTTGTGTTTATGTTATTTCGATCGGCTGTCAAAAGTGTTAGGGTTTTTGCACAGAACTTGTCCATAGAATTTGTTCAAGGAGTTTATTTGGAGAGTTTAGTTCACATAATCGTTCTAAATTTTTCCACAGAACTTGTTTGGAGAAGTTATTTGGAGAACTTATCTTGCACATAATTTAGTTCACAGAGTTTATCCAAAGAACTTGTTGGACCGAATTTGCAAAGATTTTTGCACATAATTTAGTTCATAGAGTTTATTGACCGAATTTGTCAAGACATTTTTGCACAGAACTTATCTATACCGAACTTAATTCACAGAATTTACTTCATAGAGAACTTAATTCGGATAAACTTAATTCATTGAATTTAATTTGGAGAATTTAATCCATAGAATTTAATCACACATAATTAATTTCTCTTAAAATTATTCAAAATGGTTGCTAATAACAATGCTCCTAATGTTGCACTTATCAACCAACTCATCATGCACGACCATGAAGTCGTCGTGGTGATATGTCCATTTATATGTATAATCCCATGTTGTTTCTAAGTCGTTTTAAGCTTGATTTTACGCAAATTACATGTATATTCGATGCTTTGATGGTATTGTTAGTGATTGCAGGCTTAGAACAGGTAAAATGGTTAAAAATAGCTTGTGGATGGCTAAAAGAGGCATTAGGATGGTTCGTGTACTAGTACGAGAAGAAACGAGCTGGAAATCACAAGTTATGCTGAGAAAGTGGCTGAGTGCGCCGCACCACATGCATGGTGCGTCGCATATATCGATCAGGGAGTTGGCCCAATTTTGCAAGAAAGGAGTGCGCCGCACCACATGCTTGGTGCGTCGCACATATTGATCAGTAAATTGGAGAAGTTTGAGAAAGAGCAAAGGTGCGCCGCACCAATCCAATGGTGCGCCGCATATCGAGCAAAGAAGGTTTTTGGAAACAAGGCAGGTGCGACGCACCTGGGCAGTGGTGCGCCGCACCTGTAGGTCGGCCCAGCTAGGTCTTTTGGAAACACTATAAATACAAGTCAAAACTCCTCCAATAAAACTTCTTCTTCTAATAGGCGATTTTAGGGTTTCTTTGAGGCAATATTCAGCAGCTTTTGCATCCCCAAGATCTAAGAGTTGATTAAGAGTTTCAAGGCATTCAATCGTCGATTTCTTTAGCTTTTCATTGTCTTTCACACTTTGGTACAAGATGTTTATTATTTCTTTTGCTATTTGTGATTTATTTATGATTATGTTAGGCTAAACACATCATCATCTACTCCGATGAAATGACACAATGAATATTGGTTGCATATTATTTTGAATTCAAGTTGATAATTAAACGTTTCGTTGAGATCTTAATATATTGAGTTCTTGTTATTTATTCTATTGTTTGTTGATAATGTATGAATGATTTAATGGTAGTTAAATCCAGGAGTGCATTGTTCTAGTTGATTTGGTAGAATCAATAGGTGTTGATTCGTGGTAGCGAGTCGATAAACAACAATAGGTAATAGAACTTAACGTGTTAACGGTTTGGTAGAATCGATAGATGAAATTGTTTAATAATAACAAAACTAAGTAATCAGTTCGGTGGATCTTAATAGAAAAGATGGTAGTCGGATCTTTAGGATTGAATCAATTGGTTAATGGGTTCGAATCGGGTAACAAGCTAGGTGCGCAACTAGTGAGTTCTCTGTCTTAACCTCGTTATTTTAGATCAACGTATTTGAATTGGTTTTAACTTAAATGCAACCAAAATGAAATGTGTCATGGAGTCGAGGTAGATGATCTTTTAAATTCTTGTTTAAACAACAAAATTCTCCTGCGATTAATCCTACGGGATTACTAACAATTTTAACTAACTTTTGCAACGTGGCAATTCGGCCATAAAACCCCCCTTATTTTATGTATCATTTAACAATTGCTTATAAAAGTCCTTGTGTTCGACCTCGTACTTACCAAGTAACTATATTGCATACGAACGGGTACACTGCCCGCAAATGTGTAGTAGACAGTAACTAGGTAGTTCGTGTTATAAATTTAAGACTCGAAATTACACATCAAGTTTTTGGCGCCGCTGCCGGGGACTTATTTTAAGTAGTTGTTTCATTTTGTAGTTCGACCCTTTCTCACATTTACTTGTGAGGAAGTTAATTGCTTTACTAGATAGATTTTTATTTTATTGTGTTTTAGTTGTACCACAGTTGCGGTTTACGATTTTTTTTTAGTTACTGTGCAGGTTCTTGTTAGTTGATGAACACAAGAGCTTCTGGCAAACCTTTGCTTAGGCCATTGTCTAATCCAGGGAAAGTTAGACGCCGCTTAGTGTCTAGAGATAACCAGGAACCATTCACACCTGTAAAAATAGATTTAGAAACCGAATCCAGCGTCCCACCCATTCAGGATTTAGAAGATCAGTTGGTTAAAGATTTGAAAGAAGCAGGTAGAGTGTTTGAAACAGGTAAAGAATCAGATTCAGAAGAAGAAGAGGAAGTTCAAACACCTCGAATTAATCTTAATAATAACCAACAACCTTTTGATAGAAGAATGGGTGATCAACCACCGGTAGATACGAATGCCCGTCCGTACGGGGAGAGACGAAGAACTATACCGGCGGACCGGGGTACAGCTATCCGTCCCCCGACTATTTCGGCTGACTTCTCTTTGAAAGGGAATCACCTCAAGAGTGTAGAGGAGGATAAGTTTGATGGGATTCGAAGAAATGACCCATATGCACATCTTGAGAGGTTTGAGAAAATTTGCAGGTTATACCAATACGGAGCGGGACAAGCAGAAGCCGTTAAGTTGGAGCTATTTCCTATGACTCTCGTTGGGGATGCATCTTCATGGTTTAAGGAGTTACCCGAAAACTCATTTACTACTTGGACTGAACTTCGGGAAGGCTTTATTGATGAGTTTTATTCGGTTAGAACTCAAAGGCAATTAGAGAACAAAATCCGAGGTTTCACTCAAGAACCGGGTGAAGATGTAGTTGATGCATGGAAAAGGTTCAAAGAAATGCTTAGAAATTGCCCCGGACATAGTATGGGAACCGAGGAAAGCTTCGAGATTTTCTATGATGGGTTGGATAGGAAAACAAAAAGGGAGCTCGGATATGCATTTGGGGGAAGTCTCAATAACATTTCCCCAAATGAAGGCTATAAGATTTTAGAGGATATGGCAAAGGAGTTTTCCACAAGAGATGAGGATCGAGAAAAGAGGTCAAATAAATCCATCGTGGCTAAAGTTGAGAGTAGTGAGGATTCGAAGCTTGTTGGTGAAGTTAAGGCTCTCTCGAAGCAAATGAATGAGAGATTTGATAGGCAAGATACTAGATTTAAGAGCATTGAGAGAGATGTTAAGGTTATGGCCGATGGTTGTGAACATTGTGGAGATTTGCATTATTCGGAAGATTGCCCGGATAAACCCGTGCAAGATGTTAGCTATATTCAGAATCAAGGGAACTTCAATCAAAACACCGGTTATCAAAACCGGGCCTCAGGTAGTTCTTATCCCTCTTCTTCTTTTGTTAATGCTAACACTTCTGCTTTTGGTGGTAATAGGTTTAGTAGGTTCACCAATCAACGAGGTGCGGATCCCGAATTGAGAGACATAGTGAAAGAGTTCATTGGTGCCCAAAAGGCAACTAATGAACAAGTTGCAGAAGAGTCAAAGAAGGTGATTAATGTTTTGGATGCTTTGACCACTCGCTTGGATGGACTTGGACATAAGCTGGATCAAGGGGCTAAGAATCAACAAGCCACCATCAAAGATTTAGAAGGAAGACTTGAGAGGCTCGGAAACTCGAATAGGCAGCCCGGTACACTACCGAGCAACACTCAACAAAATCCAAAGCCTCAAGTCAATAACCAAGGACAAAGCGGTCAAGGCTCGGGACAGAAATATGCCCATCCAAATGCTCGAAATGAGCAAGTGAATGCCATCACAACAAGGACGGGTAAGACTTATGACTCTTCAAACCCTTTACCTAATGACTTTTCTCCAATTGTGCAGGTTCATGAAGAAGATGAGACTGTTGATGAAGAAGTTGAGATGGAGCCGAACCAAGCCGTGAAGACACCGGCCGTTCCATCCAAGACTGTTGAGAAACCAACCGTTGAAAAGCCACCGGTCAAGCCATATCAACCGCATATTCCATTTCCTCAACGGTTGAAGAAAGCAAAGATCAAGAAGGAGTTTCAGAAATTTGTTGATTTAATACAAAATGTTAACATTACCATTCCTCTAGTTGATCTTCTTGCAGGTATGCCAAACTATGCGAAATTTCTCAAAGAGCTTGTCTCGGATCAAAGGAAGTTGGAAGAGGCGAAGACGGCAGTCATGAGTGCCGAGTGCTCCGCCATCATCAAGAACGAGATTCCTCCTAAGTTGGAAGATCCAGGGAGTTTTCTCATCTCTTGTTCTTTTGGTGCTATGTTGTATAAGGCATTAGCCGATCTAGGGGCTAGCATTAATTTGATGCCTTATTCGGTTTATAAAAAGTTGTCTTTAGGTGAATTGACCCCTACCCGCATGAGCATTAGGCTTGCGGACCGATCATTCCAATATCCCATGGGGATAGCGGAAAATTTACAAATTAGGGTGGGTCACATGATTTTTCCGGTCGATTTTGTTATATTAGAAATGGAGGCGGATGTTAATGTGCCTCTAATTTTAGGCCGACCATTCCTTATGACCGCGGATGCCATCATCCGGGTGAAGGCTAAGGAGATTTCCTTGGGAGTCGGTGATGACCGGGTTGTCTTTAATGTTGATAAAGCTCTTAAGCATCCTTACTCATGTGATGAATCTTGTTTCAGGATCGATGTTGTGGAAGAGGTAGATGCTTTGGAAAAGGAGCTTATGGATATCTTGGGTATGGAGGAAGGAGAATCATTGCTATCACTTAGTGAAGAACACCAAGAGCTTGATGAAGAGATGTTACAAGAGATCATGGCCTTGAGTGTAGATGAAACTCCACCGGATGATGAGATATTTGAAGAAATCAAGGTTGATCAAAGCGTACGAATGCTTACATCGGTTGAGAACCCTCCCACCGACTTGGAACTCAAACCGCTCCCGGATCATTTGGAGTATGCTTACTTAGAAGGTACATCTTTTCTTCCCGTTGTCATTTCATCTTCTTTGATGGAAGATGAAAAATCTAGGCTTATTACCGTCTTAAAGGCTCATAAAAAGGCCTTTGCATGGAAAATTTCCGATATTCCGGGTATAAGTCCAGAATTTTGTAAGCACACAATTAATTTTGTTGATAATTTTAAACCGGTTGTGCAAAGACAACGGAGATTAAACCCAAACATGAAAGATGTTGTGAAAAAGGAAGTGATTAAGTTGTTAGACGCGGGAATCATATTCCCCATTTCGGATAGTTCTTGGGTGAGTCCGGTACATTGTGTACCGAAAAAGGGTGGGATGACTGTTGTCTTAAATGATAAAAATGAATTAATTCCCACTAGAACTGTCACGGGCTGGAGGGTATGTATTGATTATCGGAAATTAAATGATGCAACCCGCAAAGACCATTTCCCATTGCCCTTTATCGACCAAATGCTCGAACGGCTCGCCGGAAACGAGTATTTTTGCTTTTTGGATGGGTTTTCCGGGTATTTCCAAATACCTATTGACCCTAAAGACCAAGAGAAGACCACGTTTACTTGTCCCTATGGCACTTACGCTTATAGGAGGATGCCATTTGGTCTTTGTAATGCTCCCGGTACCTTTCAACGTTGTATGATTGCCATTTTTCAAGACATGATTGAAACGTCCATGGAGGTTTTCATGGATGACTTTTCGGTTTTTGGTAATTCGTTTGAGAGTTGTCTAGAGAGTCTTGATAAGATGTTGGAAAGGTGTGAACGGGCACACTTGGTTTTGAATTGGGAAAAATGTCACTTCATGGTTAAAGAAGGTATAGTTTTGGGACACAAAGTTTCTAAGGCGGGTTTAGAGGTTGATAAAGCTAAAATTGATGTGATGACTAAATTACCTCCACCCACAAATGTTAAATCTATTAGAAGTTTTTTGGGTCATGCCGGTTTCTATCGTAGGTTCATCAAAGATTTTTCCAAAATAACCCGGCCCATGACCAAGTTGTTAGAAAAGGATGTCCCGTTTGTGTTTGATAAAGAGTGTCTAAATGCATTTAACTTGTTAAAGGAGAAATTGACCGATGCACCTATTATGACTTCACCCAATTGGTCGTTACCTTTTGAGTTGATGTGTGATGCTAGCGACTTTGCCTTAGGGGCCGTTTTAGGCCAAAGGGAGGATAAACATTTCCGCCCCATTTCCTATGCTAGCAAGACCTTGAACCCGGCCCAACAAAATTACACGGTGACTGAGAAAGAGTTGTTGGCTGTTGTATATGCTTTTGATAAATTTCGTCCCTACTTGGTCCTTAATAAGACCATTGTTTATACGGATCATTCTGCCCTAAGGTACTTGTTCTCGAAACAAGATGCCAAGCCCCGTCTCATCCGTTGGGTCTTGCTTTTACAAGAATTCGACATCGAGATAAAGGACAAAAAGGGGGCAGAAAATGTGGCAGCCGATCATTTAAGTAGGCTCGAAAACCCTCACCGTGAGGAGTTGCAAGAGCATGAGATTAATGATGATTTTCCTGATGAGTTTTTGATGCAGGTTGAGGAAGGACCTTGGTATGCCGATATTGCTAACTATCTTAGTGCAGGTTTGCTTCCCGAGGAGATGTCAAAGCAAGAGAAGAAGAAGTTCTTTTCTGAAATTCAACATTATTTTTGGGATAAACCATTTTTGTTTAGAGTGTGTGCAGATGGCATGATAAGGAGGTGTGTGTCGGAAGATGAAACTCGACAAATTCTAGATGCTTGTCACCACGGGCCAACCGGTGGTCATTATGGACCGTCTGTCACCGGTAAGAAAGTGTATGATGCTGGATTCTATTGGCCAACGATCTTCAAGGAGGCGCATACTTTAGTTGAGGTATGTGATGTGTGTCAAAGACAAGGTAACATTTCCAAACGAGATGAAATGCCTCAAAACTTTATTCAGGTATGTGAAGTTTTCGATGTTTGGGGCATAGACTTTATGGGACCTTTTCTCCCATCGAATAGGAATTTGTATATCCTTGTTGCTGTCGATTATGTTTCTAAGTGGGCCGAGGCTAAAGCCTTGCCAACGAATGATGCACGTGTTGTCATTCACTTCTTGAAACAGCTTTTCTGTAGGTTTGGAGTGCCTAAGGCCTTAATAAGTGACCGCGGAAGTCATTTCGCGAATCACCAACTCGCTAAGGTGCTAAAGAGGTATGGTGTCACTCACCGTTTTTCAACCTCTTATCACCCGCAAACGAGTGGCCAAGTTGAAAACACTAATAGGGCGTTAAAGAGAATTCTTGAGAAAACCGTAGGAGATAACCCAAAGTCTTGGTCCACCAAGCTTGATGATGCTCTATGGGCATTTAGGACCGCCTACAAGACACCGATCGGGACTACCCCATTCCGGTTGCTTTATGGCAAGACTTGTCATCTTCCTATTGAAATTGAGCATAAAGCCTTTTGGGCGCTCAAGAATTGCAATTTGGACCTAGTGGAGGCCGGTGAGTTGAGATCGATGCAATTGAATGAATTAGATGAACTTAGGTTGCATGCTTATGATAGTTCTAGACTTTACAAGGAACGAACCAAAGTGTG
The DNA here is from genome assembly GCA_034093135.1 of Erigeron breviscapus. Taxonomy (NCBI): domain Eukaryota; kingdom Viridiplantae; phylum Streptophyta; class Magnoliopsida; order Asterales; family Asteraceae; genus Erigeron; species Erigeron breviscapus. The sequence goes on from CM067174.1 coordinate 25,418,558, forward strand.
GCATGACCGTAGGCTTAGAAAGAAGGATTTTAAAGCCGGAGACAAAGTTTTGTTGTTCCTTTCCAAGTATAGGTTTAAGCAACCCAAGTTGACATCTAGGTGGACCGGTCCTTATGTGATCAAACATGTTTATCCGTCTGGTTATGTTGAATTGTTTAAATTGGATGGAACCACTTTTATTGTTAATGGGCATAGGTTGAAGACTTATCATGAAGAAGAGGAAAATGTGGGAGTAGTCTTTGACGAACTTCCATTTTTCGAAATGAGTCAATAAGAATGGCATGGAGTCTAGCTAAAGACTCATCAATAAATTCAGCGCTTCGCGGGAGGCAACCCGTGTGTTTTCATTTCATTTTTTTTTCTTTATTTTGTTCTTATATTGAAAAAAACCAAAAACATTTGAAAAATCGAAAAATACCAAAGAGATTTTTGTTTTCTTAGTTAGGTTTTGTTATTTGTCAATTTTTTATAGCTTTTAATTGAGATGTGCAGGTCCCGAAGTGTTTGAGAGGTGTTACGGTAAGTTAAAACGAGCCAAGGTAAGTCTAATGAATTTCTGAGCCATTGGTGCGCCGCACCTATAAGGTGGTGCGCCGCACTTGGGGGTTACAAAAAAATGTGACTTCTCTGAATGATTTATGCGACGCACCAAGTAAGGGGTGCGCCGCACCTCCTGCCTGTTGACCAATTTGACTTCTGTTGACTTTTGTTGACTTTTGAGGATTGGGTTGAGATTATGTAGGGCCGAGATATCCCAGTCTATCCTTATACTCTGATTTTTCCTTTGTTTTGAACGATCCTACCAAATCAAGTTTTTATTTTCTCTCAAATTCAAAAACCTCCCAACCTCAATTCAATCTTAATTTCTATATTTTCTTTATTAATCCTTCAAGATGCCTAGATTCTTCTCAAAGGTATGTTTCTTTTCCCTTACCTATCAATGTTTATATATGTAATTCGAATTAGGGTTTTGAATTTAATTTAGGGGTTTGATTGTAAAAGGTTTGGGAAGGCTAATTGATGTCTAATTTGGTCAAAATTAGTGTAATCTTGATTATTTTTATGATTTTTGACCAAATTGTGGTTAGGGATTTTGGATTTTGAGAATTGACTTGGGTGGACCTCTGAGGATGTATGAGTTTTATAAATTGTTTGAATTTTCGAGGGAAGATTGATCATTGGTGGATTAAGAAATCTAAGATTAATGAAATTTTTATTTTTTCTGAAAACCAGTGGGGTGCGCCGCACCTATAAGGTGGTGCGCCGCACTTGGGGGTTACAAAAAAATGTGACTTCTCTGAATGATTTATGCGACGCACCAAGTAAGGGGTGCGCCGCACCTTGTTAGTGGTGCGCCGCACCAAAGCTGCAGTTTGGTAGTTCTTGTGTGTTTTGATTCGTGTACCTCACGTTTGTTGTTTTCTTTTGATGTTTTGTATTATAGAAACAGAAAGGAAAGGCAGTTGCTGAGTCAAGTGGGAATGAGTTTGTTCCAGGAATTCCACGTGGGTACACTTTTACCGAACCAGACCCGAATGACAACTACAAATACAGAGATGGTTCAGTTGTTCTAGGTGTGAAAAGCCACCCGGTGGAGCCGCATGAATGGTTGCAATTCCCTGGTGTGACGGGAAATGAACGAGTGCATTACCTGAATCGTCTTCAGGAATTAAGGTATAAACACGTTTTGGAACCAAAGGTCATTTCATGGACCGATTTTGAAAAAGTAAACTTAAGAGAACCCATCCAAAAAATGTTAACTTGTAAGAATAGAAATGCTAATGGAGAGATTAAAACTTACAAGATGTGGGAAAATGTTTTTAGTTGTGATATGACACCGGTTAGAGAGTGGTGTCTTGAGTTTTTGAGTACCCTTCGGGTAGATTTAAATTTGAAGTTTGCTGAGTTCTTTACAAGAAAAGTAATTCACTTTCGGGCTGGGGGTATTCAAAGGCATTGCACAGTGCCTGAGTTTGCCTATTTGACTGGGATGGTTTCGGGGAATGAGTTGACTGAGATTAACGCCTATGAGTTTTTGCGGGAAGGCGTTTATGATAAGGATGTGACTGGGTTTAGTAATGACAAGAGCACTAAGGATTTTTGGTTTGAAATCGGGGGTAGTGGTAAGTTGGCTATGTCAGTTAGCAAGGTATCGGAAATTCAGGTACCTATTCTGAGGGTCATTCATCGTATGATCACTTATTGCTTTTTGGTTCGTAATGATCATAATGATAAAGTCTCGCCCACTGATGTCTGGTTAATGAGGTTATTCTATGAGGGCTCCCCGAACATCTATGCTTGTGCGCCTTATGTTCTGGCTAGGTATCTTGTTTCCCACAAGGATCGGGTGTTAGTTTGTGGGAATTTCATTGCTCATGTTTATGCTATGCTGGGATATGATACAGCAAGGAATACTAGGGCGTTGGTTAGGATTCCTTGTGCTCGCTTTGGTTTGGTTGATTTAGCGGGGTTTGGGTTGATTTGTGAGGTGGATGGTCAGGATGTGTTTGTTGGTGATTTGCCTGAAGATCAGCGGCCTGTTGGGAAAAGGCGTAGGGATGATGGTTCTAGTGTACCTCAGTTTGCGGGAGGTTCTTCTTCTTCATCTGCCTTTGATTTTTCTTCTATGCAGGGACAGATTTTTGGTCTGGAGAGTACTACTGACATGCTGCTGGATAATGCCCGGACAGCCAACAGTATGCTTGGTCGTCTGTTAGATCAGCAGGAGCATTTCCGCCCGATGTGGCAGAGGCAGTATGAGCAGCAGTTTGAGCAGCAGTACAGAGATGTGGAGGAGGATGAGCGCCCTGAGCTTCCTACTTATACTCCTCGAGAGATAATCCCTCCTAGTCAGGGTACTTTTGATTACCTTTTTCCTCAGCAGGGGTATCAGCAGGAGGAGTATACTTACCAGCCTCCCCAGTTTGATTCGTCCTCCCAGGCTACAGGTTTTGGTACTTATACCGGTGCACCTCGATATGGAGGTGATTTCTTTAGTTACCATACGCCACAGGGAGACGAGGCAGGGGGTAGGTCTACCATGGGTACACCTAACGTTGTTCCTGGTGGTGACTGGTTTTCTGAGCCGCGTGATCCTGAGGATACGTATAGCACTCCTTCAGTTTTCCCTCCTCCATGATTTCTTGATGATTGATGATGGTGATTTGTTGATGGCGGTGCCGGTTACCTTGGGCATTGAGTCATCATGGTTATTTTGGCTTACTCTTGGAGTTTTGGACATTATTGGTTTGCATGTTTCATAGTATTTTGTATGTTCATTTGATTTGTATCCGCCTTTGTTGGCGTTTAGACAATTTCCCTTTTCCGTACTTAGTTAGTTTTTTTTTTTTTTTTTTTTTTTTTTTTTTTTTTTTTTTTTTTTTTTTTTTTTTTTTTTTTTTTTTTTTTTTTTTGTGTTTGTATGGTGTAAACTCAAGTATGGGGGGGAGGTAAATAGGCGAAAGTCGGATGAATTTTGAGACATTTTTGAACTTTTGCTTGCTTGTCCATATAGTTGAATTACTTTGGTCACTAAGATTTAATCATACTAGTAATTGAACTATAAATTCCTTTGATTCATTTATAGATTGGTTAGGTGTTACGGTTTTGGTTTGGTTAGTCTTGTAAATTTGTCCCTCTCGTAGGCTTTTGGATTTATCCGGAAGTAAGGGTCTCTTTTAGAGCTCTGAGCTATGATGTGCAAGTTTGAGATTAATTCATTTCAGTTCCGTTATTTATTTCTTTGATATGAGTGTGCCGGTGATTGCGTTGATTCTAGAACTTGGCCTAGTTGATCGTTCCGTGGTTGCTAGATGATAAAGAGGTAAATTAGGATTAAAACCGTGTTTTCTTTGCTTATTCACCCTTTGTTATGTCATTATTGTTAAACCATGTTTGTGTGCATGTGTTTTTGTAGCTAATCACATCGATTAGTGAATTTCCGTTGTTAAACCCGTGTTGCACTCATTTTTAGTGCAAGAAACTTTTAGATAACCTGTTGAGCCTAGCCTTTCGTTTGTGTTTAAATCCACTTAAATATGTAACCTATTCTCGCCATACCGATAGTCGAAATCCTTGGTTGGTCATTAGTTGCCTATGCTAGTTGGATGGTTTGGGGTTGTCTTGGTTGTGTCGGGTTGGTATATTTCCGTTTATTGGGGGTAGATTGATGTCGTCATGATTATGGATAAAGCCTAGATTATTCTAATTAGTATGAGTTTTGATTTGTCAATATGTTTCAAAGTTATAAAAAGGGGGTACCAATTAGGCAGGGTAAAAGTAGTTCATTTATAAAAAAAAAAGAGAAAGAATGAAAAGATTGAAAAACAGAAGAAAAAAAAATTTGAAAATGAAGAAAAACGAACTTGGACTGTCAGTTGGTATTTCCCTTATTTTTGTCAAATCAAGTTAAGTTGGTACATGTGTTTAAACCAACAAAAGGTTCTTGAATTGTTCATATAATTTTCGTTTGAAGTTGGCAATATTTGTTTAAGCCAACATTGGTGAGGCATGGTGGTTAGAAGTCGTTTGAAGGTAGTACACCACAATGGTGTCGGTTTTTATCGGTCTATTGGGGGAGTAGTGTCGGGAGAACGTCTTTTGGACTTTGGATAGATGGCAACTAGTGATATGGGTTGTGTTGGACTAGACTATTTTATAAAACTTTGTTAATTGTTCGTGTTATTTCTTTTTAACACCAATTATATCCCAAAATTCCATACACAATGTTAATGACCCTTGTAAGCCTTCAGAATGTACATTACAACCGTTTAATTACCTCTTTTGATAGACGTTTATGGTGCTTGTGCCGTGACGATGAAGGAACGATTCTAGTACAAGCCTATGGTTAAAATATATGCATCACGACTAGGCTTCGAGTGAATGATACAATATTTCAACCCAATAGTTTGTTAGTTGGAGAAAGTTAGTTGAGATGTTTTACTTTCATTTGATTAAAGTGCTTAGTCGTGTTCTCGAGGCTTGTAGATCATTCGAATATTGTCAAACATTTCAATTTTCATTTAAGATTAAAACTGCTTAACCTACCTTCCTTGTTTTTCTACTGTCGTGGTTTAGCTTCTTTTTGATTATTGTCATGTTCTGCAATTGAGAACCAAAGGAAAGTTTGTTTTGAAATATGAATTTGCTTGAGGACAAGCAAAGCTTAAGTATGGGGGAATTTGATATGTCCATTTATATGTATAATCCCATGTTGTTTCTAAGTCGTTTTAAGCTTGATTTTACGCAAATTACATGTATATTCGATGCTTTGATGGTATTGTTAGTGATTGCAGGCTTAGAACAGGTAAAATGGTTAAAAATAGCTTGTGGATGGCTAAAAGAGGCATTAGGATGGTTCGTGTACTAGTACGAGAAGAAACGAGCTGGAAATCACAAGTTATGCTGAGAAAGTGGCTGAGTGCGCCGCACCACATGCATGGTGCGTCGCATATATCGATCAGGGAGTTGGCCCAATTTTGCAAGAAAGGAGTGCGCCGCACCACATGCTTGGTGCGTCGCACATATTGATCAGTAAATTGGAGAAGTTTGAGAAAGAGCAAAGGTGCGCCGCACCAATCCAATGGTGCGCCGCATATCGAGCAAAGAAGGTTTTTGGAAACAAGGCAGGTGCGACGCACCTGGGCAGTGGTGCGCCGCACCTGTAGGTCGGCCCAGCTAGGTCTTTTGGAAACACTATAAATACAAGTCAAAACTCCTCCAATAAAACTTCTTCTTCTAATAGGCGATTTTAGGGTTTCTTTGAGGCAATATTCAGCAGCTTTTGCATCCCCAAGATCTAAGAGTTGATTAAGAGTTTCAAGGCATTCAATCGTCGATTTCTTTAGCTTTTCATTGTCTTTCACACTTTGGTACAAGATGTTTATTATTTCTTTTGCTATTTGTGATTTATTTATGATTATGTTAGGCTAAACACATCATCATCTACTCCGATGAAATGACACAATGAATATTGGTTGCATATTATTTTGAATTCAAGTTGATAATTAAACGTTTCGTTGAGATCTTAATATATTGAGTTCTTGTTATTTATTCTATTGTTTGTTGATAATGTATGAATGATTTAATGGTAGTTAAATCCAGGAGTGCATTGTTCTAGTTGATTTGGTAGAATCAATAGGTGTTGATTCGTGGTAGCGAGTCGATAAACAACAATAGGTAATAGAACTTAACGTGTTAACGGTTTGGTAGAATCGATAGATGAAATTGTTTAATAATAACAAAACTAAGTAATCAGTTCGGTGGATCTTAATAGAAAAGATGGTAGTCGGATCTTTAGGATTGAATCAATTGGTTAATGGGTTCGAATCGGGTAACAAGCTAGGTGCGCAACTAGTGAGTTCTCTGTCTTAACCTCGTTATTTTAGATCAACGTATTTGAATTGGTTTTAACTTAAATGCAACCAAAATGAAATGTGTCATGGAGTCGAGGTAGATGATCTTTTAAATTCTTGTTTAAACAACAAAATTCTCCTGCGATTAATCCTACGGGATTACTAACAATTTTAACTAACTTTTGCAACGTGGCAATTCGGCCATAAAACCCCCCTTATTTTATGTATCATTTAACAATTGCTTATAAAAGTCCTTGTGTTCGACCTCGTACTTACCAAGTAACTATATTGCATACGAACGGGTACACTGCCCGCAAATGTGTAGTAGACAGTAACTAGGTAGTTCGTGTTATAAATTTAAGACTCGAAATTACACATCAATGGCACTCTCCACCGAAACTGTTCCGTATGGAAAATTACTGGATGTGGAAAAGAAGATTTGAAGATTACATTCGTCTGACTGATATAGATATGTGGTTGATGGTAACTCAAGGATATGATTGGCCAACTTTTGAGAAGAATGGAGTGATTGGAAAGTATACTTATACTGATATGCCAGATGCGGAGAAAAAGAAGTATGTCGTTGAAGGTAAGGCCCTTTCTACTTTAACCATGGCCTTGCCTCAGGACAGCGTACATCTTTTTAAGAAGTATGCAACTTCGAAAGAGTTATGGGATGCCTTAGAAAAGTACTGTGAAGGTGATGCTACCCTGAAGAAAAATCGGATTAAGTTACTTAAAGCGACAGTATGAAGCTTTTAATGGATTGAAAGGGGAGACATTGGATGATATCATTGTTCGTTTCAATCATTTGACAACTGAGTTAGCTTATTTTGAAGTTGTTTATCCTCAGTCAGAGTTAGTTGACAAGTTTTTGGACTCACTACCAAAGGCTTGGACGGAGTATGTTCATGATCTTCAGGACGATAAAGACTATAGTACTTGGACTTTTGATTCGGTTGTCTCGAAGTTACGTAATAGGGAAATGAAGAGGAAGATCAAAGAGACTCATGCTGATTTTACTCAAGATCCGACTTTGTATCATGCTGCTCCTGTTCATTTAGCCAGTTCTAGTTCAGGGGTGAATGCATTTCTCAGTGGCGAGACGACTTCACCGATTATTGACTCAGATGGACTTGCAGGTTATGTTGCATATGATCATTCTTCTACAAGTGCTAAAAGTGTTAAAAGTGCCTCTCCATCCTTTCATTCAATGCCTATGAGTATGAGTTCTGCTGAAGGACGTATGAACGTTTATGCTGCCTTATGTTCTGCTCACGAGGCTTACATTAATGGGAAAGTGACGGATCCTGCACTAATTGATGAGGATTATAATCAGTTGGATCCAGATGACTTGGAAGAAATGGATCTTCAATGGCAACTTGCTATGCTTACTATCAAAGTTAGGAGATTCACTTAGAGGACTGGTAGACTTGTAGGTCAAGGTACAAAAGGATTCGACAAATCTAAGGTTAAGTGCTTTAATTGTGATGGATTTGGCCATTTTGCTAGGGAGTGTCAGCGTCCAAAGAGAAATGATAATACTGCTGTGGGACGTCAGAATTATTATCAGGGAGGAGTGACTTCACCTAATCAAAACAAGACACAAGCTATGATTCTATATCAAGCGAATCCCCAACAGAATGGATCTCCACAACTTTTGGAGTCTAAAGCAGTAGTTGTCCAAAATCCAGATGGTACATATCAGTGGGATACTCAATCAAAAGATACTTCAAATCATGCATATATGGCTGAGATTTTTGATGATTTTGCACATATTGCTGATGAGGTTGTGGATACCATTGACTATGTTGTCTATACTAGTGAGGATAGATCATCTGAGACAATTAGTGAAAGTGTTCAGAAGGTGACTGAGACAGTGAAGTCAGAAAGTGAATCAGTTTCGGCTGAGAAAGATGAGTCAGTTGCTGAGAAAATTATTGAGAAGAGTATTGAAGAACAGATGAAAGAGTTTGAGATTCCTGATGGCATGACAACTGAAGACTTTGTTGCATACATGGCTGACTGTCAAGCTGCTGATCAGAAGGTAAGTTGTTCTTTACTCTCTATTGTTAAGGTCTGTAAATTAGTTTGCCTTATGAATGATGAAATCTCTAGCCTTAATGAATCTGTAGATAGTTTAACTGCTAGGAATGAAAACTTTAGAAAAGAAAATGACTCCTACTTTGCTAAGAATTCAGGTTTAGTTCAACAAGAAAGCCTTTATAAAGATAAAATTCGAGCTTTAGATAAGGATATTCTTGCTTTGAAAGAGAAACTTAGAGAATCAGTTCTTATGGAAAAAGTAGGAAATGAACAGTATGCTAAACTGACTGCAGATTTTGCTCAAAAGGAAAAGGAATTAGTTGATGCTAAGCTTGAGATAGTTAATTTGAACACTAGACTTGAACAAATAAGAGGAACTGAACTTATTAGGTCCATGCAGTTACACACACCGGTTCCTCGTGGTCCTAAAGATAAAGGTGGATTAGGGGTAGACTATAAAGAAGTTAGAGGTCCATTTAATGGTAATTATAGTGAATCTCTAGAGCATCTGACTGAGAAGGAAGAGATCTTTACTGGTCAACCTTTACCATCTCAGACAGAAAGAAGTTGAGTCTGTTAAACCCTTTGTTAGACCATCAGATCCCAAAGATGCGACTTATAATGCTAGTGTACTTGTTGGGACAGTTAGTAGTAAAACTTCTGAAACTCAAGTGTGTCATGAAGAAAAAGTTGTCAAATGTTTTACAATGAAGGGATGTGATACTGTTTTTACATCTTTGGAAATTGATTTTGAAAAGATTGATCAAGATAAAATTGACAAAGTTTAGAATAAAGGTGAGTCTACTTCTAGTGGGGTTACTTTGACACCGTTTTCTACTCTCCCACGGATTCAAAAGAAAGTTCATTTTTCTGAAAATGGGAATGATGTGTCTAAAGTTTTGTCAGAAGAAGAGTCTGCCACCATTAAATTAAAAGAATGTTTAGGTGTGCCTTCAGAAGAGTCTAGTGATAAGATTAAGAAGCTTCGGGCTAGTAGGTCTTGTTTTTATTGCTATGAACAGGGACATGTGTATAGTTGTTGTCCACATAGGAAGACACGTTATGTTAAGAAAGATAGTTCTCCTACTAAATCGTTGGATAGTTCAACTGGATCTAATGAAAAATCTAAGAATCATGTTCCCCAGTTTCTGATAATAGATCTAAGACCCCTCAGAGACCTGGTCAACCAAGGAGTGTTTCATCTGGAAACTACTCAAATGGTAGTTCGAGTCAATTTCACACCCCCTCGAGGAGTTCTCCACCTCGTAGACTCCTTAATAACTCGTCTGGTGGGTCTCAACCTAGGAATAATCATGTGATTAATAACCGGTCTTTTGTGAATAGGAGTGAAAATACTAATAATTTTTATGATCGGTTACAGACTCAGTCTAGGTATGGTCCTCACTCTCCTAGGTCTTTTCCTCCAAGAGGTCATTTTACCTCATTTGGTAAGAGACCTATGGTGAGTCAGCATGTATCCAAGGCACCTTCAAGGAGCGATGGATATTGGACTGAGCTGATTATGAAGGACGAGAATGGTAAACCCAAACCTCAAAAGGTTTGGGTGCCCTATGGAAACTAACTTATTTTGTTTATTGTGCAGAGAGAACCAAGGAAGCCTATCAGTCTTTGGTATGTTGACAGTGGATGCTCCCGGCACATGACAGGGGACAAGAAACTCTTGTCCAACTATGTAGATATTCATGGTTCTTATGTTAGTTTCGCTGGTCCCAAGGGCGGCAATATTTCAGGTCAGGGTGATGTCGTCAATGGGAAAATTACAATGGAGAAAGTCAATTATGTGGAACAGCTATCCCATAATCTTATGAGTGTTTCCCAGATATGTGATAAGGGTAATCATGTCCATTTCACTGACAAAGAAGCACTTATCTTGAAGTCTGGGTATGTTATTCCTGATGACTGGATTTTGTTAAGGGCTCCTAGGAAGAAAGACATCTATGGATTGATTTTAGGTGTTGATAATTCGAAGGAACCAGTTTGTTTGTTGAGTAAAGCTAATGAGTCTGAATCTCTTTTGTGGCATAGAAGAATGAGACATATTCATTTCCGAAAGATGAATCACATTGTGAAACATGGTTTGGTTGAGGGTGTTCCGATGAAAAGGTTTGAAATGGAAGATAAGTGTGTACCGTGTTTGAAGGGTAAACAACACAAGAGTTCACACAAACCGAAGAAAATAAATTCTATTGCCACCCCATTTGAGTTACTTCACATGGATCTTTTTGGTCCTGTGAATGTGAGGAGTATTGGTGGGATGTACTACTGCTTGGTTGTTACTGATGATTACTCTAGATTTTCCTGGGTGTTCTTTTTACACTCGAAGGATGAAACTGCACAAATCTTGATCAATTTCTTTGTTGAAACAGAAAATGTGTATGGAGTCAGGGTTAAGAGAATCAGAAGTGATAACGGTACTGAATTCAGGAATAAGACATTGGAAGTCTTTTATTTATCCAAGGGAATCCAACACCAGTTCAGTGCACCGTATGAGCCACAGCAGAATGGAGTTGCTGAGAGGAAGAATAGGACCTTGATCGAGACTGCCAGGACCATGCTTGCTGATTCAGGACTTCCTACTATGTTTTGGGGGGAGGCAGTGAATACAGCTTGTCACATTTTAAATCGAGTTTTAATTGTTAAACGTTTTAATAAAACTTGCTATGAGCTTTTACATAATCGAAAACCAAATTTGCAAAATGTTGAGCCTTTTGGTGTACCGTGCACGTTTTTGAAATATCTTTCTCAACCAAAGTTTGATTCTAAGGTTGAAGAAGGCTTTTTTATGGGATATAAACCCGGTACTCCAATTAGGCGAGTGTATAATAAACAGACGGGCAGGGTTGATTTGGGTACTAATTTTGTGATTATTAGTCATAAGCCTGATGTACACTCAGGTTCTAGTAAGAATTTTGATTATGATAGTGTTTTTACTTCTTTTAATGGTCCTATTTCTTTTCCAGGTTCCCAGACAGTTGATGATGTGATCTTACTTAGAGATCATTTGGATTATACTCCTATTCCCACTTCTACTCAGAATGTTGATACTACTCCAGCCAAAGTTCAGTCTACTACTGAAGTTGGTGACTATAGTAAGAACAATGATAAGAGTACAGATTCAGAAGTTAATTAACCCGAGAACACTACTCCAACTACTCCTTCAAAGGTTCCATTGCCTGATGATGATCCTATTTCAGATGAGTCTGATGATGATTTTGGTTCTCCTGAGTTGCAGATTCAGACAAATTTAGGAGATAATCTTAATGTTGATTATGTTCCTCAACATAGAGTGAATAGAGCTCATCCACCTGAGAATATCCTTGGAGATGTGTCTCAACCAGTTAGAACTAGGAATCAACTTAATCAGGAGATGACTAGTTTGTTCTGTGAAGTTAAGGATACTGGAATTATCACTGATTGTTTATATTCATGTTTTATTTCTCAGGTCGAGCCTAAGAATATTCAGATGGCACTTAAGGAACCTTCTTGGGTTGAAGCTATGCAAGAGGAGTTAGCTCAATTCCAGAAGCTTGGTGTTTGGGAGTTAGTAGATGTGCCTAGAGGTAAACAGCCAATTGGAACTCATTGGGTGTTTAAGTGTAAACGAGATGAAAAAGGGATAGTTACTAGAAATAAGGCAAGATTAGTTGTTCAGGGGTTTGCACAGCGAGAAGGCTATGACTATAATGAGACTTTTGCACCTGTTGCTAGGATTGAAGCTATTAGGTTGTTTTTGGCTTATGCTAGTTTTAAGGGTATTAAGGTGTATCAGTTAGATGTTAAGAGTGTCTTCTTGTATGGTGAAGTTAAAGAAGAAGTGTATGTATTTCAGCCACCTGGGTTTGAAGATCCTAATTATCCAAGAAGAGCATATCGTCTTGATAAGGCTCTTTATGGATTACATCAGGCACCCAGAGTGTGGTATGAGAAGTTGTCAACGCATTTGTTGAATAATGGTTTTGGTAGGGGCTCAATTGACAGCACATTGTTCATTAAGTGGCATAAGCAGGATTATTTGATTGTACAGGTCTATGTAGATGATATTATTTTTGGGTCATCTGATGATAGAATGTGCAGAGATTTTGAGAAAAGCATGAAGAGCCAATTTGAAATGAGTGTTATGGGAGAGTTAAAGTTCTTCTTAGGTTTGGAGGTTGATCAGTGTAAGGATGGGTTTTTCATTCACCAGTCTAAGTATGTCGATGATATCTTAGAAAGGTTTCAAATGTTAGACTCTAAAACTTATGGTACTCCGATTCAGCTTAATCATGGCTTAGGAGTTAATGATCCTAAAGATCCGCCTGTTGATGCTACCTATTATCGTGCTATAATTGGTTCTTTAATGTATCTAACTGCTTCTCGTCCTGACATTATGTTTGCTGTTTGTTTGTGTGCTAGGTTTCAGGCAAGTCCGAAAGAGTCACATTTGGTTGCAGCCAAACGTATCTTACGTTACTTACGAGGTCACCAAGGGCTTGGTCTATGGTATCCTCTAGGTGGCACGTTTGACTTCGTATCTTATACTGATTCGGATTTTGGAGGATGTAACAATGACAGGAAGTCTACTACTGGCGGGTGTCAGTTCTTAGGGGGGAGACTAGTCTCATGGCAATGTAAGAAGCAGACATCTGTTGCACAGTCTTCTTGTGAGGCAGAGTATATAGCTGCTGGTAGTTGTTGTTCTCAGGTTCTCTGGATACAGCAACAATTGCGTGACTATGGTATGGATTTTCTAGATACTCCTATTAGAATAGATAATAAGTCTGCCATAGATATTACTAATAATCCTGTCATGCATAAAGTCACCAAACATATTGATATTAGACATCATTTTTTACGTGACTGTGCTCAAAAGAAGTTAATTCATTTGGAAAAGGTTACATCTTGATGTGTGTTTTATTTATCTAAGTTTTAAATTTATAATTCAAGGAGCTACTTATTCTATATTATACACACTAAAGGGCAGTGTACCCTGTCTAGTAATAGTATAGCCTAGTCCAGGTTCGTTCTCAGGGACTTTATTTAAGGAAATTAAAATACTAAAATGAAACTACAGCTTTTCTGGGGGTTTCCTAGTTAACTAAAATGCATAAGAAATTAAAGACAATAATAAATATAAAAACTGACATTCGTTTGGTTTTGATTGACATGCTTAAAAGTGGTTACAGTTGAAGTTGTTGAACGACTCTTTTCACATTCAGATTCTCGTTAGATTCACTAAATTATTTAGCCTGACTGCCTTTCGACTGGTCAAACCCTTCAGTGAGTTCCTGTTAAGGTCGCTCACTGAGCTTTAAAAACTGAGCCTGTAACTATGACTGAAATCTTTTATGTAAGTCTGGATTCTTGTTAAAGTCAAAAGACGCTGATTACCCTAGCCACCCGGATCCGGTTTCCGTTCGCCAGATCAACTAGATTAACCTAATTAAACACATACTCGTTTGAACCAATTATTAATTTCCAATCAAATGTCCAGTTATAGATCAAATGATTACACTGATTAAAGACCGACCAATGTTTCGCAAACAGATTAAATGACTCTAGAGCCTCGGTACCAATCCGACTCAAAAAAATCGATAAAACAAGTTTGTATTTGAAAACCAATAACAAATCAGATTCAAATAAATATGGATCGGCGATTTAGCATAGAAACTGTTCAACAATCAACCATAATCAACAATCAAGTCATGTTTACATCACGTCCAAACGAATGTCTAGTAACTTAGCTACTCATAGATTGAGTAGCCATGAACAATCTGATAAAATAAAATAACATAGAAATCTAGAGATATCGGAAAGAGAAAAAGAATTAAAACCGGGTGATTATAAATCACAAGGTTGGATTCTTTGACGTCTGATGATGTTGGATCTGCTTTATGTAGGTCCTTGTGGACTGATCGTACACGAGAACGCTTATAGTTATGACGAGAGTGCGGAATCCTCTCGTGATAACCTGTTTGGTTAATAATATTATCGTCTTTCGTTGTGAATACAACCTAAGACCTTAAACGCGCGCGGGTTTGCTTAATTGACAGAGTTTAATCGTAATCTCTTAATTAATCGTTATTAATTACGTTTTAATCGTGAGTATTTATACTTAATGTTCATAAACGCGTGCTAATTATGGACCGTATACCTTAAAGCCCAAAGCCCATTAGCAAACGCGTGTTTTATACTTAAACACGTGATGACCACGAGTTTAGACAAACTCGTGTTACTGTAGCACGAGTTTAGTCAAACTCGTGTTACTGTAGCACGAGTTTATACACACTTTCTTTTGTCATCTTTTAAGTATACTTTAATTACTTAAAACGTGACTAGTTTATCACTTGTATCCGTATGTTACTAATAATCACATTCATACAAGTCGTAAACATTAAACATACCAAACCTCTGATCAATATGTAATCATTCACATTATCTAAGTTCAAATAACAAGCTTAAACATAACATAAGTCTATGATTACATATTACAAAACATAAACATACTGATCAAATCGCTGTTGCTGTTGTCAACCGAAACATGCACTTACAGTTTGAGTGCTCAAGAAACCCTATTCTTCGATCCCTAGCCGTCACTTTCGACCTATGTGCTCTGGTTATGTTTTTAGGGTTTATAGTGCGGTATTTATAGGCAAAATACGAAAAACCCTATTTCTGCCGACCTAGCCCCAGCGACGCTGGGTCCTGATGGTGCCAGCGGCGCTGGGTGCTTCCTGTAGGTCCAGCGGCGCTGGGCTCCAGGCCCAACGGCGCTGGGCTTCTTCCTGTAGGATCCAGCGGCGCTGGGTAGGTCCCCAGCGGCGCTGGCAGCTCCGCTTCGCTCGCGATTTCTTGTTTCAGCTCCAATTCTTCTTATGTAAATCTCCCGAACTTCATCCTTAATCTCCTTAGCTCATTTCTACTCTCACAAACTGTAATCTCTCTCATCAAACCTGTTCACAAACCTAATTCCATTAAGTACCTTAAAGTTCATACTAACTGTTCATTTATACCTTAAATACGTGTCAAACGAATGGGGAAAAAGTCACAAATAAATCACTCATCACATCTGATGATAACTTAGCTGATATATATACTAAAGCATTAGATAAGTCTCGCTTTGAAACGCTAATTCTTCTTAATGGTATGAAGAATGCTGAATAGATCTCTCAAAGAACTTCATTTTTATTTGTATTTTTATTTTTGTTAGAGTCTTAGTTTAAGTTGTAAATAGCTAGAGTCATAAAAAATTACAAAAAGAGTTGTCTAGTTTAAGTTTGTATATAGTTAGTGTCAGAAAATTAAAAAAAAAAATAGAAAAATCAGAAAAATAAAAAAATGGAAAAATCGAAAACAAAAGAAATAGATGAAGAGAGATAAGTTGATGCATTCAGAAGATTAGACGTGACGATAATTTTAGCTTTTAAGCCTGCTTAATCGTAATATAACGGCTCAGTTCAGTGATTACAATTAAGGATGTATTGGTAGGCACAAAGTACCAAGGTTTCCCTGAATTAATATCTTTCAATGGAAATGTTCTTGTGGGAAACATATTCAGATATATGGCTGAGAATGCTTGCTTTTCGGAAATGATTAGATCTGGTCCTTAAATTCTGTGAAAGATCTAGCATTATTATAGGATTTGTTCAGTATATATGCGGAAACATCTACAAATCATTAGCATAAAAGTTAAATTTAGCTATAATGTGATATTGTTATTCTGTTAATGCAAAATGAAATGAATGTAAGGGGCTAATGTGGTCTTTGAGATTCGGACAAGTAAGTCCTCGGGGTGTCTTTGTATACCTAGCCTACCTAAAGCTTCCAACTTGGGATAGGTTGGCAGAAAGTTCGCTACACGGGTCTCATCGAAAATCACGGGTTCCAAATATAATGAAATGCAAAAGCAAAGAAAAATAAATTTCAAAGTACTAAATGATATAAATGAATAAATCTAAAAAGTGTCTCTTGGTTTGTTCAAGGAGGTTTCCGGATATATACTGAATATTTGTTATTCTAGTGCTTGTGTCGATTACGGGAGTATATCTGAATGTGGGTCACACCAAATTTGCTTAGTTCACACAGAATTTGGCTCATAGAATTTAGTGGCACCGAACTTGCTTAGTTTTTCACAGAATTTAACTAGTCCACAAAGAATTTGGTCACATTTAAATTGACTAGTCAATGCAGAATTTAGTTTGTAAAGTTTGACCATGGTACACCGATTTTGTGTTGCATAAAGTGAGTTCACCGAATTTTCAATCCATCCTCAAGGTCGTTGCTGCTTTCATAGAGTTCGTTTATTTTGGTGGAAGTTCAAACCGAATTTGTTGGTTGGATGATACAGAATGATTCTTTTTGGTTAATGCTAAATTCGGTGGATTAATTTCGAACTCATATAGATACAGTAGTAGCTATTCTTTTCTTGATATTAAGTATTTTCATTTGTATGCTTCTAAATGTTAAATTGTGTTCATATGAAAATACTCATGTTGTATTTTTCTTTTTGTTTCAGGTATGGGTGAAATAAAATACTCTCCTAAAAATAATTGGTTGATCAATTTAAATGAGGGTCAGGAGACAGATAATTATATTGAGATGTTTGCTTTTCTACGAAGATCAAGGATTTACTATGCTTTGACTCACTCTCCGATTATTATTGAGTCGTATCTGGTTGATTTTTGGAGAAATGCTCAATATGTTGGGACTTCTAATCCGCCGGTGTTCCACACTCGGATAGGGAACATTGATATCAAGTTTAGTACTGCGGATTTACGGGGTATTCTCCATTTGGGTACTAATGAACAGAAAGGAGGTGCTGATGGTCCAACCAAGTTTGATAAAGCTGTAATTCTTGGTGCATTCAAGCGTATGGGATATAGAGGCGATGATGATCCCACTGGGTCTCTACCTAAAAGGGGATTTTTTGGACGTTGGAGGTTTTTAGCACATGTTGTAAATGTCGTATTTAGCAGTAAGCGATCAGGGCATGATTCTCTAAGTCGAGAGGTTCAATCTCAAATAGTTGCTTTGGTGTTTAATAAGCCTTATAGCTTTTCAAAGTTTCTTTTTGGAGATTTTAAAGATCAACTTCGTGCTAAGACTAATGAGAGATTTCTTTTATTTCCAAGGTTTGCTTCTATGATTATTTACAACCGTATATCTACTTTGGTTAGAGTTGGACCAGGGAAGCCTATTAAAGCTCTTCACAAGCGGGCGTTGAAAGATTTTTATAGCCGTCATGGTAATGATCCAAATGGACAGGATTTTGAGTTGTTTGGTGCCATTGTTGATGCTAACTTTCAGCCACCTACTGATGTTGTTATAGCTGCATATCAACCACCACAACAACAAGCTCCACCACCATTACCACCACAAGTTCAAGTACAAGCAGTTGCTGTTAATGTACAAGAGCAAGTACAAGAGCAACCTTTACAACAAGAGGATCATGCAAACAATTTGGTTGCTAATGATATGTTAGATCAACCAAATGTTGACCCTAATGTTGTTGATGAAGTTGTTGCAGAGATGGTTGATCCGAATGATGTTCTTGTTCAGGTACAAAATTTCAATCCACATGTTGTTGATTCTAATGAAGATGTAGGTATGGGAAATATTGTGGTTAATACTTCTGCATCTAGTGATCAAGAGGCTTTTGCTAATGATCAAGATGGTAAAGGTAAGCAAGCAGTCGTAGATGATGGTGTAGGTGCAAGTCTTACAGGTGATATTGGTGATCAAGATAGTGATAGTGATAGTGATAGTGATAAGATGGAGATTATAATGGATATTGTTCTCCTATGTCTCCGGTTGCTACTCGTAGAAGGCGATCAGCTGAAGAAGATGATGTAGATTATGTTCTACTTGTCTCCACGTCTAAGAGACAAAAGCTGGTTACTAAGAGTGTTTTGAAGAAACGGGTTGATACTTCATCTATAGTTGAGAGTCGTACTACCGAGATTTCTCTAAGTACTTCTATGATCACACCGACTTCTGCACCTGTGCAAGTGCCTTCTGCTATTTATACTAAGGGTACTTCTGTTACTATTCCTCATGCTTTGGATTTTGCTACTTTGAGATCATTACCCCTGTTTCTGTTACTTCTACTGGTTTTGTTTCTCGTGGTTTTGGATCTCATTTAGCATTGCAGGTTTCTAAAGATTCTTATCCGCCTGTTATGCATGATTCTGTGTTGTGTTCTACTTCTATCTCTAGTGGTTCTCAAGCTCATTCTGAAAATCCACTACAGTTAAAAGTTGATAAGCTAGAACAAGATTTGAAGGAGATGGATTCTACGGTTAAGTCTTTACATAAGGAGTTTGCCGATCAAAAAGCGCTCTATATGAAGGACATGAGTGCGATGTCTCAAAAGATGAAAGCTTTTATGGATGTAAGTACTTTAGTATTCAATCGTTCTGAAAGATTAGGAAAATTTTTGGCTCAAGGGGGAGTTAAGGTGGATCTGGGCTGCACTGGTGATCAATTGGCTAAGATTTGGAATGGTGATGATCCAATTGGTGATTCTGATGCAGCCAGAGATAAAAGTGAGCCATCAAATTTTGTTGCAAAGGCAAGTGTTACGATTCAGGGGGAGTTGGTAATTCAGGGGGAGCCAGAGAAGGCCGGTACTTCTAGGGCTCAAAAGGATGATGTTGAGATGCAAGAGCAGTCGGCTGTTGATGCTCAAGTTGTTGTTTCTGAACATGTTACTGTTACTAATATTATTGATTCGGTTGTTAATGATCCAGGTCTGAAAGATCAAGATTACACTGATATTCCATGTGACACTGAAAAAATAGGTGCTTTGGAAAAACTAGAAGATACAGATGATTCAGACAGTATCATTGATGAAGTTTTGGAAGAAGGAGAAATTGTTCCTAAATCAGCATGGGCAAAGTTGCTGAAGAAACCTTATGATTTTGATAATGTCTTTGGAGATGCTAGAGACATTCCAACAGAACCAAGAGGTGAAGAGGAGCATTTCAAACTTAATCCTATCAGAGATAGTCCAGATGAGCCAAAGAATGCTGCAATGTTGTATTTCAAAGTTTTTGCAAAGTTAGTTCATGAAGAGAAGAACTTTATTGTTGATCTTGGCTGGGAAATTAATGTTACGCGAGAGTTTGATATTAGAGATTATAATATACCTCCGGCGCAGCAAAATCCTAACTTTTGCATTGATCGTTGGGTTCCAGCTTATAGAGGTCCTACTGGTATGCCAATGGGTGGATGTTACAAGCCGTCGATGTTTTGGGAGTTTATCTCAGACAAGGACGCACCTACTTATTTCTCAGTGATACAAAGTTGGTTTTATGATCGAAGAATTAACTTATTTATTGTCAAGAGGAAAGAGGGTTGCCAGTATATGTCATTAAGTTTAAGACATTTTCAAAGTCTAAGTGAATCAGATTTGATGGATTTAAGAAAGCGTTCGTTTGTTAATCTTCAGAAAGATGGAAATGCTGATTATTTTTGGGGAAGATTCCAAAGAGAAAGGAGTTGGCATTTTGGTGATAGAGGTTTGAAACCTGAAGATAGGTTGATTAAATCTAGATCACTGAAGAAGGTTAAAAGACCAGATGGCACAGTTGATTTGGTTCAAAGGAAGATCAAATGTGTTAAAAGGGTTCCTGCTATCAAATGGGATCAAGATATGCTGACTACTATGACTTATTGGCAGATAGATATCAAGTCAGGTGAAGCACAAATGTTTGTTGATAATTCAAAGAGCAAGATGCTGCTTCGCATGTATGATCCAATGCAAGTTGTCAATTTGTCAAGAGGTGATCAAAGAAGATTGATTGAGACACCTTGTACAGCAGTTAGATTTTGGAAGACTGAAGTTACACGCTATCGCAAGATTCTCGGAGTTTGTTTATCTGAGAGAATTCATGCTAATAGCATAAGACTTCTATTTGATGATCATGCGTGAAGTTCGTTGTTAAAGAAATCTAGTCGCTGATGTCAAGGGGGAGTCTGTAAGTGCAACTCGATGTGACAACAGCAACGTAGATTTGATTAGTCATTTTATTATTTGGTTTATTTGTAACGATGGACTTTATGGACTTTATTGTGATACCAGTTTATGTTTTGGACCTTTATATTGTTAATTGTTTTGTTTTAAGTTATTATTGACAAACCAACGCTTTCCTAAATCCATCAAATCTGATTCACTTAGACTTTGAAAATGTCTTAAACTTAATGACATATACTGGCAACCCTCTTTCCTCTTGACAATAAATAAGTTAATTCTTCGATCATAAAACCAACTTTGTATTACTGAGATAAACTCCCAAAACATCGATGGCTTGTAACATCCACCCATTGGCATACCAGTAGGACCTCTATAAGCTGGAACCCAACGATCAATGCAAAAGTTAGGATCTTGCTGCGCCGGAGGTATATTATAATCTCTAATATCAAACTCTCACGTAGCATTAATTTCCCAGCCAAGATCAACAATAAAGTCCTTCTCTTCATGAACTAACTTTGCAAAAACTTTGAAATACAACATTGCAACATTCTTTGGCTCATCTGGACTATCTCTGATAGGATTAAGTTTGAAATGCTCCTTTTCACCTCTTGGTTCTGTTGGAATGTCTCTAGCATCTCCAAAGATATTATCAAAATCATAAGGTTTCTTCAGCAACTTTGCCCATGCTGATTTAGGGACAATTTCTCCTTCTTCCAAAACTTCATCAATGATACTGTCTGAATCATCTGTCATACCCAAATAAGAAATAATAGACAGTTCTATGCCTCATTCCTCCCCTGTAAGAACAGAAGAAAAGACAGAGTTCTATTTTTTTGTTTTTTTAGAGAAGGGGTTCTTCTCTCTCTTAAGGTTGAATATCATATGTACTTTTTGATCTACTTTGGTTAGCCGAAAAGACTCGTAAGGGAATCGGAACATACTCAGATAGCACAACAACGAAGGCAACCGATCCGGCCATATCCATTTACTGGAGAACGAGCAGGGAAGCCGGCCTTTACCTTAACTTTCAGTTCTCTCTCCTACGCCATTACTGATGGACAAAGATGTTCGGAAAGAGAGTTCCTTTATTATTGACAAAGTTGATGTGAACTTAAATAAAATATTATAAGTCATTTTATGTTTAGACTTTACATGAGTTCACAGAGAGTTTAAGGTGCAAAGAATTTAAGCAGAGAACTTAACTTGCAAAGAGTTTAATATTTATATATATACCGAATATATTGTGCACAGAGTTTATAATTGTGATTAAAGTAGAGAATTTAAAGTAAAGAGTTTAAAGATATCAATGTTCACAGAGTTTATGTTAGCGATCAGATTGAATGGGCCGATCTTGATAGCCCATAGCCAAATGGTTCGCAGAGTTTAACTAAGACTATATAAACAAAATCCTATCAGTTGAAAAGGTTTTTTTGGAGTCATAAGTTTCAGTCGACTAGTTTTGAGCAGAGAGTTTATTCATCCGTTTGTGTTGCTGTCGAAATCTAAGCCTAGAAACAAAGTGCATCTTGCAGATTGTTTGAAGGCTATTCGTTTGTGTTATTGCGTATTGATAATATTGATTAAACAAATATAATCAAAGTTATCTTGAGAGGATTCCGCACTCTCAACATAACCATACAATCTCGTTAACGATCTATACGTTACCGGGACTTTCAGACAGCTACCGATGGTCCTAACGATGTTGGTAGTAAAAGACTCATCATCACCACAAGGGATGATCAGTCACTTGGTTAGTCTGGGGTTCACCCATCCTCAAGGGATGTTCTGGTGACTGCCAATGCTGAAGCTGATCAATCAATTCAGCTTCATGAAGCAGGCAATGTACAGCTTGAATTACATGTTAATTCTCCTCAAGCTGATACCAGACTGACAACTTCTGTTCCACCTCTTGAGACTCACTCTCATGAGGAAAATCGCCCAACAACTCATATAGCTCCACAATCTCAAATCTCACCTAATATACCGAATATTGGGGACACCAGTCAGCCCACTGAAAGGGTTCAAGCTGTAAAGCCAACTGCTGGTCCCCTCTATACAGCCAGATCCATCTTAAAGGATGTTGCAGCTAAGCTCACTGAGATGAAAGACGCCCAAAAGGCTGACATCACACAGCTTAGTGAACGTATAGATGTAATTTAAGGTAAACAGGTATCTATGCAGGATCAGCTTCAAGACATTGTGAGCACTCAGTGGATCTTGGCCACACACCAAAAAGAGATTACGGAAGAAATGGCATAAATAGCCAAAATGAATGCCAGGCTGAGTGGCACAATCAAGGGTTGGAGTCAAGGAAGGCAAAATTAAATGAGCAGAACAGAAATTATTTAGTTGCTCTTGCCACTTCCCAAAACAAGCTGAAGAAGTCCATGAGAATCAGATTCAAAGCCAACAAGCTCAGAATGAAGAAGCAAAACAAGCAGGTTCTCAAGGATATCAAAAGCATCCAAACCCAGCTTGAAGAAGTTGTGAATGTTCCTTCCAAAGTAGAGAAGTCTGAAGCTGAGCTGAAGAACAAAGTTGCAGCACTCAGCTCCACAGTTGAAGAACTGAAGACTTCCAGCTCATCTCACACTACCAAACTGACTGAGTTTGATTCTTATTTGAGAAATGATCTTACACTGCTAATCAAGTCAGTTAGCTCCACCTCCTCTGCCCCCCATTGATGATGACAAAAAGGAGGAGAAGGAAGAAGAATGGGAGAAAGTAGTTGAAGAAGAAGATGCTGCTGCTAGGGAAGAAGAAGATACTGAGGTGAATGAAGAAGAAGTTGAAGCTGTTGTTGCTATAATGAACATTGGAGCTGATCAGTCTGAAATGCAAATTGAAACTCACACTCAGACTGAGCCAGCTCCAACAGAAGAAGAAGTTGTTGTGATAGATTCTGATTATGAAGAGGATGAAGGAGCAGATGTGAAGGTTGTCTTAGGTCTCCAGGCTGATGCAGATCTCACTGAATTTGAAGATGAGTCATCCTCAGATGATAGTGACAAGGTGCCCATTGGGTCTTACTTTATAGAAAGGAGAGGATCTGGATCAGGCCCAGCTTCCATTCAACCAATTGAAGAACAAGCTTACCAGAATATTCAGACTGAAGGCACTCAGACTGATGGTGCTTCAAGACAAAGAAGTCAGCTTGAGATTGAAGAAGAGGCTGTTAGGAATAATGAAGCTGAAAGAAGAAGAAGACAAGAGGCAAAAGAAGCTAGGATGGCAAGAAGGCTGATTATGGATGACAAGGAAAAACAAAAATTACAAAAGTTAGCCCTACTTGAAGTCCAATTCAATGAAGAAGAGAAGAGGCGGAGATTTAAGGAAGAAGAAGAGAAGTCACTCAAAGCTCTCAAAGAACTTGAAGAAGAACACTTAGATGACTCTCCAAAGAAGAAGCAGTCAGCTCAAGTAAAGAAGAAGCCAATAGTCATCTCCAAGAAGCCATCAGTATCAGAAAAAGAGAAACTTGAGAAGTTTAAGGTGACTAAGGCTATTCAAGAAGAAATTATTGGGGTCAAGCTAACCAAAGTCAAAACAAGTAAATACCCCAGAATCCACTTGAGAAGAGAATGTGATTCCTCTGCAAGTGAAGTTTTGGAGCTGTCTGAGCTGTTTACTCCTGGATATGCAGAATGTGTTGAACTGCATAACCTTCTGGTTCTGAATAAGCCAAGCAATTATGGAGTGGTGGTTGGTGACTTGTCCAAGAGATTTGCAAAAATGAAAAGTTACAATATTGACACTTTTAGACTGCCACAACCACTCACTTCTGAAGATGATGATTCAGAAGCTGAAGAGGATGAGATTGTGCCTGGTCTTAAGAAAAGAAAGAAGTAGAAGGTAACCATTGAAGACTTCCTAAAAAGAAGAGACTTGCATGTCAAAATTAAGAAGTCTGGATATGGAGAGAAAATGGATTTGCTTAACTTCAGTCTGCCTCCTGAAATTACCAATCCAATGTAAGGCCAACTCATTGAAGTCCCTGAACTTGGTCTGATTATAAGAACTCACAAGGAAGAAGTTGGGCTGCAAAGAGCTTCTGAGCTGAACAAGGTGCCAAATGTACATTTATATGCTCTCAAGCTGGTCTGCAACCAAGTTGGAGATAAAAGTAGCAGATTTTATGAAGCCTTGATGTTGGAAGGATCAAGAAGGGGATATGATTTGAATAAGCCTCCACCAGATCATATAAAGGAAGAGTATTATGAAAGCTTTCTAGATTAAAACTCAAACTTTGTCCTTTATGTGGGAAAAATTTGTAAATACTCTATCTTATGCATTATTGGACAAATTAATTAAGTAAATAGAGTTTATGATATCTTTTTCATTCAGTCTTGTAAGTATATATTGTATTAGATGAAAAAGATTAAAAGAACCCAAAGAAAAGACTGAAAGGGTTAAATGTAAAATGTTATCAACTTGATAACCCTTTCAATCTGTTTAAGTATTTCCAGTCTGATCAGAAGAAGCTGCAAGGTTTTGTCATCATCAAATAGGGGGAGATTGTTGGAGTCAAGTTACTCATACTTTACAAGATTTGAAAATGACAAACAATTCAAGAAATACTTAAGTCTTTGGTTCTGGAGCTGAGTCAGCTTGGACTGATCCAAGCTGAGTCAGCCTGAACATCTTCAAGAGAAGATGGTATCTTTCAAGATGCATCAAAAGAAGAACAAGCACTTGGTCTAAATTGAAGATGAAGAACAAGGATAGAAGGCCAAGCTGATGGGTGGAAGTCAGCTTGGTTCTTACAGTCAGCTTGAAAGGTACAAATTCAGCCTGGAGTATTGCAAGTGCTCCAGTATTGTGCTTTAACTTTGTATATTCGTCACCCATCTGGATAAACATCAGAAAGGACATTCTAAAGTGCCAGTTGGTGATTATAAACATTCTATGAGGTGTCCATTATACATGTGACTGCACGATCAACCTTGGTAAGGCTATGGGGAACAAAAAGGACGATGTCACTATCACTAGGTACTGATCATGCAGAGGCCATTAGATCAAGACACGTGGAAAAGAATGGACGGCATACAAGGCATGGTTGATGCCTATATAAACCAGCCTTAGAGTCTCAAGAATGTGTGCATCCATTACATTAACTCTCACAACGATTAAAGCTATCAGCTTGGATCCGTGTTGTACTCAGCTTAGGCTAGTAGAGTTAATATACAGAGTTGTAACTTGCTATTCAACCAAGTAGTTAGATTTGTAGGCTAATCTGTTCCATAACTACTTGTAATTCTTTTTATTCATCAATAAAAGAATTAGCTGAAATAAGCTTGCACTTTGTTCTTGGACTGCACTTTACTTTTCTGTCTTTATATTCTGTTATTTATATTTACTGTTTCATTAATACATTATCTCAAGCTGAATATGGACAAATACTTTAAGATAATTTACATTCCGCATTAAAAAGTATTTTGAGCTGATTAAGGTTAAAAGTTGTATTCACCCCCCCCCTTCTACAACTCTTTGAGACATTCTTAAACCATCTTGTTATCTCCTTTGGGACCTATCAGGTGGTATCAGAGCGGGGGTTTCGTAATATACTTAACTTGATCCCTCTCATTTTATTCTGTTTTTGGTTTAAAACATGTCTCAACCTATGTATACTGATAATGGTTCTTCAACTAGACCACCCATATTTGACTTACAAAACTTGGTGGCGAGTCATTGAACTTATCCTTAACTCTACAGATAATGATAGTCGCTGAAAAAGTTCAGTGATGAGTCTCCTCAGCGAATCCAAGACTCAACAGTCAGGCCTATCAACTTGATGATTATATAATCTGTAATGGATCAATTTGTTTTCTTAGAAAGGGATTGTATCTGCCCCAATCATTAATGGAACACACTCGGAAATTTCTTTGAAGACCAAGAATGTGTTCATTGAATGCACAACCACTGATTTGACAAAGGCCAAGATTGTTTTGAACACATTGGTTGAGTGTTGAAGAATACTGTTGCATGTCTAGTTTAATATCTTGCAAGTCACTCACATGTCATGAAAATGATAGAAATATTAACTTTATACTGTAGGTGACTATGTTTTCTATATATTGTGAACGGAGGTTCAGGTTGAGCCAGTGGAACTCATATATCCCGATGGAAAGTCCTATCTTTGCCATGAACTATCGCCTTACTACATGAAGGTCTTTCTGTCATACATAAATAATATAGCTGGGTTTTCTTTGGAGGCACATAAGGTACAAAACACGCCATGTGAAACTACTATGATTATCTATTCTATATCTATACTATATTATAAAGCAGATTTTCTCTAGATTTTTAACATTGAACTTAAATTTTCAATATTGATTTTAAGTTTCAACATTTACTTACCCAAAATGTCCCTCCTATCTATTCTATATTTACTTAAAATAACTATAATACCCTTTCTCTCTCCTCAAATCTCAACCAATCATTTTTTTTCTCTCTCCTTCATAAATCATTTTATTTTCTAATTCATTCAAAATCTTTTATCTCAAAAACCGTACATCGATAAATTATAAAAATTATATGGGTGTTCTTAAAATTTCATACTCTTTCATTAGAGTGGTCATTCGATATACTTTCGACGAATTTTTAAATCCGAGCGGAGCCCGTACGGCTAAGGGCGGAGCCCGTCAGGTAGATCACCCCATCACCACCACCGCCGCCACCGCCATTACATCACCACCCCGCCATCACCTCCATCACCGCCGCAACGCGCGGGTACCATTCTCGTTTACTTGAATGCATATCGCAAATGAAAAAATCAGGTTAAAGTAAATTTGTCAAATAGGGTGAAAAGTTCCCACAGTGACTTTTCAATGCAAAGGAGATCCTAAATTATTGTACTCAAACATTAAATTTCAATTACTGTTGTAATAGTATAGTTCTTGTAATTGTAATTATATCTGATTATATGCATTTAATTTTATATAAATCTAACTAAAAAGTTGGACATGTTAATTGGATTATAACTTGTGTGACTTCCTTTTCATTCTCTATCTGTGTTAATGGGAGGGATTTATGCGTTTTTTAAGGGGTGGATGGGTATCCAGGCAAGGAATGTACAACAATCTAACACCATTAGTAATATATGAAAGTTTAGTATCTAACTTTTTATTTTTTCCATTTATTTACTAATAATTTGTCTTGAGTCAAAGAATGTACATTAAATATGTGGAGTCTCACAGATTAAGCAGGCTCGGAGAGAATAGAAGAACTTATGGATTGGATATCATTTTTAATGTCATCCCATCATTCAATGCTAGTGGAAAGTCGAGCTTTGTCAACATCATATTCTTTGTTCCAGGATCCAATAGTTTTGACAATGGAGATGAACTTTCCACAGTGCGGGTATATTTAATTTGTAATTTATACCCTTGTCACCTAACCGTATATAATTTGGTATTCTATTCTTGTTTGTTTTTTGTGATAGGATGTTAATGGAATGGAAACTACTATATCAACAGTTCCACACTACTACAAAAAGAGGTTTTTTACACGGTTAAAAAGTGCTTTTTTACACAGTTTTTATTCCGTGTAAAAGAGTAATGTAACTGATAGTACCCCTTTTTACACGGTTTTTTACCCGTGTCAAAAGCTGAGATTTTTACACGGCTATATAAAACAACCGTGTAAAAATCCCTTTATTAAAAATAAAAAAAAACCTCTACCAACACCTGCAATAGAATAATAGTAACATATTATATCATTAACTCCACCAACAACTGTTGAAACAATATATTTCATTCTTGACTTATAAACATCCGAAGTCATACAATACTTTCCAAAAATCTGGTCTATAGTTCATCTTTAGCTTATTTCTATGTTCTCCAAAAGATTTGACATTTTGAACTCGTTTATAAATAGCCGAGTGCAAGGGCCAACCGGTTGTTCACCCATATCTCCAATGCCCCTATTAAAAAAAGGGAAATACATTATGGATTGGCTTAAACTACCTCAGTGCAATATAAGCACATGTGAAAAATCAAACTAAGCTTAAGCCCTTCACCTACTAGAGTAGAATATTGTTGTGGGAAGTTCATAATAGTACTGCCTTTTAAGCAAAATCTTACACATGTAAAAAGTCGACTGGATAATGAAAATGAACCACATGCTTTTATTGTATTAAACATCCCAAACAAATGCAATGCTAACCTCTTCAAGTCTTGATGAAAGCCGACCATAATGAATGTTGTGAAATATTGTATCATTGAATAATACCTGGGTTAAGTCATGCATTTCTAAGCTTAGAATGAAATTATAAATAGTACAAATGCTCTAAAAAGATTGTAAGAAAGCTGCAATATGCTCTTTAACTTACTGTATCCTGTGAGACGACACCGATATATTTCTTGAGGCTTTCGAGAGTAACCTTCCTTACATCTTGCAGCTTGTCATAACTTCATCCAAAAGTATATATAGCACCAAGCCACCAACCTTCTAATTTCAGCCCAATTACTTATGATTGGGTTAATCAGGGTTATGCCTTATATCAAAGATGTAAAACCAACAAAAAATCAGCTAGAAAGCAAACAAGTTTTAATGCATAAATCTCAGACACCACAGCCCCTGTTACGAGTTCTTATATCATTTAAATGATATAAGATTTGTCTATTTATAGTAAAAAATACTTTTATTGAAAATGAAGCAAGTTATATGAAACAAAGTGTTTTAGGTCAACCCAATTTAACCCTGACTAGATAAACTTATTGGATAAATAAAAAGAATATTGAATGATAATTCAACCATTACATACAAAAAGACAGACACCACAGCCCCTGTTACCAGTTCTTTTGCAAGACTGCGGCTTTTACTGGAGGAAGTTGCTTCATATCTGCACAAGTAAAGTTCATCAGCGCTATAAAGATACAAAGATCGAACAAATGCATATGTCGAAAATGCCAATACAACAAAAGTCTCTGCATCTTGTAGTAAAAAACTCCTTGCCAGTCAATTAAGATATGTGATCCAATTCATGTTGTATCCATATGTTTGATTTTTAAAAGTATCTTTTTAAACGCATCAGTTAAATATGAAACTTGAATGTACTAAATTTCTCAACTTTAAGAATGCCGCAAATGCCATTTTCTGGAGATTAAACTCGATGTCCGCAGAAGACTCGGCCTGTGCATTCCCATTTTCTGGATTCTTTCCAAATCATGACCTACTCTGCATTTGTAGGTTTGTAAAGATAGGTGCTGGTCTGTCAGGCTTATGAGAAAATATTGTCCCCCAAATGCTGAAAAAGGTAATCAAGTCCGATCTTAGAAGCCAAAAATATAGAAACAAAGAGAATACCTTGTGAGGAAAAAATATGAAGTCAATGAACGGAAAAGTGCAAAAAATCAAATCAATATACTGGTCAATTTACTACTAAAAGAAACAACGAGAAATATTGCATTATATAGTCTTGCTTCCTCCCCCTTTTAATGAACATATAGCTAGCTGCGAATGAAATACATGTAGAAGTTTATGAAATTCAACACATTTTAAGAATGTCATGTTATGTATATTAGTATATACCTGCACTGGTGGCTCGGGCCAATGAAGATTACAAGAACACCCAAAACGAGACGATGTCTTGTCCAGAATTGGTCCATCTGAAAGCTGGAAGTAGTAATAGTTATTCACTTATTCGAGAGAAGATACAACAACAACAAAAAAGAGATGGTACAAATTACTTTTATTTCGATGGAAGAAAACCACCAACATATCAAAGTGTGAATTCCTTACGTGCCTCTGTTCTCTTCAATATTTGGCCAATCAGTTCTTCCATATTTGCAAGCACACGTATAATAACAAGTCATTCACTCGAATCTTTCATGATATTATATTGAATCTATAAAAGTTTAAATAGAATATAGTTACACAGGATGGGTAAATATGAAACAAACATTATTTATAGTTCATCTTTATTCCAAAATAACAAATGCTAAGTGTATTAGTTGGTAGTTAGCTAAAAATATAAAATAAGGGCTCAATAATTAAAATCAAACAAAAATAGAATACCAAATTATACACGGTTAGGAGAGGGAGGTATAGAATACAAATAAGACATACCCGCACTGTAGAAAGTTCATCTCCATTGACAGTCAGCTGATGAGAAGCTGAACTAGTGGATCCTAAAACAAAGGATATGAGGTTCGCAAAGCTCGATTTTTCACTAGCAATAAATGTTGGGATGACATTAAAAAAAATGCATTTAATTCTTGTATTCCCTTCGAGCATGCTTGATTCATGGGACTCCACATATTTGATGTACATTCTTTGATTGAAGACAAACTATTAGTAAGAAAATGGAAGAAATAAAAAGTTAGAGACTAAACTTTCATATTTTACTAATGGTGTTAGATTGTTTTACAATGCTTGCCATAAGCAATGTATAGACTTCCGTTAATAAAGTGAAAAGGTAAGGATTCCACATATTTGATGTACATTCTTTGATTTTAAACAAATTATTAAGAGGAAAATCTATAACATGTTTCTATAACAATAAGAAGGGAATACATATGTATAAAAAATCCTCAAAAAACTATTAACAATTAGTAAGAATAATAATAGGTTTATGTAGAAAACCTACAAACTCCTAATGATATTAACCCGTAGTGTGGGTAAGACTCTAAGAACAAGATAGAAAGACAAAGACTAAACTTTCATATGTTTTATTCATAAATGTTGAAATTGTATAAACTTTCGTAAATCCGACTAATTATTTGTCTTCGAATCTTTGAGCTTGTAGGGTCATACACAATAGAACATCCATAATGCTTAATCATGAAGATACAAAATAATATGATTATTCGCCCATTTAGTTAAGTTAATTAATTAAATTATATGTTTGCTATTTTTAAAAAAAGCTTAAATAAATAAATCACAAATTTAAACCGGTTATTTGTCATTATCAGTTAAAGTTAGTTTAATTAATTAAATGAGTTAATGAAATGGACTTTGATTAGTTAAAGGTTAAAAAATAATTAGAGGTTAATTAAGCAAATATGGAAAGCCTAGTCGGATCCACCCCAAGCCTAGGGATATTAGTTTCCTATTTTGATTGGGATACTCTCCCAATATAGACCCCTTAGTATCCTTAACAATTTAATTAATTCAAAATTTTCCATAAACACACCCAAAGGTGAAAACCCTTTTTCTCCTTTGTGTTTTTCGACATTCACTACAAAAACAACAAGACCCTAAAATTGTTTTAGGTTTAATTATTTAGGTTTTCAGTTAAATTTCATCCTAAATTAGTTTTTGCAAAGGTTTCTTGTCCCTTTGTGTTGGTGGTGTTCAAATCTAACTTCCCAACTAGAGAGAGTATATATGAATTCGACCAAGGTGGTAAAAAGGTTGCGGTTTATAAGCTTAAAGGTGTCTAACAGATTCTTGGTTGAGGCATTGTTCGTGTACACACTCTTAAAGTGTTTCTATTTTGAAATTTGTTTCTCTGAATCTTTCGCCAGGATGAGAAATCTCTTCTACCCAACAAGGTTAGTGTGTATTATATTTAAGTTATATAAGTTATATATATTGCATATTTTCATGCATGTGTATATTGCCCTGAATTTCATGGTAAGTGTACAACCATTTAATGCACTTTAACAGAAGTTCTTATGGCTTCGTTTATCAAAATCCTAAATAATAATATTGTAATATCATTAAAGGCGCAGGTTATGAACAGTGGCAGTTTTGTCTTTTTACGCGTTTATAACATAAATATAATATTTGTCAGAGATATTAACAAAGGGACCTTTGGTGGAGTTGGTTTGGCCGTCGCTTTCTCTCTGAAAGGTGGGGGTTCGAAACTAGCTACCCCTTTTATTTTTGGTTTAGTTTTTGAAAGATTTTGAAATTTATATTTTGCCCCCTTATTATTTATCTTATACCCCCTTGCTATTTGTTTTTCTGTTTCCTGCCCCCTACTGTTTTCTATTGTACTTTCCTTTTTAAACCATAAAAGTTTTATGCTTTATAGAAAATAACATAATTTAATTTTTAGTTATTTAACATTTTTTTTTCTTAACATTTTTTTGTCAACTTTTGGTGTAGATTTTTTTGTATATTTTTTTTATGACTTTTGTAATATTTTTGTTTTTTAACATATTTGTTTTACATATATTTTTTAAGAAATTTTTAATACTTTTTTGTTAGTTTTTTTGCATTTATTTTGTTTTTTGGTTTATTTTATTAGTACTTTATTTCTTTGTGGTTTTAGAGTTTTCTCTTGAAGCTTTTTTTAATTGGTTTCTTCTTTGAGTTTTTCTTTTTAAATATTTATTTCTTTTGTGCTTCTTAGGAGTAAATATAAATATGTTTTGTGATTGTCGTATTGTCTTTAAAAAGAAAAATGGATACCCACGGCAACATACATTTCCTTTGATTTGTTTTTTGGGCTTTTAATTAAAAAAATTTCTTGCCTTGGATTTCGAACTAAGTTTATGGTAACATCCTTAAAGAAATCACTCTCTTTGCCGCCGCGCCCCAAACTTCCTAGTTATAAATAAAGTATATTAAATAATATTATCAAAACTTCATCGATAACTTAAAGATAATTATTCAAGATCTATTGATAGTTGACAATAATAGTTCGGATACAGTCCTTACATTGTTTATATTTAGGCATTCTTAAACTTCTTTTGTTGAGACACTGCAGCTTCTTGATTATGTTTGTTGCATCGCGAGTTTAGGTTTTGAGAAGTCTTATCGCGAAGCTGTTGTGCTAATGATATTAAGCTACTTAAGTAAACTCTCCAGCATCGGATCTGCAGAGAGCAAGACCTTGCCAGCAGAGGCCAATACGAACATGTTGAGGTAAACTATATCCTTGTCGTTAATGGACTCTTATAGCATCCGTGGCTCTCAGTTGGCTTTAGATACATAAAACATATATTTGGAGACTTCAATAATTGGAAGAAATGTGTTTCACGGTTTCGAAACTGTTCTACATTAATTAATTTACTTACATTCATCTTTAGTATGACCTTTTGAAAATAATTAGCTACATGTTAAAGAATTGGATTGCAGGCCCATATATTAGCTACATGTTAAAGATATATAGGGGTCGAAGAGTATGTTATGTGCCAATTTGTTTATCTGAAAAATGATTTCAGTTTGGGTTTAATACACTGGTGAGTGGAGAGTCAATGTATTTAACTGGAAATTCGAATTGAGTCGCTTTAGTTTTTTTTAAACATCATTAAGACTCTTGTGTTCCAATTTTACATGTTAAACTCAATGATTAAATTGAATATGTTTCGTAAATTACAAATCACAATGACCTCAAGTGCCTTGAACTGTCGGTAGAGGTATACAAAATGTAAGTGTTATATTCGTGCGTGGTGGTGGCCGCCGAGTAGTGTACAAAAGAGTAAATAGGTAAGAACCCTTTGATCCCATGTACCGTCTTGGTCAAACGTTTTTATTGTTACAATAATACTGTTTTTCTAATTCTAAGAGTTAACACATTGATTATCTATAATTTTATTTTAAATGGACAAAGAAGGCTTTTGGGTCAACGAAATTCGACACAGTCATTTTGGCTTTTACTAAAAGAGGCCCGTTTTCACATGTTACTCACCCTACCTGAACCATCCATCTTGCCCCCTTTAATGTATATTGTCAAACTATTGTATATTTGATGTTAGTTTTTCACCAAGTTCTTGAATTGGTTTTCAAGCTGCTGTACATGATTCTGAATATCTGTAATTCTGCTACGTATTACTTAATTTTGTAATAACTCCAGAAGCATGAGTCTTGCTCTTTTGTTTCATTTTTAACAGGTTGTCAGCTCTGTAAAATGGCTAGAGGATGAGTTAGAACTTAATGCCCTTCATAACCCTGGTAGTCGGAGAGGAAGTGGAAATGAGAGAGTTGCTTTAAGCCAAAGGACGGCCCTTTCTGCTTCATTGGGAGGACGTGTTGAGGTTGGAGCTATGAGCACAATTTCAGGTATAAAGGATATGGAAAATGTCTGGGTTTGTTGTGCTGATTGGTTGTTTGGCTTACTTTAAATTTGGCGAATGATTGTTTCGTTCTTTTCTGAATTTCTGTAGGGGTGAAGGCAACTTATCTTCTTGCAGTTGCATTTTTTGATATTAACAGATTCAGCAGCAATGGTGACATCCTTAATTGTGGTCCCAGTTCTGCTGCATCTAGGAGTGCGTTCAGCTGTGTTTTTGAGTATCTCAAAAGCCCAAATCTTATGCCGGCCATTGTTTACGACGCTTTCGAGTCAGCATTATCTTGGCTGGTAATCTTTCTTCTATATGCTGCTTATAGCCAATAGTGTATTCTCATTAGATTTAAATTCACCCATGGAATTTTTTGTTGTGAAGTATTCTGCTGATGCGGAGATATTATGCTTCTAAGAGGTGTGAGACCAACTTTCTGGCATTTGTACTTGATAGGTATCTAACCGTATTATAGCAGCAAGAAGCGCAAAACGAAATACAAATAAGAAAAACAGAATAAGAACAGAAGATAACAGACAAGCAAAACCGATTGAAGTCGGCTGTTACAATAAATTGATAAGATAATCTGGATAAGCTCCAATAACCCCGTTTTTGTGGTACAATGCTCCAGCAACCCCTTTGTTCTGAGAACGGCCCTTATAATCTCAAAGCATGAGTTCTGTGATCATATCCAAAGCATTAGTTATTAACATACTTAAAAAGGATCAAAAGTTGCTGGCTGGTGCACATTAAAGCTATGTATTCTAAGGTGTACCCATCATTACATATATATGACCCCCACCTCTACCCGGGTTCCGTCCAATGATGGTGACAATTTAGATATAAAATCTGAACAATTTTATGATCAAATGAAGAACACAAATAAGCACCCAAACAATCTGGGCAGTCGGCTGTAATAGCCAAATCTATTATTATTAATGTTCGATTATTACAACTTCAAGTGATATCCAGATGATATCACTTCAAAAATATGAATCAAAATATATGAAATCGATATATATCGATATATTCGATATACAGAAAAAGAGAAAACAATAAGCAAGTAATTTTTAGGGTTATTTCGATTGACCCTAAATTGGGATGAAAACGGGTTTATATACCCAGGTCTTCAAATGTACACTTCTAGTCCTTCAACAATGCAACGTCTTTAAAACTCATCCTTCAGTCTTCTATCTTCTCATAAGGCATCCTTCTACTTCTTCTTTCTTACACTTTGAACCCTGCACATGCTTACAAGTGTGTAAGTAGATAAAACTTTATATATGTTCCAATTAAACTTGTACATTTTAACATCCCCCTTCAAGCTTAACTTGGAACATATTGACTAAACCAAGATTGCCACAAAACTGTTTGAATGGTTGTCCACCCAAACTTTTAGTAAAAATATCAGCAGTATTAACCTTGGAGTCAATTTTGATAACTTTAATAATTCCAGCACAAACCTTTTCTCTGACCAAATGTAAGTCAATCTCAAGATGTTTAGTTCTCTCATGAAATACAGGATTTGCAACTATAAGAATAGCAGATTTATTGTCACAAAAAACATCAATAGGTAATTTAAACTCAACATTTAGGTCAGACAGAAGGTTTTTAATCCACAAAAGTTCACAAGTGACTGAAGCCATGGCCCTATATTCAGCTTCAGCTGAGGACCTAGCCACAGTTAACTGCTTTTTACTCTTCCAGGAAATCAAACAATTACCAAGATAAACACAAAAACCTGTTACAGATCTCCTGGAGGTGAGGCACCTGCCCCAATCAGAATCAACATAAGCTTTTACATTCAAATTGTTGCTTTTAGAGAACTGCAGTCCTTGTCCAGGAGCAGTTTTAAGATACTTAAGAACTCTAAAAGCAAGTTTTAGATGTTCTTCAGTGGGAGAATGCATGAATTGACTTAAAGCATGAACATAATAGCTTATGTCAGGTCTAGTAAGAGTCAAGTAAATAAGCTTGCCAATAAGCTTTTGATAAACACTTATATTACTCAATAACTTTGTATTAGCATTAGGTCTAGAAACAGAAAGATTCATTTCCATAGGAGTTTTGGCAAGCTTACAACCAAGTAAACCAAACTCATCAAGAAGTTCTAAGCAATACTTTCTTTGAGACAAACACAAACCATTAGCATTCTCCAAAACTTCAATTCCTAGAAAATACCTCAATTTTCCAAGATCCTTAATAAGAAACTTGGATTTAAACAACCCTTTCACTTTTTCAATTTCAGTTATATCATTTCCAGTTATCACAATGTCATCCACATAGACAAGTAATGCAAGAAACACATTCTTTTTAGTTAAAGTATACAAAGAATAGTCACATTTACTTTGTACAAAACCAAATTCAGATAAAGCATTAGACAATTTTGCATTCCATTGCCTTGGAGCTTGTTTTAATCCATATAATGATTTAACTAGTTTACAAACTTTATTCTCACCATTAGACAGATTATAACCTTCAGGTAAAGACATGTAAACATCTTCATCTAAATCACCATAAAGAAAAGCATTATTCACATCAAGTTGAAATAAAGGCCAGTCATTAGTAACTGCCATACTAATTAAGCACCTAACAGTGACCATTTTTACCACAGGTGAAAAAGTTTCATCATAGTCAACACCTTCTCTTTGGCTATAGCCTTTAGCAACTAACCTAGCTTTATATCTCTCTATTTCCCCAGTTGACTTATATTTTATCTTAAAAATCCATTTACAACCAATAGGAGTTCTTCCTTTTGGAAGATCAGAAATAACCCAAGTGTTGTTCCTATGTAAAGCTTCCATTTCATTGTTCATAGCTTGAACCCAGTTTAAGTCTTTAGAAGCTTCGTAAAAGGTTTTAGGTTCAACACTTTTATTTAAATTGGACAGAAAACACACATAATCTGAAGATAATTTAGAATAACCAACAAACCTTTCAATACCATATTTAACCTTGCCTTCAACCACATAATCTCCAAATTTTTTAGGCATATTAGAAACCCTTTTAAGATTTGCAGGCTCATTGTGAGTATTATCATCAATAACAACATTGCCCTCAGAAATAAATTCATCATTTGAATGTGTTGCACTAGATCCTCCATCTGTGGTAGATTGAGAATTTTGACCAGAATGACCATTTCTCATACTGCCAGACAGAGATAGATCATGACCATCACATTCAACATTAGTTTCCCTCTCATCATCATTGGGACTTATATGTGTTTGGTGTTGATTATGCTCATCAAGAAATACAGTGTCAAAAAAATTAAGATGACTTATATCATCCTGGTTTTTTAAAGAATTTGATTTAAGTTTAAAAGGAAAAACAGTTTCATAAAATTTAACATCTCTTGAATATAAAATACTTTTATCTTCAAGATTAAGAAGCTTATAACCTTTCTTTTCATTAGAGTAACCAATAAAAACACATCTTTCAGCCCTACTAGAGAACTTATCATTATTATTTAAAACAGTAGCATAACACAAACAACCAAAACACCTTAAGTGAGAGAGATTAGGAGAAGCATTAAACACAAAATCATAAGGAGTTTTACCACCTAGCACAGAAGAGGGAGTCCTGTTAATCAAATAAGTTGCAGTAAGAATGCAATCAGTCCACATATTTAAAGGTAATCCCCCTTGAAACATAAGAGATCTAGCAACATTTAAAAGATGTCTATGTTTCCTTTCTGCTATACCATTCTGTTGAGGACTGTATGCAACTGTGGTTTGATGTAAAATACCCTTTTTAAAACAAAAATCTTTCATTGAATTGTTCACAAACTCAGTTCCATTATCAGTTCTTAAGACTTTAATCCTTGTTTCAAATTGTGTTTCAACCATATTTACATAAGTCACAATATTTTGAAACACTTCAGCTTTGGTTTTAATAAGAAAAGTCCATACAGCCCTTGAGAAATCATCTACAACAGTAAGAAAATACTTGAAACCTTCTCTACTTTGAATCTTATAAGGACCCCAGAGGTCCAAATGAACAAGATCACCAAGTCTAGAAGACTTATGATCACTTAGAGGAAAAGGCTCTCTAGTTTGTTTTGCCTTATGGCAAATATCACAAGGAGCAGTATTCAAATTGGAATCAAGACTCAAATCATTTTTAAGAACTTTTAAAACTTGGTCAGAAGGATGACCAAGTCTGCTATGCCATAACTGACTAGAAACATAACATTTAAACAAACTATTATGAGACACACCTTGCACATTGTCACAGTTTTCATCAATAATGTATAATCCACCTTGTTCACTACCAGTCCAAAGAGTTGTCTTGTTTTTTAAGTCCTGAATGTAACACTTATGATCATCAAAGCCAATAAACATTTTGCTATCCTTGGCTAACTTATGAACAGATAACAAACTCACATTATATTCAGGGACCACAAGAACATCATACAACATTACATTTCTGTTTAAAGCAAGGTTCCCAATTTTAACAATTTTAGCTATAGTACCATTAGGATGACCAACAGTCATATTCAAATCATAAACATCAATACAATTGATCATATTATTTGCAGAGTTAGTCATATGTTGGTTAGCCCATGAATCAGTTATCCATCCTAAATTTTTATGAGTCTTACTTAAACTTGAGTTTGCACAAAAAAAATTATCAAAATTTTGATTAAAAACTCTACTATTATTAGCAAAAGTACCTGCCATATTGGCATGATTCCCAACAACAGCAGTTTTCTCCTTATCCTCAATCAAACTCATTAATCTCATCAATTGATCATTAGTAAGAGAAACAGTATTAGAACCAGTATTAGAAGACTGAGAAGAAGAACCCACAGAGTCAGAACCCTTAGATGAATTAACATTATTACTTTGAAACTTCTTTGAAAAATTTTGGTTTTGACCTTTTTTCTTATATCCTGCAGGATATCCAACTAACTCATAACACCTATCAATGGTGTGACCATTATAACCACAATTTGTACATTTCAGATTCTGATTTGAATTTCTGTTAAAAGAACCATTTAACCTCTTTTTATCATTAAATTTAGCAGCAAAAACAGTATTTTGAGGTTTGACAGTGTGACTAATTGACCCAGCCCCTCTATGAGATTCTTCTCTAGAACAAATAGCAAAAGCAGTTTTCTCAGAAGGAAGAGGATCTCTAATAAGAATATTGCTTCTAACAGCAGAATAAGAATCATCAAGGCCCATCAAGAACTGCATCAACTTAATTAACTGATTATGACTCTGAAACTCATTTGCAGCATGACAAGTACAAGTAGGAAGTTTAATTAAAGCATCAAACTGTTTCCACAAAGAATTCAACTTATGATAGTAATCAGAAATAGACAAACCATTTTGACACAGAGAATTAATCTTGTGATGCAAATTAAAAGTAACTACACCATCAACCTTATCATAAGTATCTTTAAGTTCTTGCCAAACAATAAAAGCAGATTTAGAGAAAATTTGACCAACATACAATTCTTCAGAAACAGCATTTAAAATCCAAGATAAGATAACAGCATTACATCTATCCCATTGTTGAGCAAGTACAGAATTCACAGTAGATCTTTTACAAGTACCATCTATAAATCCTATTTTATTCTTAGTTTCAAGAGCAAGAGTCATAGCACAAGACCATACATTATAATTCTCAGTACCAGTCAATTTTAAGTCAATTAAAGGTGTACTTGTAGTGTCACTAGCATGCAGATACAGAGGATTACCAAAATCCAGTTTACTTATCTTAGTTTCATTATCAAAGTCATTAAAGTCAGAATCATTATTATGAATAGAACCAGGAGGTGTATTACCATTATGAACAGATGCAGGAGGTGTATTACCATTATGAACAGATGCAGGAGGTGTATTACCATTATGAACAGATGCAGGAGGAGTATTCACCATTGTAACAAATCAACAGTTTACACACCAAACAATTAAAGCAAATAAGATCACACAAGAAATAAAAAATAACAAACAGTTATTCAGAAGACAGAACAGATAATAAGCAGAACAAATATCAAGTAAACAATTAATATCAATAACACAAGCAGAACAAGCACACAACCAGAAACCACAAATATTTTCTTCTCAAACAAAAAAACAGTGTAAAATAAATCTTAACCTCCCAACCGTGTCAGTGACAAGATTCCTAACCTCTCGT
This sequence comes from Erigeron breviscapus, assembly GCA_034093135.1. Lineage (NCBI taxonomy): Eukaryota > Viridiplantae > Streptophyta > Magnoliopsida > Asterales > Asteraceae > Erigeron > Erigeron breviscapus. The sequence continues at coordinate 25,459,030 of CM067174.1, forward strand.
ATGAAGGCAGGTCAAGTATTAACACGACTGGTTTTATGAGATTGAAGATAAAAAAAAATGTTTATATATATATATAAAGAAATTTTATCTGAGAAGAAAAACACAAGTGGAATCAAACAAATAACAATAAGAAAGGGAAAAGAAAACAATACAGTGCTTTTTGCCGAGGGAAGAGGAACCCTAAATCTATACTTGATTCACTTAGTCAAGATATAGATTCAGGATCTGAAAAAATAAACCTATTCTTGATTCACTTAGTCAAGAATAAGAATCTGAAACAGCAGCGGAAGTAATCGATCAAAAAACCGAAAGAACAACAAACCCTAAAAAATTTGGGTTTCAGAAATTAGGGTTTTCTCAACGAAAATACGCCCTAATCTGAAAACACCCAGAATAATAACAAATCTTCAATAAGAAACCTTCTCTGATACCATGAACAATTTTATGATCAAATGAAGAACACAAATAAGCACCCAAACAATCTGGGCAGTCGGCTGTAATAGCCAAATCTATTATTATTAATGTTCGATTATTACAACTTCAAGTGATATCCAGATGATATCACTTCAAAAATATGAATCAAAATATATGAAATCGATATATATCGATATATTCTATATACAGAAAAAGAGAAAACAATAAGCAAGTAATTTTTAGGGTTATTTCGATTGACCCTAAATTGGGATGAAAACGGGTTTATATACCCAGGTCTTCAAATGTACACTTCTAGTCCTTCAACAATGCAACGTCTTTAAAACTCATCCTTCAGTCTTCTATCTTCTCATAAGGCATCCTTCTACTTCTTCTTTCTTACACTTTGAACCCTGCACATGCTTACAAGTGTGTAAGTAGATAAAACTTTATATATGTTCCAATTAAACTTGTACATTTTAACAAAACCCCCCATCAAGCCATCAAATAATGTAAAAATATATGGGCTTTTTTATTATTTTTTTTCATGAATCCTGATTTCTCTCATTAATATGATCCGTATATGTGCAGCAAACTTCATGATCCGTATATGTACAGATGCATATGACAAATGATCAACCGTTGGCTATGATTTGAGCAGGGCATCAAAAAGTGAAACTGCTTCTTTAGGGTGGTCAATCACGCTATGTACACTTTTTTACAATTGTGTAATCTATTGTATGTTTGTATCCTAAATCTTTCAGAAGTTTTCACTATTTTAAGCAAAAACGTAGAAAGAAGGTGAAAGCTGAGAATTGAGTTATCGTTGACTTGTGAAAAGTGTGAAGTAATTATGAGAAGCCATCATTTATGGAACTTTTGTACCTTGGTGTGAAGCGGGAGACTTGTTCGAACTCTAGTATTAATTTAACTAACCATGTTTTTATAAGGACGTCTCCTACGTGTGTAGTCAAAATCTTAAGGGGTTTTGCTTGTTCAAGGTCTCGAAGGCTGAACTCTGAAAACAAAAAATGTATTATCGTGCAAGTTAGGGGTTACTTTAAATGTTTGTTTTTCATTTCTATCATAGATTTAGAAACCAGACCCCAAAGGAATTGACAAAAACAAAATGGCTTTAGATTGCCTTGATCATGTCGTAGTCGTTGGTGAAGGTGGCGAAATAGGTAACCTTTTCACTGGACCTGGATCAGGTTGGTTTCCCACAATAATTATCTAGTATTTAATGTACAATAAAGGTTTAATGCGTTTAACAAGATATCAGAAGTTACGAGTAAGCGATTTAAGAGATGGTATATACATTGAGTCCAGCTTAATTGTCCAAAAAGGGTCCATGTGTAAGTTGTGGTGGCGGTGGTCGCCGTCGCCGGAAAATCATGGTGGTGGTCGGAGATGATGGTGGTGGTGGTAGGAGGTGGTTGGAATTTGAGGATATGGAAGAAAATCAATGGACTCAAATTGGACTCAAAATAAGCTGGACTCATTTTATCTTTTCCCTATATATAAGAGCATTCAAATAACTATGGTTAAAGATGAAACATAGTAGTATTATTTTACGATTGATCTTTTTCCAAATTTTATTGTAAAAAACAAAAGAAAGTGATATTGGTACCACTCAATTGATTAATTTAACATAGTTGTGCGTTAATTGTTTGTACCGTATGTTATGATATTTGTATTGAGTGGTAAATTAATCAAGTTGTATGATATTGATATTACTTTTTTAAAACAAATGTGTGATATCATATGAAACCAGTGGCACGACTCTTAGACTTATAGATTTTTTCCTAGGACTTCTACTTAAGTGTTTTTACCATCCATTTTAGTATCCCGCAGTCAGTTGTATGATACCAATATCACTTCTCTAAACCAGTGACGCAACCCTTAAACTTGAGAATTTTTATACAGTCAAGGACCAGACAAAGTGGTGTTTAATTTGTTGATTTTATTATGTATTTATATTTGTACTTTTTGGGATCAACTAGTGCCTTGTTAAAATTTACTTTATTTAATATAACTTTTTTAAAATAAAAAAGAAATTCTAGCTATAAATAAAAGGCTTTTCTAATATATGTTCTAAGCCCTAAGGTCACATGTAACGGACATTAATTATGTTGTATATTCTTTTTTAACTAACATCATACATTAATCAAATTAATCTTTTACTTTTTTACCAAATTTACCCTTTAATTATTCCCAAAAAACTTTCTTCCATTCATGACTACCAGTTTTATAATTTTGAGTTCCTTAATATTTTCTCTGTTAATTGCCGCTACATTCTTACCGTAATATGAAAATTTGCGTTCCCATTCTTATTGTACACTCAAAAAATTGCTGCCATTATTATTAAAGAACCACTAATATAAGGATTCAATATTTAAACAAGCACTTGCAGCCATTTTTGTTTAATATCATTACACTAGAAAAAAATGCATGGACGTATTCTTTTTTATCTCAACGAGCTTCCTGTTTGTTGCTCAACAAAATATGCTATTGAAGAACAAACTCAAAACAAGAAAACAATTTTGTAACAAAGTCAAACTATAAAGGCTTCTGATGATGCTTAGACTACCCACATCAGTGAATCAATCTAACCCAATCTTTAATTAAAAAGTAATATCTCTCTCTTTCATCTATACAATCCAATCTAACTCAAACTTTTACTCACATTCACAACCCAACCTAAACTAATTTTTTATTATATTAATATGTTTTATTATCTTATTATATTAAATGAGAAGTGGGCATGTGCCATGTGAATCTAATGAGAGGTGGGCATGTGGCAAGTGTAGGCACAATCTTAGACAATCTCAGATTGTTGTGTAAACTAGTTCACCATAGATCGAGCAAATAGAGACAAATTTCTTATTTTTATATTATTATAACTCACGAACCAAACTTAAGAAGGTGGTCTTATTATGCTCAACCGATGACTAAGAAACTTGACAAGCAGAGTAAAATAAATTGCAATCCCATCTTTCAGTTTTAAGTGTTGAATTATGTAATATAATTAAAAGACTTTGTTATCTATACTACTACTAGCAAGTTGTCCGCGCGATGCGGCGGCAACCACTTACAGCGCGTGAGATGTCATAACGATAATAATTTATATCGTAATACTCGTTTCCTTAATTTGGTTGTCAAGTTTAGATAATAAAAGTATGCGGTTTTAAACCGCCTCAGCTTGTTTGCAAGTCGAAAGTGAAGTAAACACGGTCTCATGGACCCTAAACACATGTTTAGTCAATCATCATGCTTTAAAACTAAACTTTAAGTCGAATCATACATATTAACTACCAGCAATTGAGAGTTATAATAATATATAATAAATGTATCTTTAATATTAACTATTAAGTGAGTTTGCTTTCTCTAATAGTCTCTATCTTTAATCAGAACCCCTATGTTCTTAAAAAAAAACATGAAATGAAATCCACATCTCCTGTGATTGGCCCATTGTCGTGGTCTCGTGAATATAAATTGAGCATGATGAAGTCACTGTGGCCAATATCATTGATATAATGAATTCCAGAGTTTGGTTAAATACACTTCATGGCTTCTTTCAAATACAAATGGTATTTGGTTAAATACATTATCAGTATGTAGTATAAAGTGCTAAACTCAAGCCTCAAGGGTTTGAAGAGAGGCATATATATATTTTAATATATATATATATATATATAGGGTAGGGTTAACGTGAGAACCACAAATATGGAGAGAACCGTGAGAACCACTAGTTTTCCTCCCTTTTTCTTCTTTTTGTGTGGTTTTTTATTTTTTTAATTTTTCTTTTTCATTTTTTGAAACTTTTTTTTGTTTTTTATTTTCTTTTAACAAAAACCCATTCCAAAAAAAAAAAAAAAAAAAAATTTGTAAAAAATCATATGGGTTACGTGTTAAGAAAACGTATGGATACGGTACGGGCCAGAGGCCCTTATCCGTTCTAAACTGACCGTCAAGGGACGCATATGGGAATCGTATGGATTTGATGGGCGGCGATCCAAGAGATGGTAACGGTTTGATACGGTACGGGCGTAGCCCTTAACTCTAAGGGCAAAGATGGTTTTTTAGTGATTCTCACGGTTCTCACCATATATCTTGGTTCTCACTTGATCCCTTCACACCAATAGGATACTAAAAACATGTATATACAAAAATTTCATTTTCACACAAAACTCATATTTTGGGTTGGAGTAACATGTAAATAAAAAACAAATGTGGTTCTTATAAGCCATCATCATATATATAAAATAGAAAAAAAAAATCGAACCATATACCCCGACACTTAAAGAACATAACTCTGTAAAAACCTTATCCGAGGGCAAATTCTTTGCTAAAACCACATTTGGTATACCTTCTAAACAATGAGAATACCCTATTACCACAATGAGAAAATTCAATAATACTTATTAGCTAAAACCCTAAGGCAATGAACAGAAGGCTTACCTTGCTCCCCATATATACCACTCATGCACAATTGCTCAAGTGTAGTGGAAATTATAAAGGTGAACCAAGAGCAACTGACCAGGTGCAACATCAGTGGCTCTTCCATGAACATCCTGCACACATATGTCAGGTCGTCAAAAGATCTGTTTCACATTCTTATCTATTTTTTCTTTTTCTTAAATTTAAACCTCATAAAATATGTCAGGTAAGAACGGTTTATATGCAAGTAATCTGTACCTCATAAGTCTCATAAAATTGTCTAATAAATGTATTACAATTGTCCCAAAATTCATTTGTCTTGTTGACAATTTCATTTATAAATTAAAAAACTTGCAATGACAATACCTTCGATGTCACGATGAAGTGCTTAATTGACATGACGGTAGTCAAAGCCCTGTCAAAAGCTGCCTCAAATATCACTTAAAGAAAAGGAGTAGGTAAGTGTAAGTATACCATTTAACTGTCCAAAAATAGAACAAATGACAGCTTAGTTTTTGGTAGTACCTTAAGTTGTGGAACAGAATATCTCATCCTAGGACGATCAGTGTGGCATAGTCTATATACTCAAAAACAATGGCAATTGCATTAGTATACCAACTATATTCCTTACCGAGTCATATTGGCCGGCCTCATGTAAAAATGATGGAATAAAAATAAAAGTTTATTGTGGAATTTTTTAGGAATGAAAAAAATAATACACTCTATGAATGAAATGTTTATGCTTACCTCGACATGAAGCACAGGTTGGGGCAACTGCATAGACTGGGGAGTAATGTTTGAATGGGCAGTGCGGACAGCAGAAGCAACAGAGGAAATTACATGAGTAAAAATAAAGTTGATACCTAATGATCTCATCCCAAATTACTTGTAAGAAAATGACATAAGTAATAAAAAGTTGAAACCAATAGGTAGAACGAAAGCAATTGCATACCCAAGCATAAGCTTTAAGTGACTGGGGCTGAAAAAATTGACTGCAGAACAACCCATTTAACCCTCTGACCCGAACCAATAGAATGAACCAACTGTACCAGTCTTGAATATAATGTTTGATGTCTGCAGCAACAACCACAACAAAAAAAAAAACATCTAAGCATGCAACTCTTTACAAAAACAACTGGTAATATATTTCTTCAAGTGGCCACATGATGGAGCATAAGAACACCATTAACACCCCCATCAAACCTTTATACGACACAGACAATTTTTACCTCTGCGTCGAATCGAATTAAGTTATTTGGAGATGGCGCAACGGTTTTCTCCAAGCAGTGATTAGAGAGAGTGGTGGTTTGTGGTGGTGATTGAAGAACAACCCCCTTTATAGTAAGAAAAAATTGACTGCAGAACAACCCATTTAACCCTCTGACCCGAACCAATAGAATGAACCAACTGTACCAGTCTTGAATATAATGTTTGATGTCTGCAGCAACAACCACAACAAAAAAAAAAACATCTAAGCATGCAACTCTTTACAAAAAAAAAAAAAAAAAAAAAAAAAAAAAAAAAAAAAAAAAAAAAAAAAAAAAAAAAAAAAAAAAAAAAAAGCAACAACCACAACAAAAAAAAAAACATCTAAGCATGCAACTCTTTACAAAAACAACTGGTAATATATTTCTTCAAGTGGCCACATGATGGAGCATAAGAACACCATTAACACCCCCATCAAACCTTTATACGACACAGACAATTTTTACCTCTGCGTCGAATCGAATTAAGTTATTTGGAGATGGCAGCAACGGTTTTCTCCAAGCAGTGATTAGAGAGAGTGGTGGTTTGTGGTGGTGATTGAAGAACAACCCCCTTTAAAGTAAGTAACTCCCAATGCCGTCTTCCACGGGTTTTGGGTCCCAATACCGTCTTTGACGGTGTATGGGGGAGGTTGAGATGTAGACAGCCTTACCCTTACCAAAGGTAAAGAGGCTGGTTCCAAGTTCTACCATAGGTAGAAAAGGCCCTCCAGCCTTGCTGGGCATGAGGATCGAACCCTTGACCTCTGTCTCCAGAGGCAAGGGCTCCAACCACTGATCCAACCCAGCTGGTTTGGTGATTGAAGAACAACACCCTTTATAGTAATATTATAAAATAAAATAACTGAAAATCAACCCATTAAAAATTATAAAATATACAAACAAAATAACAAAAAATCAACCAATAAAACCCAAAAATATAGATTTATACCTCTGTGTCGGATCGAATCGAGTTATTTAGGGATGGTGGCGACGCCTTTTTCCTAGCCGCAATTAGAGAATGCGATGGTGGTTTGTGGTGGTGGACTGATGGTGATTGAAGAACAACATCAAAAAACTGAAAATCAACCCCTTATATTATAAAATATCTAAAATAACAAATAGAAAATCAACCAATTAATAATACCTGGAGTCCTGGACAGAGCGGGGGGACGGTGGTGGTGATTTCTGGTTATGTGAAGGGTTGGAAAGATGGGAAGGCGATAGGGAGGAGAGAATCTGAAAATGTGTCGTTTGAGAAAGTAGATGTGTAAGGGTTATTAGGGGTATTTTTGTTATAAAAAAGTGCTTAAAACTCTTAAACCCATGTTAGCTAGGCATGAGCACGGTCCTAAGACCGGACCGAACCGGACCGGCTTGACCCGAAGACCGACATGGCAAGAAAACCCAGACCGAAGACCGGCCCGATACATGCTCGGGCGGTCCGGTTCGGTTCCGGGTTAGCCCGGGTCGGTTCGGGTATATTAAGGGTAGGACCGAAAATGGCAATGAGCTTGAAATCTTGTTGGGCTAAATCCTTAAATACCTGCTGGCTTTGGATATGAGTACATCCGTATGTGATGTATATTATATCGTATGTTTTTTGTTTATTGGTAGGAAATAAAGTAGGATTTTTATGGGGAAGAAGGGTTGAGTTTTTAAAAGAAAAATGGGTTTGTTTCCTGAGAAGAAATGTACTGTAAAGTTACTGAGAAGAAAATGGGTTGAGTTTCATATTTATTATAATTATTTTTTTTTGTAAAGTTTATTATACTAGTAATAATATTATATGGATACTCAAAGTCTCAAACCACTTAGCTGTCACCAAATATAATAAATTAAATTAAATATTGTCAGGTCATATGGGAGTACTAAAAAGTCAAAAAGTCTTTCCAAATCTTTATCATAAAACACGGTTATATACTCTCTCTCTATGTCTATATATATCTATATATAATTTCAAAAGCCATGTAAAAAAAACAGAGTATATATGCTGCTTCATATCATATGAATATGAGTCACCCTCAAAGTGTTCGAGATGTGTATGTGTTCCACCAGGTACGTGAGAAAAGCCCAATACAAACATACACTTCGGGTTTTCGGGTCAAACCGAGTTTTTTCGGGTTTTAGCCCGACCCGGACCGAAACCCGAAAGTTACACTTTCTATGAACCGAAGACCGGCCCGTATGATGATCGGGTCAGGCGGGTCGGTCCGGTCTCGGGCGGGTCTAAGTCGGGTTTCGGGTTTTCGGTCCAAATGCTCATCCCTAGCTAGCACATACCCCCCCCCCCCCCCCCCCCCCCCCCCCCCCCCCCCCCCCCCCCCCCCCCCCCCCCCCCCCCCCCCCCCCCCCCCCCCCCCCCCCCCCCCCCCCCCCCCCCCCCCCCCCCCCCCCCCCCCCCCCCCCCCCCCCCCCCCCCCCCCCCCCCCCCCCCCCCCCCCCCCCCCCCCCCCCCCCCCCCCCCCCCCCCCCCCCCCCCCCCCCCCCCCCCCCCCCCCCCCCCCCCCCCCCCCCCCCCCCCCCCCCCCCCCCCCCCCCCCCCCCCCCCCCCCCCCCCCCCCCCCCCCCCCCCCCCCCCCCCCCCCCCCCCCCCCCCCCCCCCCCCCCCCCCCCCCCCCCCCCCCCCCCCCCCCCCCCCCCCCCCCCCCCCCCCCCCCCCCCCCCCCCCCCCCCCCCCCCCCCCCCCCCCCCCCCCCCCCCCCCCCCCCCCCCCCCCCCCCCCCCCCCCCCCCCCCCCCCCCCCCCCCCCCCCCCCCCCCCCCCCCCCCCCCCCCCCCCCCCCCCCCCCCCCCCCCCCCCCCCCCCCCCCCCCCCCCCCCCCCCCCCCCCCCCCCCCCCCCCCCCCCCCCCCCCCCCCCCCCCCCCCCCCCCCCCCCCCCCCCCCCCCCCCCCCCCCCCCCCCCCCCCCCCCCCCCCCCCCCCCCCCCCCCCCCCCCCCCCCCCCCCCCCCCCCCCCCCCCCCCCCCCCCCCCCCCCCCCCCCCCCCCCCCCCCCCCCCCCCCCCCCCCCCCCCCCCCCCCCCCCCCCCCCCCCCCCCCCCCCCCCCCCCCCCCCCCCCCCCCCCCCCCCCCCCCCCCCCCCCCCCCCCCCCCCCCCCCCCCCCCCCCCCCCCCCCCCCCCCCCCCCCCCCCCCCCCCCCCCCCCCCCCCCCCCCCCCCCCCCCCCCCCCCCCCCCCCCCCCCCCCCCCCCCCCCCCCCCCCCCCCCCCCCCCCCCCCCCCCCCCCCCCCCCCCCCCCCCCCCCCCCCCCCCCCCCCCCCCCCCCCCCCCCTATATATATATAAAGCAAACTACTCTTTCCTTTAAGTAATTAAGACTTTGAAATGACCATATTATCTCTCTTCTTTATTCATTAATTTAAACATCTTCACATATTTACCTATAATACCCTTAATGAAATAACTTACAACATATATTCTCCAACCTTAAATAATCATATTAACCTCTCTTACATCAATTAATTTACATTCATCACCACGTCACCACCACCGCCGCCGCACATCTCCACCATCACTACCGTCGTCGCCACACCTTCGTCGCTACCACCATCGCCGCTGCATCGCGCGGGCATCCGTCTAGCGGTATAAAAATGGAAATGCAAAGTTCTTTGGTTTTTTATTTTTTAATGTTTCAATGTCTTAATATTAAAAAAATATTAGTTTAGGTGTACAACTACTGTATAATGTTTAGGTGTACAACTACTGTATAATGTTTCAATGTCTTAATAAACGCATGGAACGTTTCATATTCTTAAAATATCCTTTTACTTTTAAATTTTATGGAAGTGACGGTAATTTAACAGAGTAAATATCAAGGAACTTAAAAATATATAAAATTGGTAGTCATAAATGGAAGCAAAGTTTTGAGAGGAATAATTTAAAGGATAAATTTAGTAATAAAGAGTAAAAAATTAATTTAATCAATGTATAATGTTAGTTTCAAAAATAATATGCTATATAATTAATGCTTGTTATATGTTCCCCTAACTCCCTAAAGCCCTG
>CM067174.1:25474127-25510393 GCA_034093135.1 Erigeron breviscapus
ACTAACGGATGATCAATTAACGTCTTAGGCACATAATGATGAACTAACACACCATATTAGCATCTCATAACTCAATAACATATTCACATATAGGCACATTAATCATCTCTTAAGAACACAAATATTAGTTAACGCTTAAAGAAATTAACGACACCACAAACGACTAACGTTTGACTAACAGGAAGGTCAAAGATATAAACAAAAAGGTTTAGGATGTTACACTTAATATCATGAAAGACCTTGTCCGAACATAAAGAAATTTGATTGAAAATCTTGTCATTCCGAGCCTTCCAAAGACACCAACTAGCAACGAAAATAACTCCTTTGAAAATCCTTTCTTTTTTCCCCAACCCCAACTTGTTATAGCACTCTATAATATCTTTCACAGTGTAGAACATAAGATTCCCAACCTTGCACCATCCTCTAATGCGGTCCCAAATAGAAATCAAAAATGGGCAGAAGCATAGAAGATGTTCGGTGGTCTCATCTGTAACAACCGCCAAAATTTCAGGTTGATTAATTTACTATTATGTGTACTATTTAAATTTTTGTTGATCAAACAATATGAACAAACATTTTATGGCATAATAAACTGAACAAATATTTTTATAAATTATGGATAATTATTGCCAAGAACTCAAATAGTTATTTGAGAGTTGCTTGTAAATACTTTTTCATACTTATACTATCAATAACCGTATTTATGAATAGTACAGTATTCATGAATAGTAATGTATACATGAATAGTACCTATTATGAATAGTAACGTATACATGAATAGTACCGTATCTGTGAATAGCAATCGTATCTAGAAATTGTATTTATGAATAGTGATCGTGAATAGTGACTGTGAATAGTAAAGATAAAAAGTAAATTCTAAATAATAGCGGTAAAAAGTAAATCTTAAATAGTAAAGGTAAAAGTAAATTGTAAATAGTAAAGGTAGAAAGTAAATTGTAAAAAGTAAAGGTAAAAGTAAATTTTAAATAGTAAAGGTAAAAGTAAATTGTAAATAGTAAAGGTAAAAGTAAATTGTAAATAGTAAAGGTAAAAGTAAATTTAAATAGTAAAGGTAAAAGTAAATTTTAAATAGTAAAGGTAAAAGTAAATTGTAAATAGTAAAGGTAAAAGTAAATTTTAAATAGTAAAGGTAAAAGTAAATTTTAAATAGTAAAGGTAAAAGTAAATTTTAAATAGTAAAGGTAAAAGTAAATTTTAAATAGTAAAGGTAAAAGTAAATTTTAAATAGTAAAGGTAAAAGTAAATTTTAAATAGTAAAGGTAAAAGTAAATTTTAAATAGTAAAGGTAAAAGTAAATTTTAAATAGTAAAGGTAAAAGTAAATTTTAAATAGTAAAGGTAAAAGTAAATTTTAAATAGTAAAGGTAAAAGTAAATTTTAAATAGTAAAGGTAAAAGTAAATTTTAAATAGTAAAGGTAAAAGTAAATTTTAAATAGTAAAGGTAAAAGTAAATTTTAAATAGTAAAGGTAAAAGTAAATTGTAAATAGTAAAGGTAAAAGTAAATTGTAAATAGTAAAGGTAAAAGTAAATTGTAAATAGTAAAGGTAAAAGTAAATTTAAATAGTAAAGGTAAAAGTAAATTTTAAATAGTAAAGGTAAAAGTAAATTGTAAATAGTAAAGGTAAAAGTAAATTTTAAATAGTAAAGGTAAAAGTAAATTTTAAATAGTAAAGGTAAAAGTAAATTTTAAATAGTAAAGGTAAAAGTAAATTTTAAATAGTAAAGGTAAAAGTAAATTTTAAATAGTAAAGGTAAAAGTAAATTTTAAATAGTAAAGGTAAAAGTAAATTGTAAATAGTAAAGGTAAAAGTAAATTGTAAATAGTAAAGGTAGAAAGTAAATTGTAAATAGTAAAGGTAGAAAGTAAATTGTAAAAAGGGTAATAAAATAAAATAATATAAAGGCGGGACCCACGTGGGACCCACGTCAAATAATTTAAGTCTAGTTTGTAACATCCCAAACGTTTTATGTTTGACTATTTGACTTTCCGTTAGTTAACGTTAGGTCTATTATGTTTATGTGCCCTATATAGGATTATGTGATTAAATGCTTAGGCGTTTAATATGAAATGACAAATATGATAATTAATGAAAGTAAAGTTAAGTTATAAAGTGCTTATTAGTATGTTAAGACTCCCGGTAGAAAGTTAAGCTAAGAAAGTTAAGTTTTAGAGTTGAGGGGTCTTAAGTGTAAGTTTTAGAGTTGATGGCCAGGGGTTAAGGGGCAATTAGGCAACCCTAATTGTCACAAAACACCTGCTCTTGTGTGTGTGAAACCCCTCAGCCGATTCCCTCAATCCCCAAGACAAGTTTCCTCAAGATTCAATCGATTCGTGCCGTATTGATCAAGTTTTGATTAGATCTTGAATCCTCTAAGTCATCTACAGGTAATATAGGTAATATTATCTTTGAATTCTGACCTTATGAGTCATAAATGAGTTTATAATCCAGGCCATAGGGTTTGGGTTGGGTTATTTGATCAAACGTTTATCGAATACATGTTATTCGGGTGTTTTAATGATTGATTTATGATGTAAAGGATTAAAGGGTTAATAGGATGGTTAAAGTTGATGAAAGTGCAATTAAAAGGATTAATTTTAAGTCCCCAGGTTGGATTTGGGGTATGGGTTCGTATGGAATTCGTTTGATCAAAGAACAAAATTAAGGTTTCTGGTCGACACTCCAGGTGCGACGCACCAGGAGGGTGGTGCGACGCACCACAGCCAGATTTGGAAAATTGGTTTTCAGCCAATAGCCCGTTATGCGACGCACCAAGGGGTAGGTGCGGCGCACCTACATCTGATCAGAATTTTCTGATGGATCTGTGCGACGCACCATGTGGGAGGTGCGACGCACCTCATGACCAGTTTTCACAAAACATTTCGTTTAGCTTATATTTCAATCTTATACTCATTCTAGGTTGTCGGGAGCACTTAGCAAGCACATTAATATACTTTTAACTTGTTGGTAAGCTGTATCGAGGTAAGATAACATCTTTTGTCATCTGTTGGTACAACAAAACACGTTTTCATAAGTTAAACCTTCCAATTGAATATGTATGTACATTTTATGTTCATGGGTGACTATGGGAGGTTGCAAAGGGATATATTACTTACCATTTATGATGATTAACATTCATATGCAGGGTGCAATGGTATGTGGTAAGTATATATGCATGAAATGATGAAATGATTATGTATGTATGAAATGATGAAATGATATGATGTATGATTGCATGTGTGGCTTGATCACTTAGTCACTAGTCCTTTGATTAGGATTGCCATGTTCACGTGCACGTTAAGGGCCCTAAAGTAAAAGATGATATGTGATTAGCTTAGGTGAAAGAGTAGCCTAAACTAATTAAGCGATTAAAGTCTCGAGCATTATGTAAAGTCTTGTGTTAAGCTTAACTCGTGCTAGCTCTTCGGGGCTGGTGCGTACGTGGTCACTTGAGTTGCTCCTTGTGGCATAGTTACGTTTGAGTATTCCGGGTGGAGTAACTAACCACTAATGCGTAAAGGCATAAACGGTTTATTCAGTTGGATTGACTTTGTCATTCCTTAACGACGCCGATGGACCACCTTATGGTTTACCCATCATGTCGGGTGTGAGGACTCCAAGTATGGTCTATGACCGCCTACACACAACCCCACATCCCTAAGTAAGTGGCATAAGTCACTTAGCCTACGTCTTGGCAAAGAAATAAAGAAAGAAAGTATAGGCACACCTTAGGACATGATGAACCTAATGTGTATCTTATGATGTTATGTATGTGTGTGATATTAACTTAAAATGCAGATTTTGTTAATATATGTAATTGGCAAACGTTTTCAAATCTATGTTATCTTACTTAGCTAATTTTATTAGCTAACACTTGTTCTTTGAAAATGTTGTGCCTTCAGGATAATCAAGTTTGAGCTAGGCGAGGATTAGCTTGGTGAGAGTTGGGTAGAATGAATAAAGAAGCTTAGCAAAGACATTAAACGCTTAGACTTCCTTTAGCCTTATGTTTGGCTATTTTGTTCATGTTTCAGAATTGTAATGATGGGCATTTATGTAGGTGCCAAAGCTTGGATTTACTTTTATTATTTTGACGATGCTAGAAGTAACACCAATTTTAAAGGTACCATCCGTTACGGATGGGGCAGATTTTATATGTGATCCTTTCCGCTTATTTTAAACGCCGTTTGGCAAAGATTTTTCAAAATCCAAGTTTTTAAACGACGGGTGTTACAAGTTGGTATCAGAGAAATGGTTTAAGTGAACCAAAATTCGACCAAGACCTTAGGATTTTGGACTTAAACCGTATGAGAAATGATTGGCTTAGGTAGTAATGCTTTAGCTTTATGATGAAAATACGTTTAGGACGGGTTGGGATGAGAGTGAGTGTAGGTTTATGGCTTATATACGATTATGGTATGCTTGTGTAATTAAGTAGGCCTAACCTTACATTGTTCTCATTCGATTCATCTCTAACATTCGCCACTAAATTGTAGAAAGATGGTTAATACTCGTGCTAGCAGTCAAAGAGATGGAGCTAATGCTAGCAATGCTCCGGCTAATCAAAATGGGGCTGGGAATGGTGTTAACCAAAGGCCTCCTCGAAGGCCATTTCCGGGTGCACAACCCACAAGGTCTGAGATTGATAGAGCTAACCCAGTGATTGAACAAGTTCCTACCCAAGCTGAAATGCATGAAGAGTTGAGGGCTATTCGAGCTCTCTTGTTGAGGAATGAAGAAGAGTTGAATCAACTTAGGGCTGAAAGAGAAGCTAGCTTGCAACGGGATGAGCATACGGATGGGAATTACTCTAACCGCTCAAACCGTAGCGAGCCATCAATGGTAAGGTCACAGGTTGCTCCTGGAAATGTTGTTGCTGAAGTGAATGGTGCGGGAAATGTAGTGGCGCCTCGTGCTCCTCGCGTCCATAACTTCAAATATGAAAGCTTTAAGAAGTGTGGTGCCAAGGAGTTTGATGGCACTCTTGATGCAGTGGGCGCCATGGAATGGCTTACTGACACTGAAGTGGTGTTTGCTTCATGCTACTGTCCTGATGATATGAAGGTATTATGTGCTACACGGGTGTTGATAAAGAATGCCCGGAATTGGTGGAGATCTGCTACTGTTTCATTGACTCCCGAGGTACTTGCTGCTATGCCTTGGGATACATTCAAAGAAAAGTTTTTGGAAGAATATGTGGGTACTCGTGAGTTGAGGCTGATTGAGAAGGAATTCAGAGCTTTGACTGCTAAGTCCGGTGCCATAGGTGAGTATGCTCGCTCGTTTACAGAAAAGTTACAGTTTGTAGGTCGTATGGTGCCAAGGGAAATTGATCAGATTGAAGCATATTGTGATGGTCTCTCCGCTAGCTATCGTGGCCTTTGTAGGCAACATACTACATTGTCTGCTGCGATTAAGGAGTCCAAGAGGCTGGATGATGACTTCAAAGGTGAAAAGGTTGCAGTAAAAGCTAATGATGACAAGCAATCAGGTTCAAAAAGGAGGCATGATGGGTCAAATGGATCTAATAGGAAGTTCAAGAAAGGTTCATCTTCAAGAGGTGGGGGCAGCAACTATGCCAAGCCTAATAATTGGTGTGGGACTTGTAAGGCGCCTCATTTGGGTCCATGTTCAGATAAGACCCGAAGGTGTGACACTTGTGGTGGTACGGGTCATCCTGCTTCAGAATGCAAAGACAAGCCAAAGTGTTACCGGTGCCAACAAACCGGTCATTTCATCAAGGATTGCCCACAAGGAAAAAATGATGGAAAGAAGACGGCTGTCCAAAAGCCTAAAGCTCGAGCCTTTCAGCTGACAGTTGAAGCTGCCAAGGAAAACGATGAGGTAGTAAGCGGTACATTTCTTGTTAACTCAAAACCTGCTTCTGTTCTTTTTGATTCGGGTGCAAATAGATCTTTTGTGTCCACTTTATTTGCTCCTAAGCTTGATAGGGTCACTACTCCTCTTGATTGTTCCTTAGAGGTTGAAATTGCTAACGGTACCATTAGTGACATTCAAGTAGGTTATGATGATTGTTCTATTGAGATTGAAGGTCGCTCTTTTCCGGTTCAGTTATTGCCTACCACTCTAGCCGGTTTTGATATAGTGATAGGTATGGATTGGTTATCTCAAAATGATGCTACTATTATATGTTCTCAAAAGGTCGTACGATTCGCTACTTCGGATGGTGAGATCATTTCCGTTTATGGAGATAAGAAGAAGGGGAGCATAAAGATCATTAATTTGATGAAGGCTCTCAATTGCATTCGGCATAACAAGAATCACTTTCTTGCTTATGTTATCGATACACGAAAAGAGAAGTCTCCGATCCCTAATGTTGATATAGTTTCTGAATTTTCTGATGTCTTTCCGGATGATCTTCCCGGTATTCCTCCCGACCGAGAGGTCACCTTTCAGATTGATCTTGTACCCGGTGCTACTCCTGTTGCAAAAGCACCATATCGCTTAGCTCCTACAGAAATGAAAGAGTTAATGTCTCAGCTTCAAGAGCTACTTGACAAAGGTTTCATACAACCAAGTTCCTCGCCTTGGGGAGCTCCGGTTCTTTTTGTCAAAAAGAAAGACGGTTCTATGCGCATGTGCATAGACTACCGTGAGCTGAATAAGCGAACGGTTAAGAACAAGTATCCTCTCCCGCGTATTGATGATCTTTTCGATCAGCTTCATGGTGCTTCTTACTTCTCTAAGATTGATTTGCGGTCTGGCTACCATCAATTAAAAGTCAAAAAGAAAGACGGTTCTATGCGCATGTGCATAGACTACCGTGAGCTGAATAAGCGAACGGTTAAGAACAAGTATCCTCTCCCGCGTATTGATGATCTTTTCGATCAGCTTCATGGTGCTTCTTACTTCTCTAAGATTGATTTGCGGTCTGGCTACCATCAATTAAAAGTCAAAAAGGAAGATGTGGCCAAGACAGCTTTTCGTACACGTTATGGGCACTATGAGTTTCTTGTCATGCCTTTTGGGTTGACAAATGCTCCAGCCGCTTTCATGGATTTAATGAATCGGGTATGTCGCCCATTCTTAGATCATTTTGTGATTGTCTTCATTGACGATATTCTAATTTATTCAAAGTCTGAAGCCGAGCACCGTGAGCACTTAAGAGCCGTTCTTGAGGTTCTTAGGGAGAAAAAGTTATATGCAAAGTTCTCCAAGTGTGAATTCTGGCTCCGAGAAGTTCAATTTCTCGGGCATGTTATCTCTTCTGAAGGTATTAAAGTTGATCCCGCCAAGATTGAAGCTGTATTTAAATGGGAACAGCCAAAGACACCCACGGAGATTAAGAGTTTTCTCGGGTTAGCTGGCTATTATAGAAGGTTTATTCAAGATTTCTCCCGAATAGCTAAGCCAATGACTGAATTGACAAAGAAAGGAGTAAAGTTTGTGTGGACGGAAGCTCAAGAAAAGGCCTTTCAAACGCTTAAGACAAAGTTATGTGAAGCTCCCGTCCTAGCCTTACCCGAAGGTACTGATGATCTTGTTGTGTATAGTGATGCTTCTATTTCAGGTTTGGGTTGTGTTATGCAAAGGGACAAAGTTATTGCATATGCTTCACGTCAGTTGAAGCCTCATGAAAAGAATTACCCGACCCATGATCTTGAATTAGCTGCAGTAGTGTTTGCTTTGAAGTTGTGGAGACATTACTTATATGGCACCAAATGTACCTTGTATACGGATCATAAGAGTTTGCAATATGTGTTCTCACAAAAGGAAATGAATGTAAGGCAAAGGAGATGGATGGAACTTCTGAAAGATTATGATTGTGAGATTAAATATCATCCCGGTAAAGCCAATGTAGTGGCGGATGCATTAAGTAGGAAAGTGCAGAATTTTTCTTGTAGATTGATGAGCATGGTTGTTCAAGCCAAGTCGGGGTTACTCGACCGCATCAAGGAAGCCCAAGTTAAGGCTTTAATGAAGGATAGTGTTGAATAGTAAACATCGCTTTCATACTTTATTCTTATAATATAAACGTCCAAAACCCGCTCACAGGGGTTAGTTGAGTAAAAATTATTAAAATGAAAGTTGTAGATCTTAATTTTCTGATCTTATAGAAACTTGAATTTTCTCAATAGGAACCCGTATGCATAATTTAGGATTAAAACAATGTATAAATATATACTACTAGTATAAAAGAAATCTATCATTAGAAACGTCAAGAGGTAGTGGGAAACACACTTTTATCTACTTTATAATTTAAAATTCATAAATTATGAATCACGGGTTTAGTTCACTAGAGATATGGACAAAAAGAATACTATATATATCGCCTATAAATAGCAGACGATATTAAACTTTAAAACACACACCACTACATATTCTCTTCTAAATACTCTCTGGTATAACTATACAAGGCTTATTTCATCTACTTGATTTCTGCTATTATCACTAAGGTGAGTCTCCATATTTCCCTTTTCAGTTATTTATACATTTATTTGGGGACTGAGATACATGCAATAAAACTATTTGTTATACTTATATGTATATTTTCAAAGTTATATTATATGTAATATACTTATATGCATATTTACAAATTTATATATTATATATATTTTGTAACTCTGCTTTATTTATTTTACCTTCGGGGTAAAATACAAACTCTTTACTGTTATGATGAACACAAGTATTTTCAGAAATGTATATATGGTTGATTCTAAGTTGCTCTGTTCAATTAAAGACCTCTCTATCATGAACGATTAATTATGGAAACATAAACGTGGGTATATTGAATAGTACTATTGGGGTAGGCACCCCCATCCGTGTTGGTCATACCAACTGGATACGGATGCATTATGTCTGGAAAGCTTAGGGTACCCTGAACAAGGTACCTACTCTGGAGGCAAATAAACACACACTTGTCTAGTTTCGGTTCATGAGCTTAGAACTTGGTATATACAGTTTCAACTCTTGCTTATGTTTGATCCATTGTGTGATCAAATGGTTACTTTAAGTCTTGTGGTTCATACTCTGTATTTTGATTAAAAACATATGATACTCTTTGCTGATATTGTATCATAACTACTTGACATTGCGGTAAGGCAATGATCACACTGAACTCTAGTATTTTTGGAAACTATATTTTCTATATGAAAAACTTATGGAACTCACCAACTTTATGTTGACGTATTTTAGCATGTATTCTTAGGTAACTAGACGATACTCTATACATGGGACATTTTTCCGCTGCATACAACATACTGGACCATGGCCTACCCTCAGACTCTAGTAAAGACAAGTCAATTTGCTAAAGTCTCTGTCTACTGTTTAATATTAAATAAATGTTTTCAAGAATAATATCTTTCATAAATTGTAATATAAATTTGTGAACAATGCTTTTATATAAATGTATTTTAAAACGACAACGTTTTGTGTCGTTCAGTATATCTTGTGTTGTGAATCCATGTACGTCGCACCCCGGATAGGGCGGGTGTGACATCATCACATGAACCACATAAAACACAAAGAGACGATCCAAAGTGGCAATTACGTACCTGAAGTGCCATGTAGGTAGGTAGACGATCGAGAACTGCGCGCCACATAAATATATTACATTTTTTTGGAATACTCGGTGCCCATTTGAAAACATATCTACCACTATAATCAGTACCACTCTGGATGAGCTTTTTCACTCTTTTCACCGAAAAAGGTTCCTGCTTGTCATCCAAAAATGTCCATCTATCGTCTGCTTCTTTTATACATAGTTTTTGATATATATTTTTTATCCATATATCAAAAACTATATTATATTAATATGTTAGCCACGTTATCTGCCACATATGCAGAAATATATATGTAAGCATGCCACACAGTTAATTTATTTAATGAAAAATCAAGTGGTAATCGGCTACCTATTCAGCCGGTCACCTGTTACATTACATAACCCAAAAAACGAAAGTACATACATCACATAGCCAGTCTAGTAGGTCACTATATCACATAACTATTTGGTCATAGTTGGTTACACTCTAGTGCCATTATCCTAAAAAAGAAAGTATGGGATTGCGTACATATACTCAAAAAATGAATTTTTAACTGGAAGTTAGAAAACGTTGTTATGGCCCAACAGGCCCGCTCCTTTACTCCATATTTTTTATTTGGAAAAACATCAACTTTTTAAATTTTTTTACAATTTAACTGAAGGTACGGATTTACGTGTTCGCTCATTTCCTACTATTTTAATCATTTTTTATAGTTATAACTGTAGATGGGAGAAATGAGATTAAAAAAAGTCTTAGATGGGCTGGGTCAAAGACTACTCACATTTTTAGTTCGATTCCCACATCTTCCAAAAAAAATTTCAAGCACTTCTCACTTTCTTTTTTATTTTTTTAACTTTAGTTTTTGATGTTGGCAGCACTTTTGGGTTTTTTCAATATAAGTTGTGCAATCATATATTAGTGTATTACTTCGAAAGTGTTAAACTTTTTGCTATTGCATTTTTAAGACAAATCATGATTTTTGTCAAAGAAAACATTAAAAGCCAAATTTACTCTCTTAGTTCAACTATAAATTAGAGAAGAAACAATCAAACAGAGCTCGAAAATGTTGATTTCAATAAGCTTTAGGTTCTGTTTTATGTTAGTGTTTGACACATACCTATTTGTAATGCATTCTTTTATTGTTATCAAAATGTCGTTATTAGTATTAATATCAGTTCATTGTTATAATTTTTCTAATAGTGTTACATATTATGTTCTTTAACACATTATATAGTTCTTTTAAGATTGTCATTATCGTTATATACATAGCTATTATTAGACATATTTCGTTATTTATACTAATACTTATTTTTTTCATAAATTTAGATATTTTTTATAAATTGTTCACAAACATAACGCCTCTCGTGTATTAGAAAAGCAAAAGCCCAACAAAGTACAAAAATAGATGGAAGTTTCATATTAGACCAATAAAGTAAATTATTTCCAAGTATTGGACTGAAAAGTTAGGAAAGAAAAAAGGATGAGGATTCTCTACATTTACTCCAACTTCATAGGTGAAGTTGGAGTAAATGTAGAGAATCTCAATCCAAAAAAAACCAGGCATCTGTGTGGTAAATCAGATACCGTATAATCGTTTGTAACTTTTTCTTCACGTGTTATATTTGACAAGAGTCTATGTATGAAAAGTAAAAAACCGGATTAGGGTTTTGTAAATAAAGTTGCAAGTCAGCAGCGCTAGCAGGCAGCAGCCTCTCTCTCTCTCTCTGTGTATCGTGATCGTCGAGATGCCAACAGTGAGTGTTGGAAGAGACCTTCTTTTCCAAGCCCTTGGACGCTCTTACAGTTATTCCTACTCTTCTTACTCTCTTTTCTATCTATATCTATATCTATATCTATATCTATATCTATATATATATATCCTATTTAATTAGTTATAATGAATTGTTATTACTATTGACACAGCACAAGATGAATTTGATGAGTTATGTTTTGAGTTCGGAATTGAGCTTGATGATGTGGTAACTTTTCAATTTTTTTTTTATTATTATTAAGCTTCTGCTTATCGTTTTTAAGTTATGATGATATTATTATTATGTTATTAGACAACTGAGAAAGCCATTATAAGAAAAGAGAAACACCTGAAAGAAGACGACGAAATCGCTGCCAACGACGAAATTATTTACAAAATTGACGTCCCCGCCAATCGGTAACAACACTTTTACTTATTCATTATCTATTTTTTTACTCATGTCCGTAATAACGAAATCAACAATGCTGCCTGCTACTTACCTGTTAGCTTCATAAGTAGTTAAGAAATATAAGTAATGGTTATTTTCTACTATGCATGCGATTTCAAGACGCGATTTGTAAATCTTTACCATAGTATCATCTAACTAATTCTGGTTCCAGCACTTTATTATTAATGTATATATATTGTGATCACAAATTCGTAGTAAATTTTGAATCTCCGTATCCTTTACATGTTAGAAGACGCTTAACTTTAAACAAAAGAACTTATGGTGTAGCTCTTTGATATGGAATCAGAGGGTATAAATGTCTGTTTTTTTATTAGGATCTTTGATGTGGGTTTATTTATCAAGTTTTACATGGGTGCCGAAAGATCTTAGTCATCTTCGTTTGAAATGCAGATATGATTTGCTATGTCTTGAGGGACTTGTTCAGTCCCTGCGTATCTTCTGTGGAGTTGATGCCGTACCTAATTATACACTTGCTGCTGTTAGTAAAGAGTCTATGCTTAAAATGCATGTAAAACCGGAGGTATTATCTATTTAACCAAATTTGGTCAGTTTGTTATATCACAAGAGCTTTTTATCTTCATATGTGTATAGATGATCTTCTTATCTTGCAGACATCTATGATACGCCCGTATGTAGTTTGTGCTGTTTTGAGAGGCATAGCTTTTAATGAGGCGAGATACAACAGCTTTATTGATCTCCAAGATAAGCTTCATCAGAATATATGCAGGTAATCTTCGAATTCTAGTTTTGTTTCCAGTTGTAGTGGGCATTATAGATCTATAGGCATATGTATATGTATCTTATATACGTTTATAAATGACCTTTATATGATACATCATTGTGCTTATACATTTAGAGGGAATTTTTATGCTATGAAAGATGTTTAGGATTTCTCATTCCATTTTCGTTTACCATTTTCACGTTTGCAGGCGAAGAACTTTGGTTGCTATTGGAACACATGATTTAGACACAATAGAAGGCCCATTCACATATGAGGTTCGTGATCTTGTTAAATACGTTCAGATTGTAACAGTGTGTCATTTTTCTGCCAGTATAACTATATGAACATGTTGATATGCATACAACTTTGTTATGAAGTATGTTTTAATGTTGCTTTAGAAATGCCGAGAGTATGTATGGTATTCTACTCGACTTATATGCATTCACTACGCTTTTCATTATATTGCCGAGGTTGCGTTTTCTTATCTTTGCAACTTTTCTGTGTGGCATTTGATATTTGCATTTGCTTTATATGATATGCTACACTTGGCCCTGATGTATGCTCATATTTATTTATCCACATGAACTATATGCATAGTTATATCTAGAAGCACCCTAATGAACATATAAGTGAATACTTAAGCCACAGTGACGTGCTACAAATAGGATAAGATACTTTTAGTACTTATATCATCTAATGCTTAATCTTTGTTCTTTTTTCAATTGTGCAGGCTTTGCCACCATCAGACATAGAGTTTAAGCCATTAAAACAGGTAAAAGTGACATTGTTGTGTTTCAGATGTGCATAGTTGCATTTATGATAAATCACTCATGATTGGCTTATCAACATCCATTGGGGAATCACAACCTTTGTGATAATTAGATATCATTTTTTTGTCACTTCACTTAATTCCAATATGCTTTGAATTAAGAGATTTGCTAATCCAGTGGTGATGATTTTGTTTATAGGTGGAAACTTTCAGAGCTGATAAGCTGCTGGAGTTTTACAAGGTAGGGCCTGTATATAAACATACACACTCACACACACACATATAGATGTTTGTATGCGTGTCTGTGTATGGTAGTGTATGTACATATATGTATATGTATGTGTATTTTTTATCACTGGATCCACATTGGGTTATTGTTAACGCATTATTTGCTCTCTGTTATGGCAGTCAGATTTGAAACTGAAGAAGTACTTGGACATAATTGAGGGCTCACCAGTTTTTCCTGTTATATATGACCGGAACAGGTATTCTATTTTCTTTTTAATCTTACAATTAGTTTGTCATTTTGGTTGAGTTTACAGTGATAGTATTTGAAAGTTTGTTGTAATTAAAACAATATGGTTAAGTATCTGTATAAATATTGAGTCGGATATGAATTGACAACACACTTTTTAAGGTTATCGTGCTAACACTTTTAATGTACAATTGTTGTTAGATGTTACTTTATTTGCCCTTTGGTACTGTTTCTTGCTGTGTATCCAGTTTCTCAAATTTGCTCATTAAGCGTGTTGGGTAAC
Source organism: Erigeron breviscapus (assembly GCA_034093135.1). Lineage (NCBI taxonomy): Eukaryota > Viridiplantae > Streptophyta > Magnoliopsida > Asterales > Asteraceae > Erigeron > Erigeron breviscapus. The sequence continues at coordinate 25,488,119 of CM067174.1, forward strand.
TGGTCGACCGTTGGTCTGGCTGGGGTGATGAAAACACATTTTGTTCAGAATATTCTTTTGCGTGAATATTTAGTGTTTCCAATATGAATATATGATTACAAGTGCTTTTGTATTAATTCTGCGAGACTTTTGTCTAATTAGTAGGTCTATGTATTGGAATTACACTTAGGATGACTTTGAACTTAATTTCTCCATATTTTTAAAGCTAATTCCTTTGGATTTACCAAATGGTGATGTGAAAGTTTAAGTCCAACTCGAATAAGTAAATGGTTCAAAATTGGGAACTCTAGTTATATTATTAATCTTTCCATCTAAATCTCTGTTTTATTGTGCAGATTTCACCATACTGTACCATAGTTTTTAGTCTTATATATTGCCAGGCCTATCAACTTGATGATTATATAATTTGTAATGGATAAATTTCTTTTTGTAGAACTGTATTGTCTCTGCCCCCGATAATTAATGGAGCACACTCAGCCATTTCTTTGAAGACCAAGAATGTGTTCATTGAATGCACAGCCACTGATTTGACAAAGGCCAAGATTGTTTTGAACACAATGGTTAAGTGTTGAAGAATACTGTTGCATGTTTCGCTTAATATCCCTTGAAAGTCATTCACATATCAAGAAAATGATAGGAATATTAACATTTTTCTGTAGGTGACTATGTTTTCTGTATATTGTGAACGGAAGTTTGAGGTTGAGCCAGTGGAAGTCACATATCCTGATGGGAAATCCTATCTTTGCCCTGAACTATCACCCTACTACATGAAGGTGTCTCTGTCATACATAAATAAAATAGCTGGGCTTTCTTTGGAGGCAGATAAGGTACAAAATATGCCATGTGAAGCTACTATGATTATTTACTTGAATGCATATTTGTACAAAAATACTTTAGGCTAGTCTTTTCTTTACATAACTTGATTATGCTTCTGTCCATGCAAGTTATCCTTTTTTCCAGTAATAATCCAGATATGAAAAACAACAAATGTTTAAAGTTAATGAAAGAATGCCAACATGACAAGCTGCTATTGGAACATTTGAAACCACGCTAAACAATGTGAGGCTTGTAATTTAAAATATATGTGTGTGTGTGCATTTCAATTGTAAGGTTGAAATACACAATTCTTTGTAGCAGGGTGTTTTGATCAACAATACAGGTTCAAAAGACTTGCTAATAACAGCTGGCTAATGCTGGTTGTTGACGGTCTGTTGAATAATGTGTGCCGTTCTTGCCGGTTTACGGAAAATCATAGTAACATTCGAAGTTCAAAGTTATTAAGGAGATAGTCAAAACTCAGTATGTTAATTTTATCATTGAATTCCATTACTAACCTGTCTGCAAAAGTCACTTACTGTTCAAATAGTTAACAAATTCAACCTTGTGTCTAGGTCTATTATGTTAGCAGTACAGTGTCTAATTTAATACAAGGAGAGTTATTAGTCGATTTATGATTATTATGAAAAAAAATGAATTTTATGGTATGTATGTTTACCTGCAGGTTGCTGGATTATTGAACAAAATGCAATTATATGCAGAGCCTTCAGTCTCGGAGGATAATGAATGCATTTTCACTGTGTCTGTTCCCCCAACCAGAAGTGATGTGCTTCATGCATGTGATGTAGCAGAGGTATTGTAGCACATTGTTATTAGTCTTTCCATAAACATCATAATTTTGACATATATATTTCTATAAATGGATCAATTTGGGTTATTTTGACTAGTCATATGTGTACAGTGTTATATAAAAAGGAAACATGCTGAATCAGTTGAGCGGGTTGAATGTCATCCAAAATGTTTATTTAGCATATTAATTATCTAGACACATTTAATAATGGATAAAGAAGTGTCTTGTGTGGGCTCAACCCGACTTGTTAACCAACTACCCAACTTGATCATGTTGTCTTTGTGGACCATAATCCCGAATCATTGCTCGGTTAATACTATATTTAGTGTGTTATGTAAATATAGGGGTTTAGTGTGTCAATAGGATAGATAATAACCGAATGACGGTTATTAGAAGTTAACGGTGAAGGGTTGTGACTGTTGGCAAACAGTCACGATGGTAGTAACTTTAGAATAGGCGTGACTATTAGTGAAAAGTCACAATGGTTCAGTTTAAGTCTATATAAACAAGTGTCGTGTAAACAGAATTTCATATCTATCATGAGATTGTATATTTCAGTATCTTTTCTCTCGCACATATTTGTGAATCAAACGATTAGGGACAACAATTGGCATCAGAGCATAGGATCTTTGATTCCCAAAACACTGTTACCGGAAATTAAAAAAAAAAACTTGCCGGACGAAAAAATCAACGGTGGTGGAAACGGTTACAGGAAGAAGAGAAAAAGAACTTACTTGAAATTATAATCGGAACACGTTGGGACACGGTGGTGCACAACCGGAATCCAGAAACACCGACGGAAATCACTTCAATCATACTCTTAAAAAGGAGGAAAACCGGATTGGAGGAAAATAACCGACTTCAATCCACTCTTGAAGAAGAGGAAGCGCACCTATTGAAGGAACATCATAACCCAAATCGATTGCCAATAAAGGAATTAGGGCTGTAATTGATTTTGGGGGGAAACCACTTTTTTGTGGGTAGCGGCTGTTGAAGACCGACACAGAAAAGGAAAAGTAATTTTAGGCCTTCAATAATAATAAAAAGGAGACTACTTTTGTTGGGAACGGCAGTGTTTAAGCCGACACAAAAGGAAAAGCCTTGGGCTTATTTAAGATTCAAGAAGATTTTATTTTGGGCCGACAAACAAGATCTTATTTGGGCTTCTATTTGGAATTTGATTTTTGAAGAAAACACTCTACAATTTGGGATTTACAATACTTTTATCGGATCGATAAGGGAAGGACGCTTCTCTCTGACAACGGTTCTTTAAAAAGAATTATTTTTGGATATCCATAACACTCAGGTTAGAAATCTAAATCAATCTTGGATTTCTAATTTACTAGTAGTATAAATTTATTATCTATACTATTAGGAAAACCCCAAATTTTAGAAAGTGAAGATCATTAGAATAGAAACCATGTCTGGAGAAAATCCTAATGGCGCCTTAGTAACACAAAAACCCGTTGCACCAATCTCTCATTATCAATGCCCCGTTTTGAAAGAAACAAATTATACCGTTTGGGCCATTCAAATCAAAGTTATACTTGAAGCGAATGGATTATGGGAGATGATAGAACCTAAGGAAGATGCGGAACCTGATGAGAAAAGGGATAAGGCAACGATTGCCTTTTTATACCAAGCATTGACCGAAGATGTGATACTGCAAGTTGCGGGGTGTAAGACTGCGAAAGAAATCTGGGAGGCGTTAAAAAAGAGACATGTCGGAGAAGATAAAGTGCAGAAGGAACGTTTACAATCGTTGATGATTGGATTTCAAACACTCCAAATGAAGGAGGACGACACGTTAGATGCCTTTACTGCTAAGTTAAATGGTTATGCCACTAAGGCAAAAGAATTAGGAAAAACCTTGGATCAACCGTTACTAGTACGAAAACTTTTAGATTCAATGCCAGATAGGTTCATCCAAATAGTGGCATCCATAGAACAAAACTCTGATCTAGACGAAGTTACTTTCGACGAGATCATTGGAAAATTAAAAGCGTATGAGGAAAGAATTAAACTCGAGAAAGGTGGACGTGGAGACAGCCAGGAAAATTTATTATTCGCACATGGCGAACACTCTGGAAGAGGAAGGCGATTCGGCAATCGCGGACGTGGTAGATCAAACTCTTCACGAGGAAACTGGCAAAACAATAGATATAAAAACGACTCGAAAGAGGAAGGCTCAACTCACAAGGCGAGAACAAACACAAAGTGGAATAAGCAAGTGAAGGATATGAGCAAAATACAATGTCACAGATGTAGAAAATTTGGACATTTTAGGAAGGACTGCAATCAACTGCCGACAATGACAATGCAGGAACAATCAAATCTTATCCAAGAAGACGAAGAGCCATCATTATTAATGGCATCACACAAAACTGAGCACGAAGAGGTATTGTTAAATGAAGGACAATTTCAGCCCGAAAAATATGCTACAACAGACGAAAGTCTGGTATTTAGATAATGGTGCGAGCAACCATATGACGGGGACTAAGAGTCACTTCAGTGATATTGATGATAACATAACAGGACGTGTTCATTTTGGAGATGGATCGTATGTAGAGATAAAGGGAAAAGGCTCTGTTTTGTTAGGAATCACGAGCAGAAGATTATATCGGAAGTATACTACATTCCAAACCTTAAGAGCAACATACATACCGAGTCTAGGACAACTCACGGAGATAGGGTGTAAAGTTGTCATGGAAGGAAACAAACTGACTTTACATGACAAAAATAAGAGGTTGCTGATGAAGATTGAGAGATCAAGGAATAGACTTTACAGCATCAAACTAAAGATAGGTACACCCATATGTCTCCTAGCGAATATAGATAGCCAAGCATGGTTGTGGCACGCTAGATTAGGTCATCTAAACTTTGAGGACATCAAGAACATGACAAGAAAGAATCTAGTGGAAGGAATACCAAAGATTAATCACGCAGGACAGATTTGTGATGCCTGCTTATTAGGGAAACACAGTAGGACTCCATTCCCAAATCAAGCCAAATTTAGATCGAAGAAACCTTTGGATTTAGTATATGGAGATCTCTGTGGTCCTATAAGCCCAACCACACACTCCGGGAAGCAATATATTTTCTTTTTAGTGGACGACTGTACACGTTTCATGTGGGCCTACTTTCTGACATCGAAAGATCAAGCATTTGATACTTTCAAGGAATTCAGACAACATATTGAAACGGAATTGAGGACAAAATTAAGGATGCTGAGAACAGATAGAGGAGGTGAGTTCACATCTAATGAATTTACCAAGTACTGCAAGGAAAATGGAATAACACGACAGTTAACAGCACCTTCCTCACCACAACAAAACGGAGTCGTGGAAAGGAAGAATAGAACAATGCTATCTACAACTAGAAGTATGATGAAGGCAATGAAGTTGCCACTGAACTTTTGGGCGGAAGCAGTCAGACACGCCATCTACATACTAAACAGGGTCCCTCAAGAGCCCTGGTGGATAAGACACCATATGAGGCACTCTACAACAGAAAACCAAATCTGGAAAAACTAAGGATATTTGGGTGCACAACTTATGCTAAGGTAACAATACCTCACTTACAAAAGCTGGATGATAGAAGCGTACCCATGATTTACTTAGGTGTAGAGGAAGGATCAAAAGCATATAGATTGTATGATCCAGAAAAGAAGAGGAAACATGTAAACAGGGATGATAGAAGCTGGATGATAGAAGCTGGATGATAGAAGCTGGATGATAGAAGCTGGATGATAGAAGCTGGATGATAGAAGCTGGATGATAGAAGCTGGATGATAGAAGCTGGATGATAGAAGCTGGATGATAGAAGCTGGATGATAGAAGCTGGATGATAGAAGCTGGATGATAGAAGCTGGATGATAGAAGCTGGATGATAGAAGCTGGATGATAGAAGCTGGATGATAGAAGCTGGATGATAGAAGCTGGATGATAGAAGCTGGATGATAGAAGCTGGATGATAGAAGCTGGATGATAGAAGCTGGATGATAGAAGCTGGATGATAGAAGCTGGATGATAGAAGCTGGATGATAGAAGCTGGATGATAGAAGCTGGATGATAGAAGCTGGATGATAGAAGCTGGATGATAGAAGCTGGATGATAGAATCTGGAAAAACTAAGGATATTTGGGTGCAAGCTTATGCAAAGGTAACGATACCTCATTACAAAAGCTGGATGATAGAAGCGTACCCATGATTTACTTAGGTGTAGAGGAAGGATCAAAAGCATATAGATTGTATGATCCGGAAAAGAAGAGGAAACATGTAAGCAGGGATGTTAAGTTTATGGAAACCAAACCATGGAATTGGGATAACAGTAGAGAGGAACCAAACTACAGGGAAGCATCGACAGATAGGAAATGGATTGAGGCCATGGAAGCAGAACTGGATTCAATTAACAGGAATAACACATGGACTCTTACTACTTTGCCTAAGAATCATAAGGCAATAGGACTCAAGTGGGTTTTTAAGACCAAGAGGGATGCAAAAGGAGATGATATCAAATACAAAGCAAGGCTAGTAGTAAAAGGATATGTTCAGGAACCAGGGAAGAAGTATTTGCACCAGTTGCACGCATAGAGACAGTTCGTCTGATTTTAGCACTGGCAGCACACCATGGATGGCAAGTACATAATTTGGATGTCAAATCAGCATTTGCATTTTTACATGGGGAATTAAAAGAAGAAGTCTACGTTACACAACCTGAAGGTTTCGTGAAACCAGGAAGTTCAGGGAAAGTTTACAAGCTCTCGAAGGCATTATATGGTTTAAGGCAGGCACCAAGACCTTGGAATATGAAGCTTGATCAAACCTTAAAGTCATTGGACTTCAAGAAGTGTAATCTCGAACAAGCGGTCTACACAAAGAGAAGTAAGACTTCCACACTTATCGTTGGAGTTTATGTTGATGACTTGATAATCACCGGCACTCCAAGAAAGGAAATAGACTTGTTCAAATCCCAGATTGAAGACAAATTTGAAATGAGCGATCTAGGATTGCTGGCTTATTACCTCGGGATAGAAGTTACCCAGACAGGGGGAGAGATTACAATCAAGCAGACAGGTTACATCAACAAGATCTTAAAAGATGCTAGTATGATGGAAAGCAATGACACAAAGATACCTATGGACCCGGGAACAAAGTTGGTCAAGGTGGAAGATGGAAAACCAGTTGACGCAACTTATTACAGAAGTTTAATTGGATGTCTCAGGTATCTACTACACACTAGACCAGATCTAAGTTATTCGGTTGGATTACTTAGCAGATTTATGCAAGAACCAAAGGATCACCATTTGAAGGCGATAAAACAAGTAATCCGATACATCAAAGGAACCAAGGAGCATGGAATTATATACAAAAGAGATGGTGGCTGCAAAGAAAAGGAACTACTGGAATAGTATTCTATTTTGGAGAATCCCCTATTACCTGGTGCACTCAGAAGCAACCAACAGTAGCACTATCATCATGTGAATCGGAATTCATGGCAGCTACTGGAGCAGCATGTCAAGCTTTATGGTTAAAGCGGCTACTTAGTGAAATAAAGGGCTGGAAAGAGGAAAGAATAACACTAAAGGTTGATAACGTTTCAGCAATAGCACTCGTCAAGAACCCGGTATTTCATGGAAGAAGTAAGCATATCGACATTCGTTACCATTTCATTCGTGAATGCGTAGAGAATGGACACATCAATGTGGAACACGTTAGTGGGGAATTACAAAGGGCAGATATATTGACTAAAGCATTACCAAGGCTGAAGTTTGTCGCTATGCGGCAGATGCTCGGGGTTCAAGATCTAGGACGAAGCAACGATCGAGATTAAGGGGGAGAATGTGGACCATAATCCCGAATCATTGCTCGGTTAATACTATATTTAGTGTGTTATGTAAATATAGGGGTTTAGTGTGTGAATAGGATAGATAATAACTGAATGACGGTTATTAAAAGTTAACGGTGAAGGGTTGTGACTGTTGGCAAACAGTCACGATGGTAGTAACTTTAGAATAGGCGTGACTATTAGTGAAAAGTCACAATGGTTCAGTTTAAGTCTATATAAACAAGTGTCGTGTAAACAGAATTTCATATCTATCATGAGATTGTATATTTCAGTATCTTTTCTCTCGCACATATTTGTGAATCAAACAATTAGGGACAACAGTCTTACAGGGCCTCAATTTTTGAATGCAACTAACATGAAAACTTTCTCTGTAACCAATTCCTCAGGACGTGGCAATTGCTTATGGTTTCAATAAAATTCCGCAGCGAACACCTACATCTATAAAGCCCTTACCTCTGAATCAGTTTAGTGATCTTATCAGAGCAGAGGTACATATAGTATATTAATATCTGAATTTGTGATAAGGTTTCGTTAGATTAATTAATATTCATTGTTACATGTGTTTGTGTATATGTTTTTATGTGGTTTCTTTTTTTCTTTAGGTCGCGCAGACTGGTTACACTGAGGTGTTAACATGGATACTATGCTCTTACAAAGAAAATTTTCCGATGCTGAACCGTACTGATGATAAGTCCACTGCAGTTATCATTGGGAATCCCCGCTCTGCAGACTTTGAGGTTTTTTTCTCTTTCTTTTTGGATAATCTAGTTATTAAAAGTTTTCGTGTTCTTCAGATCTTATGTTATTTGACCATGCATGGTTCTACCATACAGACAAATAAATTATCATTTTAGTTTAAATTATTGAACATGAAACTTATAGGTCGTGCGAAGCAGTCTCATGGCCGGCATATTGAAAACTGTTGCACACAATAAAGATCATCCGAAACCTATCAAGGTAATATGCGTTACTATATAATAGCATCAGGTCATGTTAATGGTCTTGAGTATTGACCTTGCTTGCGTTATTAACACTCTTGTTTTTTTTTTAGTTATATTATTTTGGGTGGAAGGGTTTCACCCTGGTAGTTAGCATAGATTAAATAAAGTTCAGGCAACTTTGGCAGAATGCCAAAATCGACTTTTACAAGACATGCACCAGGGCAACAAACCAAAAACAAATTAGGAGTGACATGACACCCGTGGCGACCATAAACCTAACGACTAGATTACATCTAGAAATAGACCTCGCGTTGATTAGCTTTCTATGAATTGACATAGAAGAATTTGATTAAAAAAATGTTTGTGGATTAAAACAAAGACATTTCAACTGATTCTAAGAAATGCTCGCTTCATGCACCCGGTCCCTAACGGCTACTAAAACATCATTTTGTGACCTCTAGTTGTACAGAGATGAAACTATGTTTCTTGTAATTGAGCTCTCATGTTCGTTTTAATTATACACATCGGGATTTTAGATATTTGAAGTAGGTGATGTAGCAGTATTGAATGAGTCAAAAGATGTTGGTGCCGCTAATCGTCGCCAGCTGGCAGCCCTATATTGTGGTGCAACTTCAGGTTTTGAGGTAAAACTCTAATTACATTCATTATGTTTATGCCTTCTCCTTGCCCACTCTTTTTGAGTTGTATTATAATTACATTTGACTCCTAAAACTAGCTCTAACAGATAGGTGAGATATATCAGTGAACAATTGAGGTTTATACTGTGTGGTCATATAAGAGGGTTTGAGCATAATCAAGACATGATAATATTTTGGCAAGATTTGTGCAAAATGAAGCCAATGTTTGAGTATGTTGGCCGTTTTTGAGAAAATAAAATCTCACAACTTATAAAGTATGTTAACTATTTTAGTTCTAGGAAAGTTTTGAAGCTCTTCCTCCTTTAACATCCTTTGATATGCACGTATTTTACTAGTTTGTGCATTAAATGCAGTTCTGTTCACCTAGGGATCAATAATAGTTTCACTCATATTCAGTTTCCACCTTTTTCTTTCAGCTGATACATGGCCTGGTGGACAGAATCATGGAAGTAACTGGTGCTCCATTTGTACATGGTGACAAAACTGGTTACTATATTGAGCGGTCAGATGTAAGTACCTTTTTTTGTTAGTACAATCACTTGTACTTAGAGCTGGCAATTTCCACCATTTACTAATGAATGGGTATATTGTATCGCAAATGAAAAAATTCAGGTAAAATTTGTCAAACAGGATAAAAAGTTCCCAACAGTGAGTTTACAATGCATACGACCTACTAAATTACTAAACTCTAAACATTTAAATTTAAATTACTGTTGTAACAGTATAGTTTTTTTTTAAATTTTAATTATATCTACTTTAATGCAATTAAGTTTGTATAAATCTAACTAAAAAGTTGGAGTGATAACAGCTGGCAGGTCAGACATAGCATACCCTATTCTAACCTATTTGCAAACACTAAAATTACCTGTTTAGACCCGCTATGCAACCCAACCAGTTTGCAACATCTACTTGCCATGAAATGTTCAGTTGTTTCTCACAAGTTCATTATTTATTGAAGGAGCCTGAGTTTCTATCGGGAAGACAAGCTAGCATCATTTACAAAGGAAAACACATAGGAACTTTCGGCATTGTTCACCCACAGGTGCTTTTAAAAACCGAATCTTACAGTTTCTATGTTATTTCATATCATTCTAGTTACATGCTTGTTCTTCGTTCTGATAACATCCTTCTCTTGCTAGAAATTGTAGTTAGCGTCAAATTTTGAATATTTTACAATTTTTTAATGTGCATACTTTTATTACGTAGTCATGCTTCATTAGCTTAATTCTGGGAAAGGGCAGTGAACAATAGCTGTCATATGCATTCACTTACTATATGGTTGTCAGTGGTATTGATGTTATCCGTTAGCTTTTAAACGGGTGGCATTTTCTTATCTCTTTATCTCAAGTGACCAATAAAAAGTCCAGCTTCAAGGAAATCGGTCAAATTGGGCAAGGGACACATTGATGAAAACAAATTTCTAAATTCGTTTTTATTGAAACTCATATTATTAATTAATCTTTTCCCATCGCAAAGACAGCTTTCCATTGTTGCCCTTGGGGAAGGGTCACATTGGGTTCCAATGTCGAACTCCCGGTTGAGATTTCTTGTAGAACCCACCTTTATTGCAAGATTATCAATGCGACTTTCTATATACACACATTGTTCTGTGTATTTTATGTTGGGTGGTAGTTTTTTGACCTGGTAACTTTCAGGTACTGGAAAACTTTGGCATACCTGATCCATGCTCATTCGTGGAGCTCAACATTGAGAGCCTGCTATAATCTTGAATTCATCTCGCCTTTTGCTCACGCCTTATTTATCGAGTCATATTTTAGCAATGGTTATTGACCTTAGCAAGGAATATATAAAATTTTGTCCAACTTGTTAATTGATGAAATATCGTTTCTGTTGATACTTTTTACTATTTGTCAATCTGTTCATTCTGAATATAGTTGCTTTTGAAGTAAATAGAGAGAGCAGAATGATTCTTTAACTTCCAATCCACATATAGAAAAAACAAACGAAAAATAAAATAGATTGATCTGACGTAGATAATTAAACTTGGTTTAGTGTTTGCCAATTATCTGAAGTATCCTTAAATAAAGTGCAAACCAAGACGCCACTATCATCAATTAATCTGTAATGTAGTAGTTGGCAAAAGATGATGTCAATTGTTCAATAGGCAGGAGAAGTATTTGAGATCGCTAATTTATCAGGAGAGGAAAAACAGCTTGTTGGTTATGGACCTAAGATAACATGTCAAAGGAAGTAATTTCATATATTGGTCATGTTGAAATTTTGAGAATTATTCACACATAATTATACATACAACCATTTATATATGATCCAGTGGGGCTGGAATTGAGAAAAAAGTCAAAGCGGATAGGGGCCTTAAAACACCATGGGTCAAACCATTAAGCTATGACCAAACAGTTCGGGCCAAAAAAGGCCATGGAGGGCGCAGTTCTCGAAAGAGTGAGTTTAAAGAATATTTCACTTATTAGAGTGGAAAGATGAAAGAGTGGTACTAAGTGTAGAAAGAACGGGAGAGGGGCGGATGTAGTATAGGAATAATGGGGGTAATGCCCACTATGGCTGCCAAAAAATTTGTTATGCTAATGTAAAATTATGAGTCAAAGCCCAAGAATTATTTTTCAATGCCCTCATTTAGCACAAGCAAATCTAATAAGAAAGATTAAAGATCTAATACATTCAAAATATCTAATCCCCTTTAACTGCTACTCGATCTTACATTCCATTCTCCAATGGTCCAAACTTGATTTTATACACACTCTACTTTGAATAAGGTAAGCAAATATCCTATCTCATAAGTGTAATCTATTAGTTACAATTGTTTATCGACTGTGTATTTCTTTTTCTTGAATTATTCAAAAACCACATGTTGATTAACTTAACACAATGTGTTTTCTAAAAACACATTGTGTTAAGTTTCAAATCACAGTGTGTTTGACCAGTTTTCTAGTTTTATGGTACTCAAAAACACATTGTGTTTGACCAGTTTTCTAGTTTTTTCTAAAAATGTTTTTTAACTTTTTGAAAAATGAAAATAAGTGTTATCTGTTTTTTGGAAAAAATTTTAAATAACTATTATTTAATGACGTTTTTTGTTTTCGTGTTACGTTTGAAAAAAAAATTAAAAATAAGGAGTTATTATGGTTGTCAAACAATAGAATATAATTTTATTACGAGTTCCATCAATTTCTATATTTTTAAGAACGAATTGCATTTTTGGTCCCTGTGGTATCATACCATTTGCAAGTTTCATACAAATGTGTGCAAGGTGGTGTTTGTGATCCCTGTGGTATCACATTAGTTGTATCCTTGGTCCAAAACTAACAGCCGTTTATTTTCCCCCGTTAATGAGCCCATGTGTCACGCACGTGATGGGCAATAGTGTCTTTTCATACAAACAAGGACAATTCATCATCATCATCATCATCATCATCATCATCATCATCATCATCATCATCATCATCATCATCATCATCATCATCATCATCATCATCATCATCATCATCATCATCATCATCATCATCATCATCATCATCATCATCATCATCATCATCATCATCATCATCATCATCATCATCATCATCATCATCATCATCATCATCATCATCATCATCATCATCATCATCATCATCATCATCATCATCATCATCATCATCATCATCATCATCATCATCATCATCATCATCATCATCATCATCATCATCATCATCATCATCATCATCATCATCATCATCATCATCATCATCATCATCATCATCATCATCATCATCATCATCATCATCATCATCATCATCATCATCATCATCATCATCATCATCATCATCATCATCATCATCATCATCATCATCATCATCATCATCATCATCATCATCATCATCATCATCATCATCATCATCATCATCATCATCATCATCATCATCATCATCATCATCATCATCATCATCATCATCATCATCATCATCATCATCATCATCATCATCATCATCATCATCATCATCATCATCATCATCATCATCATCATCATCATCATCATCATCATCATCATCATCATCATCATCATCATCATCATCATCATCATCATCATCATCATCATCATCATCATCATCATCATCATCATCATCATCATCATCATCATCATCATCATCATCATCATCATCATCATCATCATCATCATCATCATCATCATCATCATCATCATCATCATCATCATCATCATCATCATCATCATCATCATCATCATCATCATCATCATCATCATCATCATCATCATCATCATCATCATCATCATCATCATCATCATCATCATCATCATCATCATCATCATCATCATCATCATCATCATCATCATCATCATCATCATCATCATCATCATCATCATCATCATCATCATCATCATCATCATCATCATCATCATCATCATCATCATCATCATCATCATCATCATCATCATCATCATCATCATCATCATCATCATCATCATCATCATCATCATCATCATCATCATCATCATCATCATCATCATCATCATCATCATCATCATCATCATCATCATCATCATCATCATCATCATCATCATCATCATCATCATCATCATCATCATCATCATCATCATCATCATCATCATCATCATCATTCCTATCATCATCGTCATCACATCATCATCATCATCATCATCACACCATCATCATCATCATCATCATCATCATCATCATCATTAAAAACAACAACATATTTATCTTCTCTAAAGTTAACAAGAAATTTTTTTGTCAATTTTAAAATTGTTTTACAAAATACAACTATGATATAAAATTAGAAAAAAAAGTACCTACCCACCTACAAAACACAACAAAATCCGGCAAGAAGATCGGGCGAAGGAAGCTCCGGTGAAAAATATCTGGCCAAGAAAACTGGCCACAACCCGAATAACAAGATCTGATTACAAACCCAATAAAAAGATTTAATCATGAAACCTATATATATATAGTCTGAAAAAAGGTTCTTTGGGTATCAAGAATGGGTTGTGGAAGATCCGAACGTGGCGGCAGTGGTGGACCTTAAGGACGACAATAGATCTGAAGGGTGGTGGCGTTGGTGGATACGAAGGGCGGCAGTGGTGGTGACAGCAGATATGACGGGCGACGGTGACGGATCTGAAGGATCATTCATGATAGAGGAAATTGATTCAAGATTAATAATAATTTAGATTTGGGTGGATTAAATTAAGAAATTAAAGTGTTCGATTAATGGGGAAGGAGGAGATTGATTATCCATATACAGTCTGTCAGGAAGGAAGGGGGATTTAACAGATTAATTCATGTATTTTTATTTTTGTTTCCGTGTAATTTTATATTTGATATAAAACTGAGTTTTTTTTTTGGACAAGTGATATAAAGTTGAGTATTAATTGAGTTAGTTTGCAAGAATGGTCCTTGCTTGTATGAAAAGACACTATTGGTCATCACGTGCGTGGCACATGGGCTCACTAACGAGGAAAAATAAACGACCCGTTAGTTTTGGACTAAGGATGCAACTAGTGTGATACCACAGGGACCACGAACACCACTTTGCACACATTTGTATGAAACTTGCAAATGGTTAGATACTACGGGGACCAAAAATGCAATTCGTTCTATTTTTAATCAATCGGTTACAATTTTTTTTGGTTTTATTTTTCGCAAAGTTTTACATGTGAATCGAGTAAACATATAACAGGAACAGGGTGAAAAACAACTGTTTCAACGCAATCAAACGTACATACATCACACCTTAAACCCGTGTTTTGTTTTGCTGTTTCACAACAAATCATTCAATCTTTTTCTCTATTTTTTTATTTTTTTCTTTCTGATCAGTATTATTGTTTCAGCTTAATTGCAGGTTTTATGGCTTTTTTGGGATCAAATTTACCCACTGAGGTAAATCCAATTAAACTATATCTCCAGTAATTTAGGGTTTATGTTTTTATATATTTACTGTTCTTAGTAATAAATTTAATTTAATATTGTAATCTCGTATTAAAGGGCAAATTATATGTGTGATGTTTGTTACTGGTTACTTAGAAAAGTGTTTATTTATTTTTACCAAGTCTTAAGTATGTGCCGATTTCACCCTTTGGAGATAAAAAGAGTATGTGCCGAAAGCCTGAGATTTCTCATTATATGTAGCTTATTTGGGTATGTATTTTAAGTGCTTATGGCTTAAAATTGTTTTGATACAAGTATATAGTAGCACTCATCTGGCGTAATTCGTAAAAATATAGGTGTGTTTTTGCTTTGACGAAACACACCTAATCGCCCAACATCTGAAACTGCATTAACGCATTAAGCATTAAGCAATACACACTAAAAATAGGTACTCCTAAACACCCTCTAAACCAATCAGATAGAGATGAAATTAATAGTAGAAGTAATTGCAACGCGAAGGAGTGTGGAAATTTGTTATTGATGGGCGAAGTTAAAACACTTGACATTTGATTATTTTGCCTTTTAAAATAATTTTTTGAAGGGGGTAAAGCAATACACACTAAAAATAGGTAATACGAAAGACTGCTAAGAAAAGTTTAGTTTTTCTTTACATAGGCATGAAAAATGTGAGCGGGTGCAGCTGCCCCCATAGTTGTTTGGGCACACAATGTGTTATAAAATATATATGTGTTCTGCTTGAGCCTAAAAAAGTTTCCCATTTTTATTTATAACTAGCTTATAAGCGCACAGTGCGGTAAAGGCATAAGTGAAGAGAGAAAACTTTGTGTTATGCAGTAAAATGACACATTGAACAACTCTCGACTCGTTTGGCCCATTCAACGCATTAGTTCCTTTTCTTTTTTATCAATTTGTTATTATACTCATCTAAATTGTTAAAAATAGTTTATACCGGACAGTCCAGTCCTAAATACATGGCTTCGAATTGCCACCTCTACAAAACTACAAAATTTTCCGTTTTTCTTTAACTATGCTGCCACATATCTCTAATACTTGTTATGTTTTTCTGCTGGCTTTTCATCAGTTAAGCAATTAGTCAACGGTAGTGATCAACCTGCCATGGCACAAGAGAGAAGAGCAATCACAGGCCCGAGAGAACATTCTGCGAGCTCTGATTCTGAGGATGGTCGTCATGATGATAATGACGACGATGATGACTAGCTATCTGTTTCTGCAGCCTCTTAAGCATCTGCCTCCTTAAACAACCTTGTGTATATCTTGCTCGAATTTCTTCCTGTCTCATATATTGCAACTTTTGTAATCTGGCATGCACGTATAAGAGCCATGGGTCAACTGAAAGAACTTTTAACCACATGGACTTGTGAATCTACAAAGATGCATATGCTTTTATAGGACTGGTGGAAGATTTTAATTCTTATGTAAATTAGTTTCTAACGAGATATGTCACCCGGGCGTTGCCCTGGGAGACATTACGTTCATGTATATGGTAGCATATTAAATTAATAGGATTTTTTAGACGTCTATTGTGTGCGATAATATGTAAGATTTATAATGTGTTTTCAGGATCATTTTATACACAAATTAAATGTCATGGAGATTACAAAATGTTAGTGATTTGTCATTGAATTGTAGTTGTCATACAACATAAAAGTGAAAGAAGTCTGTTATAAAACCCAAAACTCACAACATAATACGTAAAATTTAAAAAAAAAAAAATATAAAAAAAAAAAAAAAAAAAAAAAAAAAAAAAAAAAAAAAAAAAAAAAAAAAAAAAAAAAAAAAAAAAAAAAAAAAAAAAAAAAAAAAAAAAAAAAAAAAAAAAAAAAAAAAAAAAAAAAAAAAAAAAAAAAAAAAAAAAAAAAAAAAAAAAAAAAAAAAAAAAAAAAAAAAAAAAAAAAAAAAAAAAAAAAAAAAAAAAAAAAAAAAAAAAAAAAAAAAAAAAAAAAAAAAAAAAAAAAAAAAAAAAAAAAAAAAAAAAAAAAAAAAAAAAAAAAAAAAAAAAAAAAAAAAAAAAAAAAAAAAAAAAAAAAAAAAAAAAAAAAAAAAAAAAAAAAAAAAAAAAAAAAAAAAAAAAAAAAAAAAAAAAAAAAAAAAAAAAAAAAAAAAAAAAAAAAAAAAAAAAAAAAAAAAAAAAAAAAAAAAAAAAAAAAAAAAAAAAAAAAAAAAAAAAAAAAAAAAAAAAAAAAAAAAAAAAAAAAAAAAAAAAAAAAAAAAAAAAAAAAAAAAAAAAAAAAAAAAAAAAAAAAAAAAAAAAAAAAAAAAAAAAAAAAAAAAAAAAAAAAAAAAAAAAAAAAAAAAAAAAAAAAAAAAAAAAAAAAAAAAAAAAAAAAAAAAAAAAAAAAAAAAAAAAAAAAAAAAAAAAAAAAAAAAAAAAAAAAAAAAAAAAAAAAAAAAAAAAAAAAAAAAAAAAAAAAAAAAAAAAAAAAAAAAAAAAAAAAAAAAAAAAAAAAAAAAAAAAAAAAAAAAAAAAAAAAAAAAAAAAAAAAAAAAAAAAAAAAAAAAAAAAAAAAAAAAAAAAAAAAAAAAAAAAAAAAAAAAAAAAAAAAAAAAAAAAAAAAAAAAAAAAAAAAAAAAAAAAAAAAAAAAAAAAAAAAAAAAAAAAAAAAAAAAAAAAAAAAAAAAAAAAAAAAAAAAAAAAAAAAAAAAAAAAAAAAAAAAAAAAAAAAAAAAAAAAAAAAAAAAAAAAAAAAAAAAAAAAAAAAAAAAAAAAAAAAAAAAAAAAAAAAAAAAAAAAAAAAAAAAAAAAAAAAAAAAAAAAAAAAAAAAAAAAAAAAAAAAAAAAAAAAAAAAAAAAAAAAAAAAAAAAAAAAAAAAAAAAAAAAAAAAAAAAAAAAAAAAAAAAAAAAAAAAAAAAAAAAAAAAAAAAAAAAAAAAAAAAAAAATAAAAGATAAAAAAAAAAAGAGAAAAAAAAAAAATTAAAAAAAAAACTAAAAAAAAAAGTTGGCACGAAATTCAATCGACGTAGTACTTCGCTGCGGGTCGGACATATTGTAAGTAGACTTTGTTAAGTTAGAAGTAATGTTTGAGGTTATTTACAAAAATGTAACATAAGTAAATTTGTCAATTTAGAAATTCAAATAGCATTTAACGATCGTTAAGACCCGTTAGAGAAAAAGACGTAACTCCCTGTTAGAGAAAAGAACCTGATTTACAGCAGTTTTCGTAACTCCCGTTAAACACCCCAACAGAACTTAACGGCCGTTAGCTGATAAGGACCATTATTGTATGAGTGTTAGACCATGGGGGCTTTTGTCGTGTTTATAAATAATAGAAGGAAGAAAAGAAAAAAAAATTGACACGCAAAACAAACTTAACGATCGTTAGCTGATGAGGACCATTATTGTATGAGTATTAGACCATAGGGGCTTTTGTCGTGTTCATAAATAATAGAAGGAAGAAAAGAAAAAAAAAATTGGGCACGCAAAACGATTCATGGTTTTTAAGATATATATAATATGTCGCATTGTTCCCTTGACTTCATATTCGCGATTATAAAGTTGTCACTTCTTCATTTCTTTTCTTAAAGTTGATATTTCTACAAAATGGTCCATTTATCCCATGCATCCTTTTTAAGATGAATGGATGACTTTGGGTAGTGTCATAAGGGTCAAGGGTGCAGAGCCACAAGTTGGCTCTTTGGCAAAAAATGAACCAATAGGAAGATGTCATGTGACTGTAAAAAAACTTACCAAAAGAAGCCAAATATAAGGGTGTAGTGAGCTAAATGTTGCCACAAAAAAGACAAAACACTAAAAACAAAAAATAGAAAATCTTTGTGTGTTAATTTTGTTTGCCAATTTTTGCCACAATTGGCTATATATGGCCAATGGAAGGAGCCAATGTATGTTATCAATTTTTGCCAATGGAGGGGGTACAAGGTTGCCAAAGAGCCAATGTTTGACAATAGAAGTTGTCAATCCATTTTGCCGACTGCACCCTTGCCCCTAATAAACTAAACTACAAGGAAAATGATTAATCCTTCTAAAAAAACCTCCTAATAATCCTCCTAACAACATGATTGTGACATTTGGCAAACTCAATAGATGAGATTAGGAGAGAGAATTAGTGGATACACTTGTCTTATAGTTATGGTATTAGGAGGATTATTAGGAGGATTAATCATTTCCCAAACAACAATTATCCATTTTGACATACTAACAGAATTGTAACACCCCAAGATTTTTTAGATAAATAAATTAACCGCTTTTTGTAGTTTTAACATTAAAATAATTTCCTAGTATTTTGTTTTTGGATACGGGGTTAATTTAGTTGGAACTTTAGCGGATAGCGGGTATTTTACTCACCAAATAAAATTAGGGGTGTGGCATCCTTAGAAGATGCCAGCCATATTGTGTTCTCTTTTAGTCACATTTCCACTATTTCTTCTTCAACCTTCTCCTATCTTCTTCACTTTACATCTCAAATCAAACCTTATCTTCAATTCAATTCATGAAACCCTTCAACTTGAACAAGAATAATAATCTTATTTTAACCTAGTAATTGAAAGTGAGGGTTTAGAGAGGTGAATGGGAGGCTAAAATTACAAGAAAAGAAGAGGAAGAAATTGAGATTTTGATTTCTATTTAGTTGTTATTCATCCAAGTTGTAGATTGATGGTTATTCAGTTGGTAAATTAGGGTTCTTAATACCCAATTGATTTGGGGGTGCTAGGTTAGATTAGGCCTAAGAACCTCTTGATGTATTGAGATGAGGCCTAAGAACCTCTTGATGTATTGAGATGAGGCCTAAGAACCTCTTGATGTATTGAGATGAGGCCTAAGAACCTCTTGATGTATTGAGATGAGGCCTAAGAACCTCTTGATGTATTGAGATGAGGCCTAAGAACCTCTTGATGTATTGAGATGAGGCCTAAGAACCTCTTGATGTATTGAGATGAGGCCTAAGAACCTCTTGATGTATTGAGTGAGGCCTAAGAACCTCCATAGTTGAATTGAGATGAGGCCTAAGAACCTCTTGATGTATTGAGATGAGGCCTAAGAACCTTTTGAGTATAAGGCCTAAGAACCTTTGAGGCCTAAGAACCTATTGAGTATTGAGTGAGGCCTAAGAACCTCTTGATGTATTGAGATGAGGCCTAAGAACCTCTTGATGTATTGAGATGAGGCCTAAGAACCTCTTGATGTATTGAGATGAGGCCTAAGAACCTCTTGATGTATTGAGATGAGGCCTAAGAACCTCTTGAGTATTGAGATGAGGCCTAAGAACCTCTTGATGTATTGAGATGAGGCCTAAGAACCTCTTGAGTATTGAGTGAGGCCTAAGAACCTCTTGATGTATTGAGATGAGGCCTAAGAACCTCTTGATGTATTGAGTGAGGCCTAAGAACCTCTTGATGTATTGAGATGAGGCCTAAGAACCTCTTGATGTATTGAGATGAGGCCTAAGAACCTCTTGATGTATTGAGTGAGGCCTAAGAACCTCTTGATGTATTGAGTGAGGCCTAAGAACCTCTTGAGTATTGAGATGAGGCCTAAGAACCTCTTGATGTATTGAGATGAGGCCTAAGAACCTCTTGATGTATTGAGATGAGGCCTAAGAACCTCTTGATGTATTGAGATGAGGCCTAAGAACCTCTTGAGTATTGAGTGAGGCCTAAGAACCTCTTGATGTATTGAGATGAGGCCTAAGAACCTCTTGATGTATTGAGTGAGGCCTAAGAACCTCTTGATGTATTGAGTGAGGCCTAAGAACCTCTTGATGTATTGAGATGAGGCCTAAGAACCTCTTGATGTATTGAGATGAGGCCTAAGAACCTCTTGATGTATTGAGATGAGGCCTAAGAACCTCTTGATGTATTGAGATGAGGCCTAAGAACCTCTTGATGTATTGAGATGAGGCCTAAGAACCTCTTGATGTATTGAGATGAGGCCTAAGAACCTCTTGATGTATTGAGATGAGGCCTAAGAACCTCTTGATGTATTGAGATGAGGCCTAAGAACCTCTTGATGTATTGAGATGAGGCCTAAGAACCTCTTGAGTATTGAGGAGGCCTAAGAACCTCTTGATGTATTGAGATGAGGCCTAAGAACCTCTTGAGTATTGAGATGAGGCCTAAGAACCTCCATAGTTGAATTGAGATGAGGCCTAAGAACCTCTTGATGTATTGAGATGAGGCCTAAGAACCTTTTGAGTATAAGGCCTAAGAACCTTTGAGGCCTAAGAACCTATTGATGTATTGAGATGAGGCCTAAGAACCTCTTGATGTATTGAGATGAGGCCTAAGAACCTCTTGAGTATTGAGATGAGGCCTAAGAACCTCTTGATGTATTGAGATGAGGCCTAAGAACCTCTTGAGTATTGAGATGAGGCCTAAGAACCTCTTGATGTATTGAGATGAGGCCTAAGAACCTCTTGATGTATTGAGATGAGGCCTAAGAACCTCTTGATGTATTGAGATGAGGCCTAAGAACCTCTTGAGTATTGAGATGAGGCCTAAGAACCTCTTGATGTATTGAGATGAGGCCTAAGAACCTCTTGAGTATTGAGGAGGCCTAAGAACCTCTTGATGTATTGAGTGAGGCCTAAGAACCTCTTGAGTATTGAGAGGCCTAAGAACCTCCATAGTTGAATTGAGATGAGGCCTAAGAACCTCTTGATGTATTGAGATGAGGCCTAAGAACCTTTTGAGTATAAGGCCTAAGAACCTTTGAGGCCTAAGAACCTATTGAGTATTGAGATGAGGCCTAAGAACCTCTTGATGTATTGAGATGAGGCCTAAGAACCTCTTGATGTATTGAGATGAGGCCTAAGAACCTCTTGATGTATTGAGATGAGGCCTAAGAACCTCTTGAGTATTGAGATGAGGCCTAAGAACCTCTTGATGTATTGAGATGAGGCCTAAGAACCTCTTGAGTATTGAGGAGGCCTAAGAACCTCTTGATGTATTGAGTGAGGCCTAAGAACCTCTTGAGTATTGAGATGAGGCCTAAGAACCTCTTGATGTATTGAGATGAGGCCTAAGAACCTCTTGAGTATTGAGGAGGCCTAAGAACCTCTTGATGTATTGAGTGAGGCCTAAGAACCTCTTGAGTATTGAGGAGGCCTAAGAACCTCTTGAGTATTGAGTGAGGCCTAAGAACCTCTTGAATTGAGATGAGGCATAAGAACCTCTTGATGTATTGAGATGAGGCCTAAGAACCTCTTGAGTATAAGGCCTAAGAACCTTTGAGGCCTAAGAACCTCTTGAGATTATTGTTTAGCGTATATGGATCCATGTATGTTTTGTTAGCGCAAAGGTGAGTATGCAAGTGATGGTATGACGATGT